>BLBF01000017.1:21838768-21922200 GCA_015471245.1 Laticauda colubrina
TTTAATTTGGTTAGGCTGGATTCTACTGCACATATGATGGATTCTGTTGGGATTTTTTTGGGTGCTATGGCATAATTGAATCCTTTGGATAGGACATCTGTTTCTGTTTTGTTGAGTTCTCTGTTGGAAACGTTGTATACTAGTTGTTTCAGGTGTTGTTGTGGGTTATTGGGAATTTTCTTGTCATTTTCTAATTTTTTCAGTTTTTTTGAGAGTTTATCATTTTTATAAGTATTTTCAGTTTCAGCTCTCCAAGTTGTAAGTTGTTTGATCTTATCCCAAAGTAGAGGGTGGATTTTGCTGCTCAATTCCAGGTGTAGTGCTAGCAAATCTTTGTTTAACTGATCTAATTGGAATCTTTTACTGTGAACTTCATTTCTGAGTAGAGATATCTCTGTCCTTTTCAGGATACGTTTGGTAGCTGCTGTGTTCTTATGAAATGTTAATTTGAAGCAGGTTGGTGTTACATTGTTGTCTCTGCAGCTGCATAGGAATTTTAGGTCACATAGTATTCCTGCTCTTTTAACTTCCAGCTTCTCATAGCTTTTGATCTGGCTGTTTATTTCCTCCCCGTAGAGGTTCGATATTTGTTTTCTTTTGTTTTCGCGGGTACTTACATGTGTGCTATTTAGCTTCCTTTGGGTATTATCCCACGTCATTGTAGTTCTGTTAAAGTTGTAGCAACGTTTCAGCAGAATCTCATCTGCCATCCTCAGGCTTCTGTATGGATATGGGTCTTACAGCTCCTGGTTTTAAATTTGAGGCTGGTCCATTCTGATTGGCTGGGAGCCTAGACCTGTGTTCATTGGACTTGGAGTTTGATTGATTGGTGTTCCTGGCTTCCTCTGTCTGTTTTGTGGCCTTGATTGGCTGGCAACACTCTGTTCTTGTGTTGGAGGCTTTTAGTGCAGCTTGGCTTCGTGTGAAGGGACGGCTGCTCTTCATTAGCAAGCTGGGTTTCACCTGGGTGCCTGGTGGGGGGGTTAGGTTGGAGCTATCAGAGGGAGTCTGTTTTTGCCCAGGTGTTTGCCTGGCTTGTGGCATGGAGATCTTTCTATTTGAGAGTGCAGGCTTCCAAATGATTGACAGTCTGCTGGAATCATCTCTTCTATTCATGCTGTCAGGTCTTTTTTCAATCTCTATGGCTTCTCTGATGATTCTGTGGCTGGGGTTTTCTATAGTGGCCAGGGTTTTAGTGCCATTGAAGTTGATGTTGTGACCTGTGGTTTTCATGTGTTGGACTAGTGAGGAGGTGTGTTCCAGCTTTTTTACTGCATTTTTGTGTTCCTCTAGGCGGGTACTTATTCTTCTATTGGTCTGTCCAATGTATGTGGCCGGGCATGATGTACAGGGAATTTCGTATATGCCTTGGTTTTCCAGGTCAATTTTGTCTTTGGGGTTCCTCAGGATGGCTGCTATTTTTTTGTCTGTTTTGAAGGCAGTCTTGATGTGATGCCTGTTCAAAATCTTTCTGATTTTGTCTGTAGTACCTCTTATGTAGGGCAGGACAGCTGTTCCATAGGTCTGTTGATCTTCTAGGTCTCTGTTATGTCTTGGTGTGTTTTTGTGGATCAAGTTGGTGATTTTGTTTTTGTGGAAGCTGTTGGCTGTCAATACTTTAGTCAGGGTGCATAGTTCAGTCTTTATATGTGTCTTGTGTGCCAGGTCTTTGGTTCTGGTGATTAGTGTTTTCACCACGGAATTTATCTGTGCTGGGTGGTGGTGGGATTGGGCGTTGACGTAGCGGTTGGTGTGTGTTTTCTTCTGGTATATGGTGTGTCCCAGTGTGCCATCTGTTCTTTTGTAGATTAGTGTATCTAGGAATGGTAGTTGTTTGTTTATTTCCGTTTCCATGGTGAACTTGATTTTGGGGTGTGTGTTGTTCAGGTGTGTTAGGAAATTGTTTAGGTTTTCTTTTCCATGGGGCCAAATCACAAATGTGTCATCGATGTATCTTTGCCACAGTTTGGGTTTGTGCGTAGCATTGGCCAGGGCTCTGGATTCAAATTCTTCCATGAACAGGTTTTCTTAATCCTGATTGGTTGGGAATCTTGGTCTGTGTTTATTGGTCTTGGAGTTTGCTGTGTTCTGCTTGATTGGTTTTTCTAATATCTTGTCTGCTTTGTGGCTTTTTTTTTTTTTTGTCTCGATTAGCTGGCAATATTGTGTTTTGTGTATTGGGGACTTTTAGCACGGCTTGGCTGAATGGCCGGCTAAGATAGGTCAACCTATCTATCTATCTAAACAAATAAATCCATTTTTCAATCAAGTAGTTACATTAATCTAGGCAACAAGTAGAAGATAAAGGAGATATAAAAACCTCTAATTCTTTTTTGTCTCTGGTGATTGATAGGTCAACTGATTAATGATAATCATCCTATAACATTCCTTTGGTGTGTTTGTGTGTGTGTATCTATCGAATATCTATATCTCTATCTAATATCCATCCATCCATCCATCCATCTATCTATCCTTCCATCCATCCATCCATCCATCCTTCTTTCTATCATCTACCCACACATATACACATTCTAGGATTGCATCTTGTATATTACAAGCTCTCTTCATTTTTACATTGTCCTAGCAGCAGCATAACCACAATTCTCCTTTCAGTTATGTTATAAGGGCACACTATGAAGATAGCAAAATTTAGGATGACAAGAAGTGGACCCAACTCTGGAATTGCAGGAAAGAAAGGCAAATGTGATTTTTCAGATGAGCTCACTGTGCACATGCAGGTGATATGGTGATATGAAGCACCAATCTTTTTTTTTTTAAAAAGCCTTCAAAAGCCAAAGAATTTAAAATGTCAGAGTTGCCAAAAATCCTAATTAACAACAACTCACAATGAGAAATGTGTTCACCCTTCCCCACCACATTCTGGGGACTCTAGGTCATACAAAAGAATGAAAACTGAAGCACTTTCTGACAAGCCAGTTTGCCTGCCAGGTTCCACATGGCATTTGTTAACCTTGCAGCAGACATCCTACATTATCACTGAGATGAGTTCTGTTGTGATGGTGTATCTGCCAAACATCAGTTCCTGAACAGATTCTCATTCCATTTGGTGATTTCCTATGGGAATGTTGTCATTCTTCTGATGCACAGTAACTAGATAAATTTCAATTTAACACCTGTATATCACTATTTAACCTTTATAGAATACTGCAAGTGTGCCAGTACTTTTTTTAATGATAGAGTACTCACCAGTGGTTGAGGCAGATTAATCGGGTATATTTTTCTACAATATCACATTGTGTACCCTGCAGCCTTGTTAAATCCCAACTAACAACAGATTCATCATCCAAAGGGCTTGCTGTTTACACATGATAAGGCTCCAAGGATTGTAAACTTATTTAAACAATCCAGTCTGACACAGTGACCATCTATAAGCTGTCAACATTATTGTTCAGTCAATGTTATAAATGCCCTATACACATCTGTCTCAGGAAACTCTTTGAGCCACAAACACAATTAGCACAATCTCATCCACAAACTAAAACATGCAGAGGTTTTATTCTTTTTTGTTTTCTATGTGGATTTTTTGAAAAGAAAACCTGATCCTATTTTGAATAGGGTGCCTTTAAAATACAGCACGGAAATGTAAGAAACTACAAATTAAAGGAAGGGAATGCAACCACCGATAAACATGTAAAATCCAGCCAACAAACTTTACAAACAAAGTTTGAGATAAATGATTTCCCCCTATTTCGTTTTCTAAATAGGGAAAAATAATTTGCCTCAAAATTTGTTCATAATGTTCATTTTTATTTCCTTTTTTTCCTTCACTAAGACACAGTATGACACTGTGACACATGTTACCATTGTATAAGATACTCAAACATACTAAAGGCTCTGTCCCACTGGCCGATGGACGCAAAACGTATGCATAAAGGACACAGAGGATGAGCAAAATTTCGGGGGTGGCTCCATCCATTGTCATCCGCTCCCAAAACTGGTGAAAATTTGCATAAACAGAATGGAAAATAACGGAAAAGAACGAAGGGAGTAATATGTAGCGGGGATGTTAAATGATGTTCGTAGGAAGCCTAGCGGATGACAGTGAATGGAAATGGATGACACATCCACAGGGGTTCTGGGGGAGAATTTCGAAGCAGATGCATAGCGGAAGGGGCGGATGCATAGCGGATGATGCGGATGCATCACGGATGCCTATAGGAAGCAAAGCGGATACATAGCAGATGTATATTGGATGCAAAGCGGTCACTGCACATGCGGGGAGTATGAATTGCATCAGCTCCGTGGATATAAAAGAATGCAGCTCGCACACAGTCAGCATTCAGAGGAAAGATGTGCTGCCACATACATCTTCAAAGAACACCATGGTTCGTCAGTCAGGGAAGAAGAGAAAGCCCATGCCTACTCGTGCCAGCCCTGGCAAGAAGGACAGAACCAGCATCCCACCCCCTGGCACTGACTCTGAAGCTGCTGGTGCTTCTCCTGCTGTTGGTGCTGCTGGTGCTGGTGCTGCTGCTGGTGGTGGTGGTGGTGCTGCTGGTGCTGGTGCGGCTAGTGCTGCTGGTGCAGCAGGTGCTGCTGCTGCTGCTACTGCTGCTACTGTGGTGGACCAGCCCCAAGGCCCTCAAAGCCCTGCTGCTGAAGGCCCTGTTGCTCAGGCCCCTGAAGCCCCTGCTGAAGCCCCTGCCAGAGGGGGGAAGAGGCAAGGGAAGGAGTAGGGAGAGAGGAAACAGTACTCCTTTTCTGAGGATCATGATGAGGAGGTGCTGGAATGGCTGAGGGAGAATGAATACCTGTGGAGAAAGGGCCACAGGCTCTGTTGCGACACCAAGAGGAAGCAGGCAGCTTGGAGAGACAAGGCAGAGAGCCTGGGCTACACTGCAGATGTACTCCTGGGATGGTGGAAACACATGCACATCTGGTATGGCAACCTACACCTCAAAAAATCTGGCCAGGCCACTGTCAAGCTCACTGACTGGGAGATGTATGTCATGGCCAAGTGCAGCTTCCTGGAGGGTGAGGTCCACCACTGAGGAGCAGCCTCTCTGACACACCTCTCCCTCAGACAGCCCACAGACAGCCAGTCCTCTTCCAGCCAGGAGCCAGCTACACTGTCCAGGCAGGTGTCTTCAGAGGGCCCCACGGCAGAGACCCCCCTGACAGCTGAACTCCCCATGCCAGAGGACTTGGAGGATCCCTTGTCACAAATGGAGGAAGAAGCAGCAGCCACCAGAGACCAATGCACCCCCACCCCCACCCCCAGCTCTACAGGATGCAGGCATAGAGGCAGACTGGAGGGCCAGAGCCACACTGTCCTGTTGGAGATCAGGTACACAATGAGGACCAACACAGAACTGCTCTCTCAGCTGGTCCACTTGGACAGAGGATCCTCCAGCCACCACATTTTCATAACCTACGTGAGCCACACCTTGAGGGATTTGCCCAAGGCCCAGTACCAGGTGATGAAGGAAAAGATCACAGCACCCTCAACACCCAGCTGAACCTGCTCCGCTCCAGTCCAGGTCTGCTCCTCCACCCCAGGCGATGTCACAGCCCTTCCACGGCTTTCAACAGCCTTTCACCTACCAAGGCTATGACTACCAGGACTTCCCACAGCAGAAGCAGACCTTCTCAGTTCAGGCCCAGGTTCATCGCACGCCACAGACACTACATCTCACCCAGCTGCAGATCAGACAGCCCCACTACACTCCTCCTTCCTCCACCCCACAGCCAATCCCGTCAATGGACAATCTATCATCTGTCTTGTGCCTGACATCTCAAGTCCTTGATGAAGGGCCTCTCAACATCACGGGACTGAGTCAGCTCTCTGAGAGCTTCCTGAACACACCATCCCCTGTTGTACTCTCGGGGCCAAGCACCCCAATGGCGTCTCAGACCAGCACTCAAGCCACAGCCACCTCCACAGTCCCTGGCCGCTTTACAGCTGAGACCATGGACATGACTCAGAGTGACTGAGAATAGTGCCAGAGACTGAGTTGTTACTTATTCACTTTATCTTTGCTCAAGACACTTTACTTGGTTCATTTTGCTTTTTTAATAAAGTCATACAGTTTACTTAAAACAGTTATTAATAAAGGTTATTTTTGCTTAACACACTTGGTTCATTTTTTTTTACTTAATAAAGTGCTGGTGAAACTTTGAAAAAATGGTTAAGCCTTTGCATGCTTGTGGGATAGGTAAGGATAGTTGTGGGGTAGATAAGGATAGTTGTGGGATAGATAAACCTCCAGTGCAAGCATAGTGGGACTGTATGGTCCACCCTCCCAGCTGCCACACATATGGACCTTTTGTATCAAGAACAATTTTTTCATTGATCAACACATTTCAAAATAAACAAAGCTCTTCATTAATGCCCTATTCATTGTAGGGCCATTCAACACACATGGCACAATCTCATTAGTGTTATGCGACAGGCTCAAGGAAGCATCCATTAATCATCTATCATCCTGTCTTGCCACTCCACTGCTCCAGCTGGGGAGTTGAACCAGTGTCTCAGTATGTTGCGCTGCTTCTTCCCTTCACGTGAAGCTCTATTGGGGCCTTGTACATCCACAGTGTCTATCAGGTTACGTCCTTGCCTCCATTCACCAGGCTCCATGTCCCCATTCCCTTGTTGACAGTTCACAAGTCTGTTCTGCAACACTGGGTACTGGGTGCGCATGAGATTGTGCAGGATGCAGCAAGCTTCCACGATGCTCCTCACAATCTGTGGGTGATGCTGCATGGTGGTGAGAAGTATCTGGAACCTATTGGCCAGAATGCCAAAGGCGTTCTCCACCACCTGTCTTGCCCTGGACAGCCTGTAGTTGAAGATCCTCTCTTCACGGGTGAGGTATCTTGAACTGTACGGCTTCATGAGGTAGGTTCTGGGGGAGAAGGTGTCATCACCAATGATGAAGTAGGGCACATCTTGTGTGTCATTGGGTAGGGGGTTTGGATCTGGAAAACCCATGATGAGGTTGCATTCCAGCCCCTCCTTGAGGTCACTGGCATTGTATACCTGGGCATCTGAAGCTGACCCGTTGCCTGAAGCATCGATGTACATGAACTTGTAGTCAGCATCAACCATGGCAAAGAGGATGATACTGAAGAAGCCCTTGTAGTTGAAATAAGTGGACCCAGAGTTGGCTGGAGCTTTGCAGGCCACGTGCTTCCCATCTATGGCTCCAACGGTATGGGGAAAGTTCCACCTCTGATACCACTCTTCTGCAACTTTCCTCCAGCCTTGTTCAGTGGTGGGGCACTTGAGGAGCTCCTCCAGGTATTCTTCGATGATGGACTGCACCACTTCTCTGACCACTTTGCTGATGCTGTTGTGTGGCACCCTCCAGGCATACTGCATGTTTTTGTATGTGGTTCCAGAGGCCAGGTGGCGCAGAGTCAGTGCCACCTTCAGTCCAGGGTCCAGGCTGGGACAAAAGTTGGTGCTCGGCTTGGTAAACCTGGGTCTCAGATGCTGTATAAGTGCGTCAAACATGGCTGGTGGCATCCTCATGAAGTGATGGAATGCACGAAGGTCTTCATTCCTCAGCTCCACCATCAACTGGTCATACAGTCCAAACTCCATTCTTCTCCCGATCCATCCTCGCACCCACACAGCTCTTGGACGTCTCCTTCTTCTCCTTGTGTATTAAAGGTGAAACAGTCTGAACAGGGTTTGGTTCTGGTGATGAATGATCGCAGCCACCATACGGACTGTGTCATGATCCATGGTGGAGAACTATGGATGATGTGGAAGAGCAAGACAAGACCTGTGCACCATGGCTGCTTAACTCATACTGAGATCCAGGTGATTTCCTCCCCCCTTTTATAGGAAATATCGGTTTTCCACTAGGTGTCCTTCTACATACTCTAGAGATATTGCAGACATCCTAAATATCCAAGATACATCCCAGATACAAACGTTTTGTCCATTTTAATCCTTTATATACAAGATGCATATGCTTACATCCTTTCTATTTCCGTGCTACTAACGCTGTGTGTACCTTTCATTTCCTCCCTCTTTCCATTTTCAGCTGCAGTAGATGTGAGTGCGAGGATGCCCAGAGGATGCCGAGAGGATACAGCGGATGTTTAACGGATGATAACGGACATTGAACATTTGTTGCCCGTATATGCCATGGATGCACATCGTACACGGCAGAAAGTTCATCCGTTCACAAAGTTTTGTGCAGCTCAAAACTTCTTGGGCAGATGAAATCTCAGTGGACGGATGCTGGAGGGATCGAGTGTATGAAACACTTATGCAGTGAGTTTTCCAACGGATGGCAAGCTTTTTTTAATGTTTTACATTCTCTTTGCATCCATTGGTGCAGTGGGACAGGGGCTTTATATATTTTTATTATATTTTGTTATATACATACGACAAAGTGTACATAGAAAAATCTTTCTCAGCTGCGAAGCTCACTTGTGTAGGAGGCTGAAGTGTGGGACTGAAGAAACTTTTAGCCTGATTTAACCTGCAGAAGCATTTATCCATGGATCAGGGATAAATAAGTACAGAATTATACATACTAAGGATGAAACATACTGTGGAAACCTGGTTGAAGATATCATGCTCCCCTTAGGTGAAGCAGCAAATGAAATCAAGCATCGCTCCCCCACTTACATAACCTAATATTTAAGGCCAGCCCAATTATTTTAGCATTAGAAACAGAAAGCCCACAAGCAGTTTTTCCTGTCTCTAGAGGTAAATATATAATTATAAGAACAATTTGGTGACATATCACGATACTAAAATTCTTCTGCCTCAGGCAGATGTTGAATAATGGAGGTAGTTGTATAAGAAAAAGAGTTAGGAAGGCATTCAGAAAACAAACCTAGCATCAATATGGAAAAAACATCCATAAATCACAGATGGAAATCTCATCATCTCTTTGTCTCCATGTGGGTAGAAGCATCATTTGCTAAACATGTGAGTATAACTGATTTAAAAGCAGCAGACAAAAAAAAAAAAAATCCAGTAAGAAAAATGTGGCAAATCCAGCCCTTCTTTCCTGTTGTTCTCTTCTATGGTTTTGAACAAATGGGCACTGAAAGATTCTGTTGTACAAATGTAGTAGAAACATGAGAAAGAAAATAATTATCTGGTCCATAAAACCAGACATCCTCAAACTCTCATCCCATAAAAATAATGAAAAACAGAGCTACTTTTCTGTGGGAATAGCCAGTTGACTTTGGAGAATTTATCAAAAGGCCTATCCCAGTTGGACACATCAGCTCTTCTGTAGGTAGGTAACAAAATATGCACTAGTGTTTGATGACAAAGATAAAGCTTTCATTGAGCATGTATGGAATCTTGACTTTTTTTTTTTTTACCATGTAATGATTCTTGGCAAAAATATTTGGTATAAAGAGAGGGTGGGTGCCCCTTCTGCAAATTGACCACATGTTAAAATAATTGGAGATGAGTGACCAGTGTAAAAATGTAAAAACACTTTCCTAGGAATAGCAGTTGGCTGAAAATAGTGATTAGTACATGTTTTTACTCATTCTCACAGTAAAAGAAAGATGCATGAAGGAGAGAAAAACATGAAACTAGTGAAAGGTTGAGATTTTTATAATTAGCATCCCTAATAAGTATAATGGACTTGCCAGTTTGAAAAGTATCATTATTGCCATCACTCACCTTTCTTTAGTTGCCTATGCCAATATTCATCTCATCCTGTGAGGTGAATTTAGCAGGACAACCTGCTAAAGTTTTTTGCCAAGAGACAAAGGCTAAGCTCTCAAAATGGTGGCAATCACAGTGGTACAATCATTTTTTTGCCAGTTCCGCTATATCATCAACTAAGCCATTTGCTCTTCCCCAGGATATCCGGTGGCAGTATTTTTAAAGTTGTATATTTATGTAGCCAACTAGCAATCTAAAAGTGAATAAAGAAACCACCAAGCTGGAGAAATCAAGTTTCCTTCCTGATTATTCACTTTTCTGGATGTTCACTGAAAGGCCAGATGGGGCCTTCAGTCTGAAACTCCTCCCCCCCACAAACATATCTATTATAATGCATTTCAATCTAATTTTGACACACAGCTCAAATGTTAGTATAAAGAGTAGCTAAAGAACTGCGATGAAATGATATTTTTACATTTGCGAATCGAGAAATTATAAGAACAATTTCCTGTAATTTTTCCAGAAAAAAGGAAGAAATTCATAGGGGTGTGTGTGTGTGTGTCTCTGTGTGGGTGTGTCTGTGTGAATGGCAGAATTCCATTTTAACAATAATGAAAAGACTACTATTAACGCTTCTGATGCTTTTTCTTGGATTTACAGTAAGTAAATCCACATTTACAGTGTTTACAGTAGTTTTACAGTAAGTAGACATGCCAGTTAAGTTATAGATTGTTGGAAATATGATTGTACATGAAAAGGTAGGATTTTTACTCCTGGGCCAGCCAAAGGCAATGAATGAGAGAAGGGGGGGAGGGGGAGAGGGAGAGGGAGAGGAAGGGAGAGAAATGTGGATCATGCAAGGAAGCATAGCAGGGAGGGAGGAAGGAACAGGAAAAGGAAAGATGGAAGATTTCTGATGCTTCTTGCCAGTTTCCCAAAAGGAAACTCACTGGGGAACTGGCAGCATTTTACAAGTGCTCCTGCTCCCACTGCTCTTTTCCCGTCTGTGGTCATTTTGTTTCTCTGTTTAGGCAAGACATACCTCTGGAAAAAAATGAAGCATCAGGTCAAGGCAGTTTTCACAATCCACTAGGCTTTAAGCAGATTGGCTCAGATGTGGTTCAGTGTGTTATTTGAACAGATTCACTGTGGCTTTTTTCCTCTCCAAATTGTTTTGCTTTGGTTGATCACCCCTTTGCTTTTTACTATTTACAAATAACATTTTCTCCTCAATAGCTTCATTTGGCTATGATGTTACTTTCTGAAAAAAAGGTTGATCAAGAAATCTTGGCCCTTTTCCTTTCTTCCCTTCCTGAAGTCTTCCCTGATTGCCTTTTAACTCCAAACAGTAAATCATCTTACTTGTTTAACTTTGGAGCTAATGCTTTAGAGCCTTGAAATTCTGACAGGAAATTATTTGGAACTTTAGCCTTTCACAGATTTCTGAATCCTGTTACCTGCATTTCATTGCAATTACAATAATTGCTTCTTATGTGAACGTCTCATGAGCTAAGAAATGGAAGCTTTATGTTACCACTGCCGATTTCTTGCCACTACTCCCAATTTTTGGGAAGTACACACCTCAGTTTCTTTTTTAAAAGAAAGCAATCGTGTTCTTGTATTTTTTGTGCAATGTATTATTTTTTTTTTTTTGCTTGTGCAGAACTGTGGATCACTGTCCAATCTGCCCAGTTAACATTTTTAAACCAGATTTGTCAAAGACAAATTGTTAATTTTACTTATGAATGAGGGATCAAAAATGTAACATCCTCAGGTTTTTTCTCTCATGCTCTGAGCAGATACTGCTGAATGTGCATTCACTCTTTATCTTCCAGGAAAGAGACACATTAGAGCTAATTCTGATAAGAAAAAGTAATTTCTTCAGAAGGTGTGCACAATATTTGATTATTATTACTAATGTTATAGAAAAGGCTTATTTATTTAACTATTAGATTTACATACTGACTTGCCTCCAATTTATGTAGGTAAAATCCCATTTCCCCATAACAATCCTGTGAAATATGTTGGCTGACAGGGAGTAATTAACTCAAAGAAGTTTGGTAAACTTCAGTGACTAATATTGGATTTAAACGTAGAGTTTAAACCAGCGCTATTTATTTCTTTTGTGTAGGGTTTTTTCTTCCAAAGGCACCCAAAAGAATATATAGAAGATTAAAAAGAATTACTAATCAATCACTAATAAGCAATTCTAAAAGCAATAAAAATGCAAATTATTTTACCCAAATTAGGGCAATCTGATCTGGCAGGTGTTGATCTATGCCTGGAAGGTCACACATGTCTTTAGTTGTCAGTAAAATCCTACTAGCTCATCTTCCCTCAGGAGAAAGTTTCATAACTGAAGCAGTGTTATCAAGAAGGACTTCTATCACCCTCCTATGAGTTAAACTCATTAGTGAAATCATGAGTTAGGCATCCCTAACTCATTTTAGTGCATGGGCAGCTGGAAGAAATCATTGTCATGTCAACACCTTAAATTGGACCTATTAGTGCACAGGCAAACACTGCATCTCTTTCAGGGCTGATAATGTGTGATCCTTTTTAAGCACCTACTCAACTTCTGGATACCCTCATGAGTACTATTATGTAGGGTACATTACAGTAATCCAGGTATGAAGCTGTTAGGTCAATAAAATGATTCTGGTCTTAAGCATCTGCTAGAAATCCAAGGGACAAAAACAATGAAATTATTTTTTTAAGGAAAGCAACCTCACATCATAAAACCTGGCCTTTCAAACATACATAGTGATGTCAGATGCAACTGTGAAAATATGGAGTTTGTGGTTTGTGTTGTGACAACACACACTTCATCTCTTCCTATTCCCTGTAGCCAAATTGATCGCATATCCGAAATGATATCCATAATTATATAGGGAGTCTTCCTGGAGCATGGGGTTGGATTAGAAGACCTCCAAGGTCACATCCAACTTTGTTGTTCTGATCCATACCTGGCATAAAATGTTCATTTTCTTTCTATTTTGAAATACTTCAGGAGACTAACTTCCACTAAAATCATTACTTTCAAAAATGTCATGTTTAAAATAATTGAAGTTAACTGAAACCTAAGATTTCAAATCCATTCAGGTTTGAATTCTGCCTTCTACACTTTTATCTAATCTAGGATTTGGTTGAAATTTCTCTGTAGTTTTCAAAGATATCTCTAAAATTAATAAGAAGCTAGGATTCAATAGTATTCTGGAATATGAGATCATGAGATGTGAATGAACATTTCATTCATGCCAGTTTATTTTGTACTGTGGATGAATTTATTTTACTGTTGATCAGAAATCCAAGAGCTTCACTAACCCAATTTTAACAAAATAAATTGGTCCATGCTTTTAGGCATAGCTTTATTCTGGGAAAAAAAGATCAGCCCTCAAATTATAAATTAGAACTTTTTGTTTATGTAATGAAAGCTACCAATTGTACTTTGAGTATTTACAAGGAGATCAAAGGAACCTTACTGAATCATTCTGTAGTTTTATGACTGATATCCATTGCGGTATCTGCTATCCCGCATCAGATGGGCGCCTCATGACAGGGAGCGAAGGGGAGAAAAAACGACAGGAGACGAAGTTCCTCGGGATGAGTGCGCCCAGAATGGCTGGGTACAAGCTCTTTTATTATGCTCATTCAAAAGGGGGTGATTGTTTATTCAGAACCCAGGTTAAGCCCAGGTCAGACGGAATATACAAATCCAACAATGACTCAACAGCAGGATATTTAGGACAGACAGGATGGCAAGAAGTATATTTGATCAGGATATTACTTCTTTACCAAGCTGCCTGCCAGACAATGTAATCCCAAGTGAATAAACCATTTCTTGCAAATATTTGACTCCTTGTCCCTGTACGTGCCCTGTAAAAGGTCACTGAGAAGACAGAAGCTTAATGATTACACGTGAAATGATACAATGTTGAAATGTCTGAATGATCCATAGTTGCATTGATATATAATTGCAAATACATAAATGATACATAGTTACAACAATCCATTTTATCTTCCTTTGCCACTTCTAAAGTGAGAATAACTCTGCTTGCTAGTTATACAACATATTGTACATAATTATTCTAAAACAGGAGATGTCAGGGACAAAGTCTTGGTGGAAGAATCACAGATCTTTTAATCCTGATTCTATGGACTGTTTACTAAAGATAAATACAGTAGACATGCTCAGAAGCATATAAGTTATTATTATATTATGCAATCCAACCTGAAACTTAGCATTGTCTCCTTTTATAAAATACAATAGAAATTGAATTATGTATGCACATCAACCAATAGTGAAACTAACTGTAATAATATGTAAGGTTTTATAACCTGTACAATGATCAGCAATGGGGATATATTTTATCTAGTATTGTATGGATCTAAAGTAGGATTAGGCAATGAAATACCTTCAAATACTGCATTTTATTATTTCCATAAGTTCATTTAGTATGGTTTCCAGGACCTTTCCGCCATATTCTAGAAAACCTGAAGTTGCAACTAAATGATTAAAAGGGCCACTTTCTGCAATAAGGTCACCTTGTGAAACATTCTTGAAATTATCTTCTATTTTGCTAACCCAGCTTTCATAACAGATACTGCAGACACCCGAATCATAACATGGATGCTTACCTACATGGGAACAATGCTGACACAAAATAGCTCAGATTATAGGACAGACCATTACACGAAGGACAATCAACACCACATGATGGACAATTTGGACAGACAAACAAGGAAGCTTATGATTATGAATCATGCCTTGCACCCTAAAAGTGATGTTGATCGATTATATTTACCAAGAGTAGAGGATGGTTGAGGTCTCCAACAAGTAAAGCAGACTGTAGAAGAAGAAAGACACAGCTTGAATGACTACTTCCAGAAAAGTGAAGAGCCAATGATTAAGGAAATACATAAAGGAGGCCTTTTGAAGACAATCAAGTCAAAAGCTGAATACAAAAAAGAAATAATTGAGAAGCGAATTGGAGATTGGAAAAGTAAAGCTATGCATGGCCAATACATGAAAAGTAATGAAGGCAAAGCTGACCAAAAACTTACTTGGAACTGGCTAAAATCAGGAATACTGAAGAAAGAAATGGAAGGCTTTATTTTGACTGCTCAAGAACAAGCCTTAACCACAAATTGCATGAAGGCAAAGATTCAGCATGTCACCACCAACAGCAAATACTGCATCTGTAATGAGAAAGATGACACAGGTGACCATTTAATCAGTGGGTGCAGAAAAATTTTACAAACTGACTACCTAGAACACCATAACCAAGTTGCAAAAATCATTCACTGGAAATTGTGCCAAAAGTTTGGATTTGAGTATAGTAACAACTACTGGGAACATCAGATTGAGAAGGTTCTGGAGAATGAAAAAGTCAAGATCTTGGGGGACTTCAGAATTCAGATGGACAGGCACTTGGCCCACAACACACCTGACATAACAATAGTTGAAAAGAAAAAGGTTTGGTTTATTGACATTGCAATACCTGGTGATGCACGAATTGAAGACAAGCAGCAAGAAAAAAATCACAAAGTACTGGGACTTACAAACCGAAGTTGAGCAACTTTGGAAAAAGAAATTGTGTGTTATCCCAATTGTAATTGGAGCTCTTGGAGCAATACCTAAAGGGCTACCTCGCTATTTGGAAATTCTGAATTTATTGGACTTGAACACCCCAATTCTACAAAAAACCACCCTACTTGGAACAGCTTATATCCCCCAATGCTATCTTAACAGTTCCTAGGTCCTTGGTTAGGACTCGAGCTATTGAGCTACCAACCAGTTCCAAAGGCTGTGAATCTCACCAAAGATTAACAACAACAACAACAACAACAATTAAAAAAAACCTTAAGGCTCCCAAGATATAAACTCTTTAAGAAGAATAACCCTTATCAATAACCCTGAGTAAATTCATAGTTACAACATTAAAATCATGGAATAATTTCCATACCCAATAAACAATACAGAGCCACATATTCACATAATCAAATCTGCAACTATATCCGTATAGGGGAAAAATAGGTTCTGGAAGAGCAGAGACATATGTAATAGTTAATAAAAAATGCATTAAATTCTACAGAATACATATCTCTTGAGAAAACAGAGAATTTATCTGTCTGACAAGTTTATTATAATGCACGAAAGATACCAAAGTGATATTTCCCCTTTGGCCAATTTCTTGCCATACAAAATCATACACTTCGATTTAATATTTCTGTCAGCTGGGAGTTGCTTCTATATACTATACACTCTGCTGTCTTTATATCAAGGATGTGACTCTTTTGAATTGTTTTCAAAGGCACTTCAGGTAAACTCTTGCAGATTTCAGACATTCTGTTTCGTTCTGATTCCTGGGGCTAGGACTTTATTCCAACAGAAATAATAGGAAAAAATAATTTGGTTTGTACCAACTTTGGAATGAAAACAAAGGGCTGCATGTACATTGTTGTCTCCCACCACCACAAATGTCAATTGTTCACCCTCCCAAATGTCAGAAAAATCCAAACAACGCTTTCTTTGAAATTGATGTCTTTAAAAAAAGCAATTTTACAGAAGGTGATTGTCTCTTTTAAATTCAACCTAGAACTAAGAAGAAATTTTCTGATAGAACACATAATCAGTAGAACAACTTGCCTCCAGAAGTTTGGGTGCTCCATCACAGGCGGCTTTTAAGAAGAGATTGGACAATGATTTTTCTGAAACAGTAAAGGTCTCTTGCTTGGGTTGAGCGTTGGATTGGAACACCTTTGGCATCCCTTGCAATCCTATTATTTTGTTATTCTTTCTTTGATCATGGGATGGATATCATCCTATCAAGCACAAAGGAAGTTTGGAATGGTATAGGATTTCCTGCCACTGGCAGGAAGTTGGACTACAAGACCTCCTAGGTCTCTATTATTATATTATTATTCTTTCCCAACTCTATTATTCTATGTTCTAAGAACTCCAAGATTCCTTTCCAGCTCTGTTATTCTGTTATATTCTGTTACATCCACTCTGATGCTATTTATACTTAAGTACTATAGTTGCAGATAAAGTATAAATAAAAATACATGGGCAAACATATTTATTTATATTTTGTCTGTTTGTTGGCAGAGAAGTTCATTTAATTCTCATAAATTTGAACTCACCAAATTTATATTTCCTAAATTATTCTTAAATAACAATAGCATACATTTCTCTTGAGTATTAAACCACCCAGAACTGTATAATATAGTTCTTAGAACAAATAGAAACCAAACACCCCACTGGGGGAAAGTCTGCCCCCAAAATGTATATTCTTGCAGAAATAAAAATGAACAGTATTAAGTAAAATGCATATAAAAGTATATGCAAATCACCTAAGATTTGGCATGAATTTTAGATATAAAGGTGTCAAGATTTACTTCAAATCTGAAGTTCAAAGGCAAGAAGAGATTTGGAATAATTTGAGATTTCACTAAATAAAATATTTCACCATCGATTATAATAAGGAAATGTAAAATTGCCTGCAGCTGCTTCATTCTGGGGCAGAATGGAATGAAAATTGCAGGCGTATAGTAAGACCCTTTCAAGGAAATTAGCCCAGCAACATTTTAGACAGATAACTTCAAAGGTTTCAACACCATATATTTTTTAAAAAAAATATTTTTAAAAATGGACTTGCTAGAAGGCAGAGTTAGCGAGGATGAGAAAAGGAAAGCATGGCAACCTCCAAATTATCCAATGAAGAGACAAACACAACATAGTTGTTCATAACATGACCAACATAACATAAGTTCAAATTGTGTTGAACTTTTGAAAAAAAGGGGTCTTTCTTTATCCTACTACAAATTTAAAATAACATGTTCAAACAATGTTTAAAATTTAAGCGTTTGCTGATTTGAAGGTGTCAGCATCTTCTGTTGCTTGTTTTTCTGCCTAGCAAGCTTGTTGGCATGGTTCACTTGTGATTATAAAAGTGAAGTTACCCTTTCTTCCACCTTGATTTCTTGTCTGTTAGTGAAAGTATGAAAAACCACTTTTACCAACTTATCAGAACAATGCAGAAGAACATCCAGCTTCAAGGCTCATCCTTATTTCTGGTTGTTGGTATATGATTGTATCCAATTGCTTCATGCTGCTTATGTTCTTTTAAATTTTCAGTCATTGACTGAATAAATAATATTGTATTATAAGGCTCATCCTGATGTGATTGCTGGTGATACTGTACATTATTAGATGCTACAGAGTTTAATTTTTTAAATAGATAATTTCCTGTATCTCTGTCTATTTTTGTTTAAGAAATTGCTGATCCCTTCTGCCTTTTTTCCCAGGGACAACGAAGCTGGACTAAGGTGCCCATTATTAGCTAAACTACTACTTCGATGATGGGGAACCTATGACATTTATGTCAAAGATGCCATGCCATGGTAGGAGTGATACACTAGCATTCATTGGAACAAGTCTACTCTTGAAAGCATGGCCCATTCTCTTGGAATTTTCAGAGGCTGTGGTGGCCATGCAACAATGAGGTATGGTCTTGTGTGGCCTCCATCCCTCTGGAAATCATGCAAGAGACCATGCTTTTATGCAGTCTCCAGAACCTCTAAAAAGTGTGAGACTGCATAGCTTCCAGAGACTGCAGAAGTTATAGAAGAGCATTCTCCAATGTTGCTTCAAGTCCTCATGCAACCCTGAATTTCATAAAGTAGACCAGAGGGGCCTGACAACAGAAAAAGAACAGTGCCTGAAGGAGAATGTTGCCAGTGGAGGGAATCATACATTCCCCCAGGCTTAGGTACCTTGGGGTATGAATGGAAGGCAGCCATTTTGGCAGGTAGCATTGAAGGTCCATGTTGCAACTTCATACCTACCTTGGCAGTGCTGCCGAGTGCCACTCTTCAGGGTGGCCTAGAAGGTGAAGAGATTGAGAATTGTTTTTGTTTGGTTAGTAGTAGGAATGGAAACTTTCAAAGAGAATCAGGTTGGCACTTTCTGAATTTTTGACACACAGAAAAGGTTCATCAGTGTAATACTGTAACGAACTCTGCCATCTGTAAATAGCTCATATCTTGAGCTGCTCCTACATCTTTTCCATAAAAAGTCTCCTCATAAAGTCTCTTAGGAGAGACCTTTGCTTACAGAAACAAACAAACAAACAAACAAAAGTATAGGGTTATACAGATCAGCAATGACCTTTCTCAGAGAGACATGTCACTCAGACAGAACTAGTTTAATCCATATTGACAAAACCTAGAAGGCTGACTTGTTCTGACATAATCAGCAATGTTGCTTGGACAAAACACCTTTGTTTCAGCGGAAGCAAAGTATTCACTCCTTTTGTCAATTAGAGTGGGAGGAATCAACTGAGCCACCTTGATAGAAGGTTTTACAATGAAGTATACATGTATTTCTTGACTTACAACCATTTGTTACAACAGTTCAAAGTTATGACACAGTAAAAAGTGACTTATGACTGTTTTTCACACTTACAATCATTGTAATATCTCCATGGCCACACAATCAAAATGTGGATGCTTGGTAACTGGCATACGTTTTGCGAAATTCTGGCAAGCAAAGTCAATGGGGAAAGCCAGATTCATTTAACAATTGTGTTACTAACTTAACAACTTCAATGATTCACTTAACAACTGTGGCAAGAAAGGTCACAAAATTGGATAAAATTCACCTAACAATTGTCTTTCTTAGCAATGGAAATTTTGGGCTTAATTCTGGCAGTAATTTGAGGGCTACCTGCATTGAGAAGGTGAGGCAATCCAAATTTCTTTGAAGAGAAGCCACAGCTTCCTCAATTTTTCTTGGAACTCTGCACATTCTCTGTAAAAATAGGGGGGGGGGGACACATATCATGGTCAATTCAGGAGGGACACTCTTCAACACTGGATCCAGTTTAATTTAATTTGATTGGACTACACTCCTTTTTAGGAATTCTCCCAGAAATTATTTCAGCATCCCTGTCACATTGCCACAGAGAGGCTAATCTAAGAATCACGAGAAGAATATAATGAGTTCTCTTGTAACAATCATCAACAACAGTTTTCCACCAAGTGGTCCCATTGCCTGAATTCTATTTGCTCTGAATTCACCAAGTTCCAAATGCAGAAATGTCTGAGCCTTTTCCAAATATTTGTCTTTTATGTTTAGGATAGATTTGTGAGCAGAATTCTGAATTCTTCTTGGGTTCTCTGGTGAATAAGAATAGGCTGCCTAGATGGTTCATTACATTGCCACATTACATTCCTATATATTTACCCCTCTGGAAGTCCTTTGAAATGAGAGCCCAGAATGCTCTACCTAGGAAAAGGCCCATGGCATCCTTCAGGCTTTACTGATTCGTACAATACACTGCAGATGTCTAATTTGCTCTTACTTAGATTTCTATCATGTATCCTATTGTATCATAGATTTAGCAGCTCAGCCTGGCTTTACACAATGGGAATGCCTTAAGGATGAGGTGTCAATAATAGTAAGCCCCGAAGCAAACAGACTCATACACTGCACTGAAAGACATCTTTCTTTGCTTAACCTATCCCTTTGTGTTGTTTCACAATCTTGTCTACCCCACTTCTATTTATTCTAAGAGTTTTAAAAATGCATCTATATTTTCACAGCTTGTCATGTTTTGGCAGCCTTCTGTGGTCATTATCTGCCTGATTATTTTTGTCTCATAAAGTAGATCACAACATTTTTAGAAAAAGCCAAATAAGCCATACTAGCCAATAAATGGGTTCCAAAATCTATCGAAGGCCAATGCTTTCACTAGGCCAAATTTTAGGTCATAACAATATTTAAGTTGTGAGAGCTTCAGTTGTTTTAGAAAGCAAGATGCCACCTAAAATATTATCTAACTTTTCTGGTATAATTTTTATTTATTTTATTTATTTTTATTTCTCTCTCATTTTCTTTTCCACCTGTCAGTAAACATTCATGTGTCCCAAACTTTTGGAAAAAATAGAAAAGCCATTGTTTGCTTGCTTTCCTCCAAGCACCCTAGTGGTGGTATGGATGCATCATGGCCATAAATGGAAGCTGATTTAAATATATTCATCTTTCTTCCACATTCTATATAAACTCTGTCCATGCCAACTCATGACTTCAGCATTACCAGACTTCTGTCCTTTTCTTCTTTCTTCCAACTCAACTTTTTTAACTTTTTGTAATATATTTCTTTACGAAAGAATCTGAAAATTTTCAAGATTTGCAAATTTTATTACCCTGGCTAAATGAAGAATTTGTGATATTTTTTTTTAAAAAATGAATCAACTTAATAGGAATAGGGTTGTAAATAATGTTCTCTCAGTCTTTCAATGACCACTCCACTCCTAACGATAAGAAACCTATGGTACCAGACTCTGCAGATGGTAGCAGTTGAGGTTGGGCAGGAAAAAACAATGAATAATTACTTCTTCTGTGCCATTTCAAAATGCATAAGAAGAGAGTATCCAAATGGCCTGGGATGATTTAAAAAAAGCTACACAATATTGGACCTGATACAGGCATTGTGATACTGTGTAGCTAGTGTTGTAGTGTTTGAAAGAAATATCCTTCTAAGTTCAGTTCCAAGTGGGGAAACATGGAGGCTGATTGGAAAGATGGTTTAATGGTGGACAGGACCCAGTGGTGGGATTGAAATCTTTTTTACTACCAGTTCAGTGGGCGTGGCTTGGTGGGCTTGGCAGGGGAAGGATACTGTAAAATCTCCAGTCAGAGGTATATTTGCCGGTTCTCCGAACTTCTCAAAATTTCCGCTACCAGTTCTCCAGAACTGGTCAGAACCTGCTGAATACCACCTCTGATAGGACCACATAGCTCGGAGCTCCAAAGTGAAAAGGACAATCACATGCTTCCAGATTTTGGGTGAAGGAAAAGAAGGGGCAAGACGCTGAGAGACCCTTAGTTTTATACCCTCTGTTGGGACCCACCTTAGTGTTTCCTGTTCCTGTGTAAGAAATATATCCCATTGGCTATCACACTCCCAGGGGTGAGGGTCTTAGCTAACTTTGTGGACTTTGTTTGGACCACATGGCGTCACCTGAGTGCTGGCTGATGCAATCTTCCCAGGCCAGGTGGTGAGATGTGTAGAGGGCTTTGTTATGTAGAATACTCTGGCCCAGGCCTTAATGGCCTGCCCATTAACAAAGGTGGGGATGAGCTTCTGCTTCTGTGGTGACTTTCTGCTTCTGAGTTTCTACTTCTCTTTTTAGGGGAAATATTTTGCCTTTTTAGTATATCCTAAAATATTTCATTTTCCTAGGAGAGGGGTGAGTTGTAACTTCCAACAGTAGGTAGAGACTTTGCCTCCCAACAATATCCTAGAAGTAAACTACCTTCATTATATTACCAGAAAAAATGAAGGTGTCTGTGTAAATGACTAAAACATGACTCAAATGAGATTTAGATTCATGGCAGCCTGGTTATGCCAAGATTTCATTAGTCACCAAAGTTTCCCACAAAAGAATGTAACATGCTATTGTTTCAATGAGCCAGTTTAGAAATAAAAAGGAGACATAGGCAAAGGATGTTGGATTTGAACCAGGAAGAGATGTAAGTGTGAATTAACCTGAACTGCTCAACCACTTTCTGCTGCTAAAAATGGATATCATTCTTGAATTATAATAAAATTTAGTCCTCTCCATGATGGCTTGTACTCACGAAAGCTGAGAGTCCAGATATGAAAAGGTAAGTTGTTTTTGCCTAAGATGCTTTTGTCAAATAGAGAATAAATGTACTCCAAACATGGTAGGACCTAACTTAGCATGCCTTGCAAATTTGGCCAATGCAGAATTGTCAAACTGGAATAGAGTTTGTAACAAAGTCAGCCAATGAATAGGCTTGGCAACAGAACAGCCAATGGGAGCCGAATTCGAAAGTGAAATTAGAAGTAGCCTGGATGTGGCACTAGTCTCTGCTCTGAACTCTGAAACTCCTGTTTGTGTTTTGATTGTAACTCTCTGCCTTGTTGGAAAAACCTACTTTGGTATTGCACATTTACTTCAAAACTTATTATAATAAAGAAATTAATGAATCCTGCTGAATTAGTCACCTGTGTATGCTTTCTGGGTTTAAATTTATGCTGCAAAATCTAACAAGAATAAGTTTATATCAATCCTCATAGTTTATCCAAGATCTGATTCTTTTCTAGAACATTACTCTGAAATGATTGACATACATGATAGGGTTTCTGATTTTGGAAACCTGACATGCTTTCCTGTTGTTTCAGATTTAGGAGCTCAGTACAGATATTTTGCAGAATTGTCACATTATGCCTACAATAGCATGCAACAACTCAGATTACTTGGAGACATTAGAAGTAAATGAAACCTAAGTGCTTGAGCTTTTCCAAATCAGCTTCCATGCTTTGCCTTTATTGTTTCCAGTTCTCATGTTTTAGGCTCCAGTGCTGTGGTTTCCAGGTGAGTAAGAAATAGGAATGGAAAAATGGTTCAGACTCAGATGATTTCCCTTGCTTTTTGGCAAGTCTGGGAAATGATTCTTAGCAAATGAAATCAACTCCAAATCCTCAGTCATTTGCCTAATCCAAATATGAATCCCAGCCTTTTGAAAGTCAGCTTTCATTTGCCTCTGCTGCTTTTTCAATGAAATAATCTGTCATCAGAAATATATTGGTGTTGTAATATTAATTGACTGCCAAGAACTTTGTAAAAATGGTTTCTACTTTTTTTTCAACATTTTAGTCCCTCCCTCTTTTTAATTTACTCCATCTGGCTGAAGGCTCTCTCTTTCAACAATGGATCTCAATGCTATTATGCAGCACAGCAGGAGAAAGCCACAGATCCACTCAGCAATCACTCAGCAGAGAGGTATTGGGAACAATGGCATGAGAACATAAGAGGAACAGCCTGGCTTAGTCATAGGATAGGGAAGATATTTGTATGTCAGTTTCAGGAAGATATTTGTTACACACACATACACACACACACACACACAAACTGAGGGAGGAAGAATGAATATGTTTTTAAAGCAAGGTAACATCTTATAGAAACATAGTTTCTTCCATTTAAATTGTTCAGATTTTCTGCAATACTGGCTCATGAATCTTGAAGAGCAAAACAAAATTTTGTAAACTCGAAACTGGGCTAGATTTTCTCTTTCATACCCACCATTTATTCAACACCTGTTTCATGCAGGATTTTCCTGCTCCCTCCACCCTGAAGAGAACCTGATTTCTCCCAGGGTGGTAGTAAAATCCGTGCAATAAATAAATACATTTTTCCTCTCAGCACTTCTGAGCTTTTAAGCAACAAAGTTGCTTGAAGTGTATTCTTAGCATTACATTTCTAAGATGTGAAGTATTTGTAGAAGTCCATTGAAATGTGTAAGCAAAATCTTACAATAAGGATTTTATCCTCACTCCCAGTTTATGGTATATAGATATGTCAAGTGGAATAAAAATAATACATTATATCAGTAGGAATTAAATGCATTGTTGTTAAATAGGTTGGCGTATCTTTTGTGGGTATTTTATCTCACAGGGAGGGAAAATTACATTTCTTTTGATATTTTTCCCTCTGAATGCCTATTGATAATTTGCCTGCTTTTTTCCATAAGTTTCTTTGGGGTTTGCAGAAAATCCTAAGGTTTCTTGCAGGTGGCTTTTTGATGTCACTGCAGTATTTTCAATGGAGACACGCCAGATTCAGGATAAATTATGGTGTAGAAAGCCTGTAGCTATGGCAAACTTTAGCCCTTCCCAGGTCACTTGAGGGGAGATGCCATTAAAGGTACACCTGGCTTTGGCATCATTCCATTCAAGAGGAGAGAACCAGCAGTCAAAAGTTTTGGAACCAGAAGTAGCAACCACTTGGGGAAAATCTGTCAGAAAACACATGTACTAACAAATCCCTGAGCACTACATTGTTCTACATCCAGAATTAAAAACATAATACATAACCATGGGCACATTATTAAAGGGCAGAAACACAGACAAGCATAGACATAAATTATCTTGTTCTCATCCATGCCAAGGTTTTCCTAAAGAGAACCACCTGGAACATAAGATTTAAGGAAGTTTATGGAAGGAAATATTTTAATTTCATCTTTAACTGTGTAGTTGAATGTCACTATAGAACAGCTTTACAGAGGTGTGTGTGTGGGGGGGTGATTTCTTTCTTTCTTTCTTTTTTTTGGTTAAGTTTTATTAAACAAACAAAAAACAAACAAAACATAAAAACATCCATCTTTCTTCCATAAATATACAAGCAGTGCATCGGTTGGTTTGCAAATTTTTTGTGCTTTGATTTCATAGTCTCTGTTACAGTTACATTACATGATAACTCATATTATCAGTCAAAAATTGAATATCCTAGTATTATTATTAACCAATCATTTGACTATAATTTTTTCATTCATACTTTGCGAGATAGCTATACTTTACTTAGTTTATTTTATAACAATTCATATAGTCCTCCCAAATCTATCCTAAAAACATTTTACATATATAATCATAAAAAAAGAAAAAAATACATCTTTATATATTCATTATTTTTTAAAATTCTACATATTCTATTATTATATTTTGTTATCTAGCCATTGATAGAAAAGGTCCCAAAAATTGTGAAATTGTGTATCCTCTTGTTCTCTAATTTCAAATGTCAATCTACTCATTTCAGCACATTGCAGCATTTTCTTGATAGTTTCCTCCTGCGATGGTATTTTCTCATTTTTCCAATTTTTAGCAAATACAATCCTAGCTGCTGTTAATACATTTACAATCAAATATTTTAAATCTTTGCTATATGTATCAGGTAGAATTCCCAATAAAAATATCTCTGGTTTTAAATCTATATGCTTTTTAGTCATTTTTTCCAACCACGTGTGGATTTTAATCCAATATTTTTTTGCCTCCTCACAAGTCTGCCACATATGGTAATATGAGCCAGGTATCTGATGACATTTCCAACATCTTTCGGATTTATTCTTGAACATTCTTGCTATTCTTGTCGGGGGAAATGCCACCTGTAAAACATCTTTTACAAATTTTCTTTAAATGCTGTTGACATTGTCATTTTATAATTTTGAAACCACAATTTTTGCCATTTTTCTAGATCAATCCCATATCCAAAATTCTTCTTGGGGGTGTGTGATTTCTGAACAATATGGAACATAGGGATGATTTTAAAATCTTAGCCATTGTTTATCCACTGCAGATGAAGGCCTCTTCTGCATGTTTCCAACTAATATGATTTGGAAAATAAATTGAACTTTTTCCCTTCCCTAGATTCTCAAATAAGCTTAAAATGTTCAGCATATTTCCTAAGTAAAGCCAGCACCCGTAAATTAACAAAGTCTCAATGACTCACAAAGTTCCTTAGTTAAGGTATTTTGGATGAGTGAACAGTGAAAAAGGACTTAAATGTAGGTATATAAGAATAACTTTGTTGGATCATTCTCTTCTTAGTCAGTGTTTCGTTTCTCACAGGAGCCTCTACAATAATGGTCCTGCAAGTACCATTTGGAGGCATATTGCCCCCAACATGGAGGTAATGTTGAGTTTAAAGATGATAACTCTTAAGAGACATGTTTTGGGTGGATTTAGCCAATCCTCTTTTAAAACCATCCAAGGGAGTAGGTGTTCTCATGGCTTGTGAAAATTAATTCAGTAGGTTATATCCCAAAGGAATATGTCTAATTACCTTCATACAGCAATAAGAGCATTTTGGCTCTCTAGTTTGGGAAGATTTTATTAACCTTGATAAAATTTGGGAAGCTACACTGAGTAAGTCAGGGAATCTGGGTCCCTTATTGCCAGCAATTAAAATTATTGCAGAGACTTTATTTTCTAGCCTTGTTGCCATCTCTACTCAAAAATAAGTTTCTGAACTCAATACTGCAAAGTATTCATCCTCCATTTTTTCTGGAAATTGGAAGGATAAATCTTTGTGGTACCATGGGCCAGTATACTTCTCCATTGCTATGATTTCAACAACTCATGTCAATGTTGTGTCACAATGAGGTGCAATCACAGTACAGAAGAGGTGATACAGGACTGGGTACAGTCCTAGGTACGCAGCAGAGGTGATACAGGATTGGGGTTAATGCCAACCCTTCAGTTGCTGTTTGTTTCAACAGGTATAATTCCTACAGCAGAAATTGATTGGTAAGAAATTGGATTCCCCTGCCTTCCCATGTATCCAGTCTCTTAATCTGAACCCAACACACATGCATAAACAAAGTTCATTTCTTTGAGTATGGAAAATGCAATACTTTTAGAGATAATCATGACAAATATATCACATGCTCTATTTTTTGGTGTTTAAGATATAAAAATCATACGGAAATATGAATTGGATCTAGTTTGAAAACATAAAATGATGATTGTATTTTATGATTATGATTATGATCACAATTTATTACTTATTGCTTGTATGTACACTAAGAGGAGTGCACAGGAGACAAAATCCTTTCTAGAAGCTTTATTAATTTGGAGAAATCTCATTTAATAAACTTATCATGAATACTCATCAGATTTTGTTCATTAACACAAGTCACCAAACAATAGATTTGTCTGTGTCAAGACAATTGTGCTCAGGACCTATTTAAACTGTTTGTCTTTTTGCATTCATTTATTAAATGCTTCTGAATTGTACGCCAATAAAGTACAGAGGTGATGGTAAATATTAGGGCTTAAAGGCTAAACAATATTTTTGTAGCCAAAACCATTGGATTATCACTCCACCTTTCTCATAACACTAGGATATAGCATATAATGGTATATAGTACAACTACTATATAAAATGCAGTTGTTGAGAGAGCAACAATGAAGACTTAATATCTGTCACTTCTTTTTTTCCTTTTTCCTAGCTCCTTTTAATGGCAAATCAGGCCTCAATAAGAGTAAAATTAACCTGTACTGGTTCAGTGGTTTGATCTTTATGGAGTACTGAACCAACTGCAAGAATCAAAAGGTGGCAATTGTCTGTCTGCCTGAGCTACATTGATTCATTCAGGAAATCAGTCAAGTTAGAACAAATATTCCCTTCCCAAATGGCCTATTACTGTGAAATCAAATTATAAACTTGAGCTCATCATAACGTATGCCTTGTTTTTAAAAAATAAATTCATGCTGAGCAACAATATTTCATTCACTTGGGTAAATACATTACAGAAGCTGGAGTATTTCACACTAAAGTATCCATCAATCATGGCTGCCTTTTTAGATGCACATTTACATATAGATCTTACATTACATTTTCAGGTCTTGGTGCCATAATGGAATATCTGAATATTTCCCCTGACCAGACATCTCAAGCTGGAGAAGGACCCAGAAATGAGAATGAGAATCTGGAAAGGGATTCGGTTTTAAATATAGGAGGCAGTGTTAGAGAAGACTTTACATACGTTTACATGAAATTATATGATTACTACAGATCGCATTTTGAGGTTGTAAAATTCATTATGATAATGTTGCATATTAGACAGACTCCGGATTCTTAAATAGAAATTCCTCCTCATGTCTGTACTATTAGAATACCTCACAAGCTGATTCTGTGTTTGTATATCTGATCACCCTTTCCAGGCCTGATAATGAACTGACTAGAGAAGACAGCTTTTCTATATGGTCATATGTGACTTAAAGGCTTAGCTATACTAGATGCCAAGGAGTGAAAATGTAGGTCACCAGATTTTCTAGGAATGGTTTAAAAACAAAAACCCAGAGAACAGACAGTGAAAGAGGATCAAAGAAAGATATAGTTAGAGCTCTACTGGAATGCCAGGAACTGAGTCACTTTATGTCTGTCTAATGTGTGGTCTTTTAACCATTTCTAGTTTCTAAACTGCTTTTTTTTTTTTTTAAAGCAAAATCCAAAGTTAATTTTTTAAATTCTATTGAATTCTGTCCTTAAATTTTAATGTATAAGTGTATTTCAAGACCGGAGATAAATCCTGTGCTAAGTATTCCTTTTTGTTTTTAAAGTTTGAAAGAGATAGTACTCTTAGTATTAAGCTCAGCATTAATAAAAAGATAAAAGGCATTGAACTAACTTGGTTCATAATCTTTGTCTATAAATCAGAACAAGCCATTGTTCTCTGAGCCTTTAGACCCCTCTAACTCCTTTGCACGCCTCTTGTCTTCCTAGTCTGGTCCAAACTGCAGGGACTTTTTAAGACCACAAAATATTATGGAATGCCATCTACAGGTTGCCTGAAAAACAATAATGAAGTAGGTGTGTAATTACTTTGTGCCATGTTACTAACTATAGGTATGCTGGATTTATTTTCTTAAGCTTCTGATTATGAACCCTGATAACAGCATGGGTTACATTGACATGTACAATGATATTGCTAGACTCTTTCATTTAGTATACCGTTCTGTACCTTACAAAAGATGCTAATTTATTCCGAGCCACTCAATGAGCTTATGACTAAAAGTGATTTGTGCTCAGACTATTAAAGACACATTTATTGTAGGGCAAGGCTATCAAACTCCTGGCTGATGGGCTGGATGCATCACATACTTGCCACATCCATGCCAGGCTTAGTGAAGGGGGAAAAAGTCCTGATACATCTCGTGACGCTGCCCTGACAACATGAGTTTGACACCACTACCATAGGGGAAGGAATGGAGGCATCTCGGGGCAGAGTTAACAGAGAAAGAAGCTTCTCTGTAGCCATAAACAAAATCCACCCACATCTCCAAATTCCACTGACTCTTACTTAACTCCTAGCAGGTGCTAACTATTAGTTGAGAATAATCCTGAACATAAGTGTGAGTAGCAATAAATCAGTTTAATTGTATTTTAATATGAGGACCTGATCTTTCTCACCTGAGATTTACTCATTTGCTACTTGTTATATTAAATATTACTTTTAATGTGGCTGACTATTGTAATGACGTCTTTACGATATTTTGCTGTATGGCACAGGACCAAATTATTTGTGAGACCATCTTTTTCTAAGAAAATCTATCTGTTGTACCAAGTCAGATAGGATCGGCACGCTCCTAGTTTCTTTCCCTAAATATTGCTACCTTACAGGTGGAGTCATGGCTCAGTGGTTAGGACGCTAGGTTTATTAGCTGGAAAGCCAGCAGCCGATGTTCATGATGCAGGTGCTGCATGATGAGGTGAGCTCCCATCCATGTTCTAGCACCTGCCAACCTAGCAGTTCGAAAGCATGCAAATGCGAGTAGATAAATAGGTACCACTTTGGTGGTAAAGTAACAGTACTCTGTGATGTCTTGCTAAACACATAACTGCTAAAATGGCTTCAGACAGTACTGGCTCAATAGCTTGAAATAGAGATGAGCACTGCCCCCTATAGTTGGCAATGACTTGCAGAGTAAAATCCACAGGGACTCCATTACCTTTTCTTATGGGAGCTTGGAAGTCTGTCTTTTCTGGAGCAGCACCCCCCCCCTCCCAAAGTTTGGCAGGCATCCACCCTCCTAGCTTTCTGCAAAGCTTTAAAGATCTAACTTTTTGGCCAAGTGTTAGGAGAAGAAACCCTATGTTTTTGTTGTTTTTAATTTGTTCATTTCTACAGGTTTTTTTTACTTTTACATTAGGTTGTTTTTACATTAGGTTGTTTTTACTTTTTATTCAAACCCACCCGGACTTGTTTATAAAATGGGTGACTACATAAAAGTTTTATATAAATGCATAAATAATTTTCTGTCTTAATATCAATATTACTGTGGTGGCAATTCAGAATAGATGCAACACAACCATAGATGGAAGCGTTGCCATCAGAACAGTCTGAAGGCACCTCCAGAGGAAGTCTCAGATCTGACCATGGATTTGAGTGGCAGCATTGTTCTGTACATGAAAACAATCATATTCAAGGTTCCTGTTATTCCAGTCACTGTAAAAACAGCTCAAGTTCCATTTAATTTCAAGTGAAAAGCAGTTGTTGAACATCCATTGCCTGAGATATTTATGCCCATTAATTGACTTGGACAGATAAATGCTGATTGGTTGCTAACCAAACATTACAGACTTGAAGAATTGATGAAGAATCATCAAGAATGACTTGAGTCATTAAGACAACATTTATTGTTTCTGAGCAATTTTAGTTTTGTAGCAGAAAATTGAATTAATGAAAAAAGCTAAAAATCCTTGTTCTTAGGAACCAAAATAATCCAGTATGCCTTTGATCAGTAATCAGGGACAAATAACTCTTGTTTTCTTTCATCAGCATTAGTTGTTTTAGCTTGCATTTTCCTATGGAGTTGTAATAATAGTTTAACATGGAAAGATGATCCATGAATATGAGAAAATGTATTACAAGTTTGTTGATTCAGAAAAAGCATATGATAAAGTGAATAGTCTTGAATTAGGAAATGTCCAGCAAAAACATGGCGTGGAAGAGTGGTTGTGGAATTTTTCAAGAGTTATATGGAAGGCAGTAAGAAATACATAAGAATAATTGGAATAGGGAATGGTTCAACCACATCATAGAGAAAATCTATTTATGTAGTCAAAAATATAACAATCACTTAAAAACACTGAGCAGAGAATAATTCTAGGGTATATGATGGTCCCTTGATTGTTTAGTTAATTTATGGTTAAATGTGTAGGGAAAATTTATGATGATGTTTGTTGGAGAAGTGAATGTGGATTCACTTATGAATATTGAACATGCTGTTGACTAAGAACATGCTGGCCAACAAAATGGATGATTTTCAGAAAATCTTTTCTAATGCAGCAAAAAGTATAGACATGCCTATTTTGTTATATTGAAGGAAAAACTGGATATCAGGAGAAATAATCTGAATGTACTTAAAAACTGTAGCAAAGCAAAAAGGGATGCAGTGAAAAATTAATGGATGAAGAATGAGTATGAAAAACATACTGTATGTTGGAATAGTTTAATCACATAAAGTAAATGACTGTTTTATAAAAATACACAGGAGAAGTAAGAATGAACAGATAGAGAGAAAATAAAAGACTGACAAATCTTGTTTAGAAGAAGTTGATGAAATCCTCAAAATGGAGAAAAAAGTTCAAAGTACAAAAGGCAATACAAGAATCAATATGTGGACATGATGGAAACCAGGATAATTTGCAAGGGAAGAAATGTATAGAAAGGTAAAATTAATGATGTTAATATAGAGTAAATCAATTTTAAAAACCCTTTCCTTTATCTCCTGCCTCCAGTTATTTGGCTTAGTGTTTAATTCTTTGTTTTTGCTTGTTAGATTTTGCTTACTTGAAAAGGGAAAGCAAGGAGGTATGGATTTATGATGTAGGTTTTCAGGAGCAATTGGATTTATAAATAGCAGCTGCTAATTTATCAAGCTTTCGAGCAATAGGAATCCACTAGAATCCTATTTGGTTCTAGAAACTCCAAGATTTTACACTCCTGAGGTACACTCCTCAGGCAGAAGAGATTAAGAACCATTATAATGCCCTTAACAGCTTGCTATTCTCTCATTATATACTGTGCCTTAAGTATGTGAGCTCTGATGGTTTTAACCTGACCTACTTTATAGGGTTGGGAACAAAAAGGATAATGTAACTACAAGGACATGGCCTTGAGCTTTTTGAAAGAAAAAATGGACTATGAATGGCATAAATAAGATCTTACTCATGGTATTTTATAATTTTATTTATCTAGTGATGCTCTTGTAGCTGGGGGGGGGGGGGAACCAGCCTTGATGATAACTGATCTTCAAAGGGGGAAAAAGGCTATTTGTAAAGGATTCAAGTGCCACTTAACTATTTTGAGATCTGCAGTGGTACAAGCAGAATAACCAGAGTCAACAGGCACCATTTTAGAAACCATTTCTTTCAGCTATAAAAAGCTTTATGTTCCCTCTGGGGCACTATTTGTATTTAGCAAAGCTTTAGCTGAGCTTGCTATTTTAGCTTGACAGCTCCTGATTTTTAGCAGGAGAAAAGAAAGCAAAATTAATGGATGTGTTGGAGCTTAGAATAGGAAACGTAACAGTCACCATAAGCGCTGGTACTTTAGGGAGCAAAATGAAGGTGCTTTTTATATATATGAAACAAGATCATTGATCTTTTTCCCTTAGAAATTAAGCATGTTGTTTAATTTATATATCTTTTTCTTTATAATTTCAATTATATACCAATTTTCCGCCTGTAGGCAAAACATTATCCTTATAATTGTGTATAATTATATTGGCATATGAATTCTGTGTGTTACATAATAATTTATTTTATTACTTTAAGAAGAACATTTTATGTCATGTGAGATGGTATTTTCTCTGGGAGGACTACTCTGCATGATTAATGTCTAAAGACGTTTGCTTGAAAATGCTTATTCAAATCAGTATGAATGGCTGGTGACTACCAACAACTTAAAGCAATAATTCACTTAGTGACTGTTCAGAGTTACAACAGAACTGAAAAAAGTGACTTAAGATCATTTTTCACACTTATGACTATTGCAGCATCCCCATGGTCATGTGATTTACATTTGGATGCTTGACAACTGGTTCCTATTGATGACTGTTGCTAAGACTGAGACTGACCTGAGATCATGTGATCCACTTTTGTGACTTTCTGATGAGCAAAGTCAACAGAGAAACCAGATTCACTGAACAACGGTGTTACGGGTATAACTACTGCAGTGATTCACTTAAAAATATGCCAAGAAAAAATGTAAAATAGGGCAAAACTCACTTAACAAATTTAACATAAATATTGGGCTCAATTGTGATCATAAGTCGAGGACTATCTGCATATGTATGGAGAAACTAAGTTAGCTGTGCCATTCAGATTTTCCTGTCTATCAATCAGTGCTACTGTTATTTATTTATTTATTTATTTGTTTCAAAATAGTATACTGGTTGAAGCAAACCCAAGTAATCCATGTGTATTTTTTTCTCACAGAAGTTATTAAGTTATTAAAAGACTGTTATGGTAAATGGTCAAAAATAAAACTGCCAGGTAGGAGTCTCATATTCTAAGCATTGTATAAAACCAAAGCACAATCATGCTAAACTATAGAAACTTAGATTTAAAATACCTTATTTTTAGCCTTTCTATATACTCTGAATTCTGTTTCAATGGCATATTAGGATACTGCTTCAACAAAAATTATGTAAGAGGTAATTTTCCAGTGTCATTTTACCAAGTCATCCCACGAGTTCATCGAACTCAAGGATCTTCAAACTTGGCAAGTTTAAGACTTGTGGACTTCAACTCCCAGAATTCCTGAGCTAACATGACTGGAAGAAGAATTTTGGGAGTTGAAGTCCACAAGTCTTAAAACTGTCAAGTTTGAAGACCCCTAATCTAACTCATCATTGCATGTCTGGTCTGGAATAGTTATCTGGGATTTCAGACAAGAATCTTTTTTCAGTTCTTTTCTGAGAGGTAATGCAGAGCACAGAAACTTTGGAGTGCTCAGGATTTGTACCATTTAAATCAGAAGAAAGCAAGGATGCTTTGGATCCCATATGGACAACCTCACTGGTTCTGTGGCAACTCCTTAAAGGCTAAGAAAACTACTCATTTCAGAGCAGATGGTGGTCACAGGGTGTGTTTTAATTTGGTCAGCATTAAACAGTCAGGGAAGCACTAACTGTTTGCATGATTAAGATACCAGAATAGAGATTGACTTTTGTAGTTTTATGGTGTTTCATGGACTAGAAGAATGCCTGTTAAACTAGCCATCTAAGATTATTCAAATGTGTTCACTAGTCTACACCTAGAATTAGCTTCCAGGTTACCTTGACAAATGAATATATGATAAAGCCAGAAGTAGTAGTGCCAGTACGTTTGGGCAAAATCTTTATCCCAGTGCATATTTCCATTCTTTTTGAAACTTCTTTTGCAGCTGATCGCTGAAAAGTGAGAATAATGTGATGAAGTTTATATTTGTCCTTGTTTATTTTTCCCTTAATATCAGAAGTCAACTGTAGAATTTACCGAAGTTGCAATACAGTTGCTGAATTTGGAAGTTTTGGCATTGATCAGTCTGAGCAAAATATTTAGATTAGATCAAGCTAAACTATGTGATGCTTCAGCAAAAAGAATTGCATTGTTCTAAAACACTTAAGACCTTTTAAAAAATTTAAATGCCTTTTTAGCTAAAGGACCACCTCTCCCATTATGAACCTGTCCTGTTGTTATGATCACCCAGTAGAAGTATTTTTTAAAGATCATCTCATTATCAAAAGCATAGAATAGTAGACCTTGTACATTAATCCCAAGTGATAGAAAGCTCCCTCTGGAGTTGCATTTGAACTTACTTTTTTTAGTGTTTAGAAAATGCATAAGATTTAGCACATATTTTTGGATAAGTTTTAACTGTTAGATTTGTTTCAATATTCAATTATTACTTTTAACTTTTAATATTCTGTTTTTATTTTATAGCCAAAGCTGAAAGGTAGGGTATAAATCAAACAAGCAAAGTGGTAAATGAATGAACTGGGCTGATAAATGTACCTGTCTAAAGCTCTTAAAAAGTCACTGTTAATTATTTTAAACAGTATTGATCTAGATGGACCAGATTGCACCAGGAACATCTCAAAGGAATTACATTGATAACAGAATGCGATCTATCTCAATTGACGTTGCTTTTTCTAAGTTGATTTGTTTCATAGTATTTTACCTGAAAATATTGATTTCACAAATCGGAGAAATAAAAACTTAAGTTACTTCATTTGTGTAGCCTTAATTTTTATTTATTGCATGCTTCTCAGATTTCACAAGAGGTCCTGTGAAATTGATTATTGTATGTTAGAAATATATTTTTTTAATGAACAAGTGCAGAATATGAGAGTATTTACCTCTTGATCCCCAAACAAACAAAATACAGGACTCACATTTATATAGGAGAGAGGGAATATTCCCAGTTAAGTAAACTTTCAGCTTTGTGGAGATACAAACTTTGTATGATTGAGTACTCAGGTACACAGTCATCCCTGATCTTAGCTGACCTAGCTAAGAAATTGATCCTCGGGTCAATTTCTTTGATCAAAGACATGTCATTCAAGATGATGCTTGCCACGTATTTGAAGCTGCTAATATTTGTCAGCTAGATGTCAACAGTGATTTTTGGTTCTGTGAGGTAGATATTTGGCACAGGCTGGTAAAACACTTTAGTCTTGTTCAGGCTGATTGTCAGGCTGAAGAGTACAGGTAGTCCTTGACTTAAAACACTTAATTGAGTGACCATTCAAACTTACAACAGTACAGAAAAATCTGTCTTATAACCATTTTTCTCAGTTTGACCTCTGCAGCATCCTTGTGATCATGCAATCAGCATTCAAATACTAAGCAACTGGTTCATCCCAAGGTTATGTGATCACCTTTTGTGACATTCTGACAAGCAAATTCAATGGGGAAGCCACATTCACTTAACAACTGGGGTTGCTAACTTATCAACTGCAGTGATTCACTTAACAACTGTGCTAAGAAAGGTAAAATGGGGCAAAACTCACTTAACAGATGTCTCACTTAACAACAGAAATTTGGGGCTCAATTGTGGTCATAAGTTGAGGGCTACATGTATAGCAGCATCTGAGAGTTGTTTTCAGCATCAACCATAGAACACTCTCTGTGCACCTGTAAATGGGGTTCCTTGAATGACAGTATGGAGACATTTTGGCCATCTGTTCAATATAATAAAAAACAGCTGGAAGTGGTGAGGTGCAATCTTCTAGTTAGCTGTCTAATTTCTCTTGTAACCAGTACAAGATGATGATAATGCAGGAGGGCATCCTGCAACAAACTAATTGAACATACAGGGACTGGTTAAGTTAATCGCTGAAGCACTTTAGATTTGTCCACATTGGAGAACTGAAGTGGGATAGAAATGCTCCATTCACACTACCTGAGGGAGATTTTAAGCTGTTCCAGTGATAAGATGCTGGGAAGAGGTGTCCTCTAAAACTATTAAGGAGTTATCTTTATGCTGCAGTAAGCAGGATATGAAATAATCTCATAAACATGGTTCATTTACTTCCACTTCTTTGCTTGTTATTCAGCTTACTTCTTCCTGATTTCTGTAATTAGCGGGACTTTGGAATTTTATCTTAGATCTTGACTTACTTTCAGTGCGTTAGCTAAATACCTGGAATTGGATGTCCTGGTCATGGAGTCTAAGAGAAGTATCAAGTTGAGGAAGTCTGCTTAAAAAAAATTAAAGGCACTCAAAAATCAATCCTAAAATTAAAGGCACACAAAAATCAATCCTAAAAGCTTAACCAGGCACAAATTGGGCCAGATACCAGTGATGACTTTTTCCAGAGAATTGTATTTCTTAATGGTGACAATATCACTGGGGTTAATATTCATGTTTCCCCAAATTCTCTCTGTAATAAATATATACTGCAAAATGGCAAGGAGAGAAAAGAAATGTTCTTGTAACATTGAGAAGAATGTCCCTTTCATGTCTTTTCAATTCTCTTGAAAGCTCTTGACTTGGATTCAGATTTCTTGCTTTATAACTGGAAGGAATTGGTCAAAAGACAAACATCTGGTAGCAGTAGATTTTCAATAACTTCCATCTCTTCCAGCTCCAAATTTACCCATGTATTACAGAATATGTATAATGCCAATATTACATTTGCACATATTCATTTTCTAAGGTGCTGAAAGATATTCTGCTATGGTTTGTAAGAATCCTGTTGAAGCTTGTTTTGCAACGTTACATAGAATCTGATTTTAACCTTTCAGTAAAAGCTCCATTTAATGAAGGGTGCAGTTACTTAGAAGCCGTCTTTAATATTACATGTGATTTGCTTTAATGCTGTATGTGCAGCCTCCAGATCAGAGGAATTATTAGCTAAAATCACTGAGTTATATCAATAATGCCCAATGCTTATTCAGTCTATTAGGTGACTTCACATTTTTCTGCTTAATCCTGAGCCATGGTGGCATAGTGGTTAGAATGCAGTATTGCATGCTAATTCTGCTAACTGCAACAAGTTTGATTCTCACCGGGTCAAGGTTGACTCAGTCTTCCATTCTTGTGAGGTTGGTTAAAACAGATTGTTGAGGGAAATATGCTGACTCTGTAAAGGCCCTGTCACACTGGCTGACGGATACAAAAGGTTAGTAAAAAGGACACAGCAGACGAGAAAAATGTTCCATCCATTGTTATCCGCTCTCAAAAGGGGCAAACATTTGCATAACCAGAGCGGATAACACGGAAAGGAACGGATGGGGGGAGGACGCAGGGCAGAAGGAAAGTGGATGCGGAACGGAAGCCTAGCGGATGGAAGCGGATGGAAGCAGATGGCACATCCGCTAGGCTTCTGGGGGGCCGCAGCAAAGCAGATGCGGAATGGATGCAGCGGATGCAGAACGGACGCTGAGCGGATGAAGCAGATGCACAGCGGATGCCGAGTGGATGAAGCGGATGCACAGCGGAAGCCTAGCGGATGCACAGCGGAAGCCTAGCGGATGCCTAGCATTCACTGCACATGCGGGGAGGATGCATTGCGTCAGCCCCGCGGATATAAAGGGAGGCAGCTCCCAAGCAGGTCACCATTCAGAGGAAAGACCTGCTGCCAGAGACATCGAATGCCTTGCCAGCCTGCCCTGCATGCCTGCCTGCCAGCCTTGCTGCCAGCCTCCCTGCCAGCCTCCCTACCAGCCTGCCTGCCAGCCTTGCTGCCAGCCTGCCTGCAAGCCTTGCTGCCTGCCTGCCAGCCTGCCTGCCAGCCTTCCTGCCAGCCTTGCTGCCAGCCAGCAACCCCACAACCATGGGGAAGAAGAGAAAGCCTCAGCCATCTGCTGCCAGCCCTGGCAAGAGGAACAGGGCCACCCTCCCACCCCCTGGCCCTCACTCTGCTTCTGCTGGGGCTTCTGCAGCATGGGCTCGCTCTTCTGGAGGTTGGGGCTTCTGCTAATTCTGCTTCTGGAGGAGATGATGATGCTGCTTCTGGCGGTGATGCTTCTGCTTGTGCTTACTCTGCTGATGCTGCTTCTGGTGGTGGTGCTTCTGCTCGTGTTTACTCTGCTGATGCTGCTTCTGGCGGTGGTGCTTCTGCTGGTGCTTACTCTGCTGTAGCTGCTCCTCATCCTGCTGGTCCTGCTGGTCCTGCTGGTCCTGCTCATGCTCCTGGTCCTGCTGGTGCTCCTGGTGCTGCTGGCGCTGCTGGTGCTTACTCTGCTGCTGCTGCTGCTGATGATGATGATCCTGCTGCTGCTGCTGCTGCTGATGATGATGTTGATGATGATGATCCTGCTGGTGCTGGTGGTGTGGAGGAGCAGCCCCTACAACCTGGAAGCCCCTCTGATGAGGGCCCATCTGGTCCTGCCAAAGGGAGGAAGAGGCATATGCGAGAACAGGACAGGAGGCAATACTCCATTGAGGAGGAACACAAGGATGAGGTGCTGGAGTGGCTGAGAGAGAATGACTATCTATGGCGGAAGGGACACAGGCTCTACAGGGACACCAAAAGGAAGCAGGCTTCTTGGAGAGAGAAGGCAGAGAGTATGGGCTACCCTTCGGAGGTGCTCCTTGGCTGGTGGAAGCACATGCACACCTCGTATGGGAAGCTGCACCTCAAGAAATCTGGCCAGGCCATGGTCAAGCTGACAGAGGGACCTACGTCATGGCCAGGTGCAGCTTCCTGGAGGGTGAGATCCGCCACTGAGGAGCAGCCCCTCTCACAACCCTCTTTCTCCGGCAGCCTGCTGAGAGCCAGTCCTCTTCCGGCTGAGAGTCAGCTCCTGTCTCCAGGCAGGTTACTGTGGAGTGTCCCACGGCGGAGAACCCACGGACAGTTGTTTTAACCATGGCGGAGCGCGTGGAGGACTCCCTGGTGTGGTGGGAGAAAGGAGATGACGCGTCCACCACAGCCGGACCTGCATCCACCCCCCCCAGCTCCACCTCCACAGAAAGGCAGAGAGCCAGACGGCAGGAGGGGCAGAGCCACATTGTCCTGCTGGAGATCAGGGACACCATCTGGAGCAGCATAGATCTCCTCTCTCAGCTGGTCCACACCGAATCCTCATTCTCCAACTGCAAGCCCTTCCTCGCCTATGTCAACCAGACTCTCATGGACATGGCGGAACCCCAGTACCAGGTGGTGAAGGACCGGATCACCGAGCTGCTTCACAACCCTCCAGATCCAGAGGAACCTGCTCCCACCCAGTCCAGGTCTGCTCCTCAACCCCAGGTGATGTCACTCCCATTCCAAGGCTTCCCACAGACCCTCACCTACAAGGGCTACGGCTACCAGGAGGTCCAGCAACACAGGCAGCAGCCCTTCCCAGTCCAGGCACAGGCTCATTGGACACCACCATTGCCACCTGTTCCACTGATGCCACCAATGCCACCCATGCCACCCATGCCACCCATGCCACCCATGCCACTGATGCCACCCATGCCACTCACGCCACTGATGCCACCCACGCCAGTCCTCACCCAGCTGCAGACCAGACAGCCCCACTACACTGCTCCTTCCTCCACCCCACAGCCAAGCCCGGCCTCAGTACATCTGTCATTGGTATTGGGACTGACACCTCATGGCATGGAGGAAGGAGCTCTCAACATCACGGGGCTGAGCCAGCTGTCTGAGAGCTTCCTCAACACACCGTCACCTGTTGTCCTCTCAGGGCCAGGCACCCCAGTGGGGCTTCAGACCAGCACTCCAGCAGCAGCCACCTCCACAGCACCTGGACCCTTCACCCCTGAGACTGGGCACACCTCCAAGTGACTGATAAGAGTGCTAGAGACTGGCTAGCTACCTGTAGACTTTATTTGGACACTTGACTTGGGTCATTTTTCTTTTACAGCTTGTTATTAATAAAGATTATCTTTGCTTCACACACCTGCCTCATTTATTTTATTAAATAAAGTCTTGGTGGAAACTTTTAGAAATGGTTTAAGCCTTTGCATGCTTGTGGGATGGGTAAGGATAGCAGTGGGGTGGGCAGGGATATCTTTGGGATGGGTAATAGCTGTGGGATGGGCAAGGATACCTGTGGGATGGGCAGGGATACCTTTGGGATGGGTTAAGATAGCTGTGGGGATAGATAAACCTCCAGTGCAAGCATAGTGGGACTGTATGGTCCACCCTCCCAGGTGCCACACCTATGGCCCTTCATTATCAATACTAATGTAATCATTGATCCAAACATGTCAACATAAACACAACTCTTTATTAAATGCCCTGTTCATTGTAGGCCCACCCAACATACATGGCCTGATCTCATCCATGTGATGAGACAGGCTGAAGGAAGCATCCATTAATCACCTATCATCCTGTCTTGCCACTCCACTGCTCCAGCTGGGGAGTTGCACCAGTGTTTCAGGAGGTTGCGCTGCTTCTTCCCTTCACATGAGGCTCTGTTGGGGCCTTGCACATCCTCAGTGTCTATCAGGTTTTGCCCTTGCCTCCATTCCCCAGGCTCCATGTCCCCATTGCCTTGTTGGAGGTCCACAAGCCTGTTCTGCAAGACTGGGTAGCAGGTGCACATGAGATTGTGCAGAATGCAGCAAGCTTCCACAGTCTTGCTCACGGTCTCTGGGCGATGCTGCATGGTGGTGAGAAGTACCTGGAACCTGTTGGCCAGGATGCTAAAGGCATTCTCCACCACCCGCCTTGCCCTGGACAGCCTGTAGTTGAAGATCCTCTCTTCACGGGTGAGGCATCTGGAAGGCATCTGGAAGTGTGAGAATTCATGAGGTAGGTTCTGAGGGAGAAGGCATCATCCCCCACGATGAAGTAGGGCACATCTTGCGTGTTGTTGGGCAGGGGTTCTGGATCTGGGAAGCCCATGATGAGGTTGTGTTCCAGTCCCTCCTTGAGATGACTGGCGTTGTATACCTGGGCATCTGAACATGACTCGTTGCCTGAAGCATCGATGTCCATGAACTTTGAGTCAGCATCGACCATGGTGAAGAGGACAATGCTGAAGAAGCCCTTGTAGTTGAAATAAGTGGACCCCGACTTGGCTGGTGCTTTGCAGGCCACGTGCTTGCCATCTATGGCTCCAATGGTGTGTGGGAAGTTCCACCTCTGATACCACTGCTCTGCAACTTTCTTCCATCCTTCTTCAGTGGAGGGGCACTGGAGGAGCTCCTCCAGGTATTCTTCGATGATGGCCTGCACCACTTCTCTGACCACAATGCTGATGGTGTTGTGTGGCACCCTCCAGCCGTACTGCATGCTCCTGTAGGTGGTCCCTGAGGCCAGGTGGTGCAGAGTCAGTGCCACCTTGAGTCCAGGTCCAGGCTGGGGTGGAAGTTGGTGCTCTGCTTGGTCAACCTGGGTGTCAGTCGCTGCACAACTTCGTCAAACATGGCTGGAGGCATCCTCATGAAGTTCTGGAATGCATGAGGGTCTTCGTTCCTGAACTCCACCATCAGCTTGTTGTACAGTCCGTACTCTGCTCTTCTCCCGATCCATCTATGGACCCAGATGCTTCTTGGCCGCCTCCTTTTCTTCCCGTAGTAGAGTTCACAGAGCCTGTAGATGGCTTCGCACTGTTGCAGAACGATGGTGACTACCAAAAGGAGTTTGTTACGATCCAAGGTGGACATGAGTAGATGCTATGGAAGAGCAAGAGGCAGATGAAGGCTGCAGAGGTCTGCACAGCAGGGCTGCTGGACTGAAAGTGAGATCCAGGTGAGTTGCTCCCCCTTTTTATAGGCAATATAGGTTTTCCCCTATGTGTCCTTTTGCATCCTCTAGGCATCCTCTAGACATCCTTAATATCCGAGATAGGTCCCCTCTGTGAATGTTTTTTCCATTTTAAATGCTTTTTTTGCGTGCTGCATCCGCTTTCATCCTTTCTCCATCCGTGCTACTAATGCTGCATGTCCGTTCCACGTCCGTTCCGCTTCCTCCCTGTGTCCGCTTTCCACTGGAGCAGATGTGAGTTGTGCGGATGCACAGTGGATGCCTAGCGGATGTAGCGGACGCGTAACGGATGCCGATGGATGCAAAACTGATGTCCCCCGTATGCCTAGCAGATGCAGAACAGACATGTTGGATACATTTTCCGCTCAGAACATTTTGAGCAGCTCAAAACCTTTTTGAGCGGATGAAATGTCAATAGATGGATGCTGGACGGATAGAGAGGAAGCAAAACGGAGGCAGTGAGTACAGAATGGAAGCATCGTGTTAACCAACGGATGGCAAGTGTTTTTCTCCATTTTACATCCTCTTTCCATCCGTTGGTGCAGTGTGACAGGGGCTTAAACTGCTTAGAGAGGGCTGTAAAGTACTGTGAAGTGGTATATAAGTCTAAGTGCTGCATTATAAAGAGTTTGTAACACAGCAATTTCTGCCTGTAAATGATTGAGATGGCAGAGTATCGTATACACCCTAGGCATTGCCTTGAGTCTCCCTTCTACTATTAAAAAGGATAGCAATGCTTCTTACTTTGATATATATATGTAATCTATCCATTTGGTTATTTTCAAGCAATTCAGCAACAGGGACTCACTGGAGTAACCTCTGGCATTGTGGAATGTCCCTGTTTTCTTCTACATGCTGTTTATTGTGCTGAAAGGTTTGTTGTTGCCGATATCTTCAGGCTACTAGCCAATAAGTGATAGCAGGCAATTTTCAGAAAAGAACACCTGGCAATTGTTATTGTCAGGTTCTTCTCTGTTGTTTCCTCAGGCTTGGTTTTTTGACCTTTCAAGTGATCCCATTAATCAGTACGTGTTGAACAGACAATAGTGTAAATATTCCCAGCTGAGATTCAAATTAAATAGGACTCCACTATCTTCTTTTATTTAGAAACATGATTAAATAATACAGTGATAAACCTGACAACAGCCTTATCCCTGTCTTTTGTTATAAAAACACTACAATCCAGCAAACATTTGCTGTGCTAAGAGGCGTATTTCCTTTTTTCAGGAAATTGAGCACACAGATGTAGATTGGGTTTATGGATCTCCACATCAAGTACCTAAAACTGAATAAGAGATATAAGAGACAGCACTAGTTTCTTATTGCTGTCATCAGGGGAGCAATATCCAAAATGTTAATTCGATTATACTCACATGAATCCATGCATGAGGACATAGTAGCATGAGTAGCTCTCTACTATAGCTTTCCCCAACATGGTGGTCTATGTTGGATTTCTACAAAAACAACTCTCCATTCTTATAAATCAAGTTGTAGTTAAATACATATGGAGAGTACCAGACTAACTGAAGCTGTTCTGTTTGAGTAGAAAAATATTTATTTGGACTAATGAATCTGCTCTATAATAAATATCCAGCAATAAAGTTCAGGTTCCATTATATAAGGAAACCAAAGAGTTAGGGTTATTCATTATAGCAATAGGACTTAGATTTATATACCGCTTTACAATGCTTTGTAGCCCTCTCTAAGCAGTTTACAGAGTCAGCATATTGTCTCCAAAAATTTAGGTCCTCATTTTACTCATCTCAGAAGGATGAAAGACGAAGTCAACCTTGAGCCTAGTGAGACTTGAACTGCCAAATTGCAGTCAGCGGCAGTAGCCCGCCGTTCTGCACTCTAACCATTGCGCCACTGTGGCTCATTATGTATGATTTTTTTTTTTGTTGTTAGTTGTAAAGTCATGTCCGACCCATTGTTACTCCATGGACAACATTCCTCCATGCCTTCCTGTCCGCTACCATCCCCCAGAGTCCATTTAAGTTCATGCAGACTGCTTCAGTGACTCCATCCAGCTACCTCATTCTCTGCCGTGATGTCCCCATCTTCTTTTGCTCTCAAACATTCCCAGCATTAGGCTCTTCTCTATAGAAACCCATAAAGATCCATTTAGGTTATCAAGATCAACCCCTTGCTGGATGCTGTATCATAATTCAAGCATCCCTGGAAAATGGTCATCTGACCTCTCCTTGAACATCTGCAATAAAAGGAGTTCTATCACTCTCTAATTGCTGAATTGTTCTCACTTTAAAAAAAAAAGAGGAACCTGGTTTGATACTTATGTCTATTTGCAATGTAGATACACTCCATCAGCAATATATAGCAAATATACTTAAAACAGAAATGTGCAGAAAATGCAACATAGTGATTTGTGCTTTGCTGATATGGGGAAGTCTGATATGAATTACTTCAGGCATGACTCACTTTGCCTAATTCTGAGAAAAATCTAAGACTTCATATATTACTGTGTTGTCTTACATGAAATGGGAAGTATGTCACTGCCTTTTGTCCAGATTACATTAAATTTGCAGGGTCAGTAACATTTCTTTAGTAAATAAAGTAATTTCTATTTTAGGCATCTGTTCGAAGGTTGTCATAGCCGGGAGTGGCACTGGGGATAAGCTCCCATTGCTTATAAAATGCTCCCAATGGCGTGCGGCTCAAATAGCCTCTGAAAACAAGTCCAACTCCTAGCCTGCGCGTGGTGAAACTGCTTCTACTGATAGGAAAAGGGCGAAAGGCGGGTCTCTGGCGCCTGAAAACCAGATGCTTCGGGCAGACGGGGCTCATCAACTTTGTAAGGTAGCCCGTCTAGGGGAAGGAAAACCCTGATTACAAACCTCCGCTGCCTTGTGGATCACCTGTACACGGGAAAGTCTAAGGGAGTAAACCCTGAAAGAAAATCTGGAGTGGAGCCCCGTAGGCGGTTGATCTCTGCACTGCAAGGTCTTCCGGCAACTCCTGCAGCCAAGCAGGCGCCAACTGTATCGGCATGCCTTTCCGTTGGATCCCGTCAGCAAAGTTAGAGAGGGGGCTCTTGGCGACTGGGCATTCTCAGGTCCTCCATATATTCTGCCCAGGCTCGCGTCCTGGAGAGGTCACTCCAGTGCTGCACTGCGGCAGCTCAACACGGGGAGACAGCAGATACCGGTTAAAAGTCCAAGCATATTGATGTCAGCTTGGACGCCTTGGGCTGTCTCCTGTCGGTGGGAGGAATTCTAGGATTCCACTGGCCAGCTACCGCCCGCCTCAAGCTGGGCAGCCCCCAGTCAATAAGGTGCTGGTCCGCCTACTTCAGTGGGTGCCTGGAGTGTAGGCCAAAAGCCGAAAAACGGACTGTATACTTTGCACCAACGATTACGAATAGTAAGAAATCAAAGCCGCCAGTGCTGAAACTGGCAACATGGAATGTGAGAACGATGTGTCCTGGCCTATCTTCCGACCTCCAAAAGATTGATGATTTCAGAAAAAATGCTATCCTCAATCGTGAATTAAAGCGATTAAAGGTTGACATAGCTGCACTGCAGGAGACAAGACTCCCTGGTGTCAGCAGTATAAAGGAAAGAGATTACACCTTCTTTTGGCATGGGCAGGAACCACATAAGCACAGGCTCTATGGAGTCGGATTTTCTATCTGGAACTCCCTCATAGAAGCTATAGAAGCATCATCCTCAGGCACACCACGAATCCTGTCACTCCGCCTCAACACCTCATCCGGACCGACAAACATCCTCAGCATCTACGCCCCAATGCTCTGTTCTGCAGTAGAGGCAAAGGACCTGTTCTACAGGGAACTTGAGATGACGATACGGCAGATCCCTGTAGAGGAGCACCTGTTTCTACTGGGTGACTTCAATGCCCAGGTGGGAGCGGACCACACCTCCTGGCCCCTTTCTTTGGGCCACTTCGGTGTCGGCAAGTTGAATGACAACAGCCAGCGTCTACTCGAGCTCTGCTCTTATAATGACCTCTGTGTCACCAACACCTTCTTCCCGACTAAGCCCCACCATAGGGTGTCGTGGAGACATCCCAGGTCTCGCGATTGCATCAAGTAGACCACATCATCACTCGAAGATCGCTTCTGAATCAAGTGCTTGTTACGCGCAGCTTCCACAGTGCCGACTGTGACACAGACCATTCTCTGGTCGCCAGCAAGATACGCCTCCTCCCCAAACGTGTTTACCGATTGAAGCAGAAGCCCTGGCCTCGCATCAATACAGTCAGAACCGCTATACCTGAGCGACGTGAACACTTTGCCAGAACCATCAACGACGCCCTGGAAGACTGTCCAACAGATAGTGTCACGTTGAGGTGGAAACACATCCGTGAGGCTATGTTCCAGACTGCTCTTGATACTTTTGGCAGAAAACAAAGGAAACAAGAAGACTGGTTTGAGGAAGGAGCCGCTGTGATCAAACCCGTCATAGCTGTGAAGCGTGATGCCCTCCTTGCCTACAAGAGAGACCCATCTACTAAGACACTCCCAGCACTCCGTGCTGCTCGTAGTGATGCACAAAGGGTTGCTAGGCGCTGTGCAAATGATTACTGGCTTGATCTCTGCCAGAACATCCAGCTTTCTGCCGATCTGGGAAATGTGCATGGAATGTATGAAGGAATGAAAAAGGCTTACGGTCCAAGCGCAATCAAGATCGCCCCACTCAAGTCAGCAGAAGGCCTAGTCATCACTGACCGCAGCAAACAGATGGAAAGGTGGGCTGAGCACTACCAGGAACTTTACTCGAGAAAGACCACTGTCACTGACTCAGCACTTGAGAAAACCCGAGTACTTCCCAGAATGGACGAGCTGGATGCCCCACCCACAATGGAAGAGCTTAGTAAAGCCATCGATTCCCTAGCCAACGGCAAGGCCGCAGGCAGTGACAACATCCCACCTGAAGTAGTGAAGATGGCAAAAGATAGCTCTCTCCTGGAACATCTACATGAACTCTTGCTACAATGCTGGGAGGAAGGAGCTGTACCCAAAGACATGCATGACGCCAAGATTATCACACTGTACAAAAACAAAGGAGAAAGAAGTGACTGTAACAACTACCGTGGTATATCGCTGCTAAGCACTGTCGGTAAAGCCTACGCACGTGTTCTTCTCAACAGACTGCAAATTCTCGCTAATCGTGTCTACCCAGAGGCACAGTGCGGCTTTAGAGCCGCCAGATCGACCATCGACATAGTTTTCTCCGTAAGACAACTCCAAGAGAAATGCCGTGAGCAGAGACAGCCGTTTTATCTTGCCTTCATAGACCTAACCAAGGCCTTCGACTTGGTCAGTCGAGATGGACTGTTTGCCCTCCTCCAGCGCATTGGATGCCCCCCCAAGCTTCTGAGAATGATCATGTCTTTTCATGATGACATGAATGGGACTGTCCAATTTGGTGGGTCGTGCTCTGAACCCTTCCCAATCAAAAACGGTGTCAAACAGGGATGCGTTCTTGCCCCTACACTCTTTGGAATATTCTTCTCCTTACTCCTCTCATATGCATTTGACGAGTCTGATGACGGCGTATTCATACACACCAGGAGCAACGGTGGATTATTCAACATTGCGCGTCTGCGAGCCAAAATGAAAGTTACGAACGTCCTCATGAGAGAATTACTTTTTGCAGATGATGCCGCCCTTGCTGCGCACTCAGAGGAGGCCCTGCAGCGACTTATTGACCACTTTGCAGCTGCATGCAACAAGTTTGGACTAACCATCAGTCTGAAGAAAACAGAGGTTATGTGCCAGGATGTCAGTGGTGCTCCAAGCATCTCCATTGGTGAACACACCCTCATGAAGGTAGACAAATTCACCTATCTCGGTTCTACACTTATGAATAACCTCTCTCTTGACTCTGATTTGAACACTAGGATTGGCAAGGCAGCAGCAGCAATGGCCCGCCTGAAAAAAAGAGTGTGGGACAATGTTATGCTGACTACCAACACAAAGATGCAAGTCTATCGGGCAGTTGTTTTGAGTACCCTCCTCTATGGCAGTGAAGCATGGACACTCTACTCTCATCAGGAGCGCAGGCTGAACGCCTTTCACCTTCGTTGCCTCCGCAGACTCCTTCGTATCACCTGGCAAGATCATATAACCAACGATGACGTCCTGGCCATGGCAGGGTTGCCAAGTATGTATGACTTGCTGACAGCAAGACGCCTGCGTTGGTTGGGCCATGTCATCCGCATGGACGACGACCGTATACCTAAAAGCATGCTTTTTGGAGAGCTTGCCACCGGCACAAGGAGTATTGGACGCCCAGCTCTCCGCTACAAGGACTTCTGCAAGCAAGATCTTAAAGCTGGCAGATTCAACCCCTCTCAGCTCGAGACCATGGCCTCAAATCGCCAAGGTTGGCGAACAGCCACCAGGAACATCATCAAGGCAGCTGAGGAAAGAAGAAATATCTGATGGCGAGAAAAACGGTCACACAGAATGCAAAGGACGAGAGCGGTTCCACCACAGACTCAGCACATTTCATGTCCATTTCCATGACGCGAATTTTCCATGATCTCCCGAGATCGACGGAGCCAACATCAATACTGCAGGATTTTTCTATTACAGTGGTCCACATTGATATGGGCAAAACCAACCATATTTCAAAGAAGAAAAAATAGGGAAGATTGTATGAAAACAATTGGAAAATTAGTGGGCAGGCAGACAGATCAAATCTTGTAATATATTGGATATCTTGAAAAGATCAATGATAGCTCTTAAACGATAGTGCCCCTAATGGTAGAACACTAATCTGCTAACCCAAATTAGGTCTATCCTTATCTCTTTACTTTCATGAAAGATATTGGGAAAGTATCAAAAGTTTTTAACATTTTGCCTGGCAACAGCAATGCCATTTCTTCTTCCCAAACTGATATCAATGACCAAAACAAAGTTTATATCTGTTTGTTTGTACTGTGGTTAAATGCAGGACAGAAAAGACCTGCTATCCAAAAGTGTAAAGAGGCACTTGGGAAGGCAAGTAGCAAAACAGCTAGGTTACAGGAGGTGATGATGATGATACAATAAAAGAGTCTCCTTTTCTTGCTTCTCTTTCTCACAGCCCAGTATGATAGGACTAACTCAGTTCATGATTTCTGCAGGCTTTCCTGTTTGCTTTCTATATTTATATATGCAGCAGAGAGAGGAGAACAACTGAGAGCTGAATATCTTATTTTGCCATCAGCTACTGTATTTCTCTTCCTGCAGCAAGGGATGGATTCCATTATGGGCAGTTGGTGAGGAGAAAGAAGAAAACTCAACACTGGCAAAACTGTCTTTACCCCTTAGTCTAATCTTCTAGTGAGCATCTGCTGACAGTCTGCCAGACTTGTGAAGTAGTCCAGACAAAATGCTTGGACTGATTCTACTCTATTGAAAGCTTATATTAATAAAATCTTGAGAGTCTGAAGAACCATTGGATACCCATTGCCTTTACAACCCAAGAAACTTACAAAGGTCCCATCTGAGATTCTTGCCACCCATATTTCTTTTGTGGGCCAAACTGTCTCTTATCTAACTATTACCCTGGCTGTGACTCTTCCCCTGTCTCCCAAGTTCATTCCCATGTACCCAGAGGTGGTATTCAGCAGGTTCTGAACAGTTCTGGAGAACCATAATGGAAATGTTGAGTACTTCGGAGAACTGGCAAATACCACTTCTGACTGACTGTGCCCCCATCTATTCGCTGCCTCCTGACTCCCAGCTGATTGGCTGGGTCTTCTTTTGTTTTCCTACACAGGAGAATGGAGCTGGAAAGCAGGTTAGTGGGGTGGGAAGGGAATGGGATTTTGCAGTAACCTTCCCCTGCCATGACCACCAAGCCACACCATGCCCACCAAGCTACACCATGCCCACCAAGCCACACCTAAAGAACCGGTAATAAAAATTTTTGAATCCCACCACTGCATGTACCATTATAGAATCCTTCCATTGGACAGGTTCTTGTAACTTAGTCAGGGTGGCAGGCTTTTGATGTGGTACCCTCCATAGCATGCAACAGAGTTTTCCCATCATTTGTTTGGCTACATTAAAAATGCTACTAATAATATATTGATATACAAGATTATTCACTGAAGTTGCACGTTAGAGGCATACACATTCAAATTTATTTCTCTTAATAAACTGAAAACATTGTATTAAATAACAAGCAACAGTGATTTTTCATAGTTGTTATTAATTATCTAATTGTAGTACCATGTTGATGGTTATTATTCATTGATTGTAATGCACATATTTTTGACTATCATTCTCAAGCTTTCTCAACTTGAGTATTTGCGTATACTAGATATTCATGTTCTCCCACCTTCTTGCCAGTGAGATTTAAATTTTGAATTTTCTCAATAAAATTGGCATCTCAAGACTTGTTATGGAACTGAGTTTTGTTTTTGTTTTTTGTAAAAAAATGATGTCTATAATTGAGATTAGTGCCTCTTCTGTAAGATTGTATGCACTGCATTTTGTTACATTTATTATACAAATTGAAATGCATAATAATATGTAGCTCAACATCCTATGAATATATTTTAGCGTTCCCCAGCAGTAGTTAATATGCTAACCACCTTTACTGAAAGGCATACAGATGTGGAAAGAGCCTATCTAGGGACTTTAATTATCACCTTGTCAAATTCAAATTATTATCTTGCAAGTTCATTTCCATAAAGTATCCCCTTTACTGTTGGATGATTTAACATGTGTCTGCTTCTTATCTTATTTGTAGGCCAGCTCTGTCAGTTCATGATGTTTACCATGACTGATTTTGTCACAAAGATTTTCACAAATGGGAGATTTGGGCAGGAGATGAGTTTGTGTGAAGTAGAGAAGAGCTGGCTGGTATCTACCAACTATTACGTTTCATAAATCAAGCAAAAAGTTAAACCAGTTTAATTTGAGAGAGAGCAAATCATCAAAGAGCCCCAGAAATAATTTAGTGGGTTAAAATCTGGAGAAAGTCATTTCTCAAATTGGCAAATCATTTCATGGTTGAACCTAGAATGGTTCCAAATTTCAGAGATGAAGAAGAAGGCAGACTGGGCTGAATTGCAGTTGAGAAGAGGAAAAATATACAGAAGTTTCATACTATCCTCAGTATATAATCTTCAAAAGAAAAATACCTGCCAGCTGAGAGGGGGAAGAGAAGGAGAATGTACTTCAACTGTCATGATTAAAGAATCTAAACCAAAAGGATCAGCTGGTCCAAAGGATCAGTTGGTGATCTAATTGGTTTAACTGATTCCATTTTAGTGTGCAATGTGCATGGTTGTATTGTATGGTTGTGTAGTTATATACTTCAGAGCACTGTTTGAACTAAGTTATTACTTCTATTTATTGCAAATAGTGTCTTGATTATATGCTTTAATGATGATTGTTCTCATTTCTGAATTTTTCATTTCTCCTTTCAGTTACTTTTAATTCTAGCACATGTACTTTGTTTTTTTAAAGCATATTAAATCAAGCACAATTCTAAGCAGGTTGCTTCAGATGCTAGTGCTTCTGCATTTAGTGTACAATAAAGATGGGCAACCCATAATTCTGGGATTGTAATGACCTTTGGCAATTTAGATCTCTGGCAAGGGAGATCTGGATCATTCTACGATATGGAGAGGGCAGAAATGAAAGAGGGAAAAGTGATGTCACAAAGACTCTTCCCACTTGGGAACTAAAACAGCTCACTGCTTGTTTAAAGGCCCTGTCACACTGCCCAACGGATGCAAAGCGTTTGTAAAAAGGACACAGCGGACGAGAAAAATGTTCCATCCGTTGTTATCCGCTCTCAAAAGGGGCCAAAATTTGCATAAACAGAGCGGATAACACAGAAAGGAATGGACAGGGGGACGACGCAGAGCGGATGGAAAGCTGATGCAAACGGAAGCATCCTTTTGCATCCTCTAGGCATCCTCTAGACATCCTTAATATCCGAGATAGGTCCCCTCTGCGAACGTTTTTTCTGTTTTAAATGCTTTCTTTGCGTGCTGCATCCGCTTTCATCCTTTCTCCGTCCATGCTACTAACACTGTGCGTCCGTTCTGCGTCCGTTCCGCTTCCTCCCTGCGTCTGTTTACTGCTGGAATGGATGCGAGTTGCGCGGATGCACAGCGGATGCCTAGCGGATATAGCGGATGGGTAACGGATGCAGAATGGATGTCCCCCGTATGCCTAGCGGATGCAGAACGGATGCGTTGGATACATTTTCCGCTCAAAGGTTTTGAGCAGCTCAAAACCTTCTGAGTGGATGAAATGTCAATAGACGAATGCTGGACGGATAGAGATGAAGCAAAATGGAGGCAGTGAGTACAGAACGGATACATCGCGTTAACCAACGGATGGCAAGTGTTTTTCTCCGTTTTACATCCTCTTTCCATCCGTTGGTGCAGTGTGACAGGGGCTTAAGTTCTTGATACTGCAGTGGAATTCTGAGAGTTGAAGTCTATACCTGTTAAAGTTGCAAGGTTGAGAAACACTGCAGTACTGCCTTCTTACAGTTTTGTCTAAGAGAATAAGAGAGAAATATTTGGACAGCAATTTGAGCTGCTGTCTTTTCCCATTAATTACCAACAAAATTATCTTCTATAATATCTGGAAGATCAAGAAAATTAGCACAGACCATTTTGTGTGGTGGAATTGAGTGGATTTGAATTTTATTTCAGGAGCAAAAGTTAATTAGAATTTAGAATCACATGGAAAGGAGCCCAACAATTAGTAGCTTGAGGTAGTGATGTAATGTTGATCAAGCAGCTAGGTCTTATCTTAACCCACAAGTTACATTTTTCTAACTAAGTCAAATGACCTGCAAAAAAAGGAAGATAAATATTACTTTACAGTCTGGGTTTTAATCAAATTCAGAACTGCCTCTCCTCCCTTCAATTATTTTAAAAACAAGCTGTTGGGAGACACTCCATAGATCTTCTATTCTGTATCACATCTACTTCAGGACATCCACAATGTTTCCAAGCAAGTAATCTGCAGAGCTGTATGAGTAAAACTGCAATGCAAGCCCAAGCCCTTCAGACAAAGCTCTTATTAGATAAAATACTTCATTATAGAAAAAACCCAAAACAGCAACATAAATGTAGCAAAACAAAGAAATTGCTTAAATGGAGGCCTTTCTCCTCTGGTACATTTGTGTATAATTAGCCAGCAAGACTTGTAACTTTTGATTTCTATAGCCTTTCATTAAAAATATATCAAAGCCTCCACAGAAACACCATATAGTTTCAAGGCCACCCTCATGTTAAAGCTACACTGGCCAACTCAATTATGTTTTTAGGGAAAGCGTCAAGGAAATTGCCAGAAGAGAAATGAACTGGAGAAAGTCTACTATAGCTTTTCCCAGTCTGAGAATCTTGGATGCCCAGATATACAGATGGTGCCAAGTTGAGAAAGGTGACTTTATTGAGGGCTACCAGAACTGGACAACATTTCCAGAAAATCACTCATATTCAGTATTTTCTGCTATGATCTAGTATTCATCTGGATTTTTGAAACATGGATATGGAAGCCCTAATTTGTCCCTAATAATACTTCAATATCACATAGAGATACCATAAGCTAAATACATCATGTAAAGCCAAATAAAACAAGGTAAAGATTTATCTATCAATTGTTCTGAAACTAGGGCATGGTACTCACCTCTATTTCTTGGCCAAGGGAGCTATCATTGTCCGAAGACAATTTATGTGGCCATGTGGCTAGCATTCCTATAAGTTAAGGTGCATGGAACACTTACCATTTCACTGAAATGATATCTATTATTCTACTTGCATTTGCATGCATTTGAACTGCTAGCTGGAGGGTCAAATGACAGGAACTAAGATTTGAACCTCAGGCTGTCAGTTCTTCAGCTGACAAACACAGTGTCTTTAACTGCTGAGTTATTATGCCCCCAAATAACCAGTATATTAGCACAATATGGACCTCTTTTAATTTTGACGTCTGCTGAAAGTCAGTATCTCAAGTTGAAGCAATAGGCAATTTGATTTTGGCAGTAGACAAGACTACCTGCAGTCTCCCATGTTTGGTGACCTAATTTGAGCTGGACTGCCATGGAATTTGGCCATGATTGGAGGTGGAGTTCATAAAAATAGAGCAAAACACAGATGGAATTCAGTTGTTGGAAAACTAAATTGATCAATTCAATTGTTTTAAAATCTATTTGTGTTTGACATTTGTCTAAAAGCAACCCATTCTGTTGCTCCAAATTCTGCTCCTAAAGGAGGATATTTGTAGCTCATGAGGGGTCCTTGGTGGCCTTGTGAAATAAAGAATTTTCATTACCAAAGCAACAACCCTACCTCCCATAAGACAAGCTGTATAAGGACTTTATTTAGATGAATCCAAGCACACTGCAGCAACCTGGAACAGCAGAAAAAGGAAATGTACATCTCTGCAACATATTCCAACAAAATGGATAACCACGTAACTTTATCAATGCCCTGACAACACAATACAGCCCAACCAACATAAGCCCTAAAAAGAATTACACTGCCATATGTCAAGAATATCTCAGAAACCACCATCAGACTGCTACAATCAAATGGAATCAGCATAGCACACAAGCCAGCTAAAGCTTTTCAAAAACCCCTAAGCAGACCAAAAGACCCAAGAAACCCAGAAAAAAAAAGCAGGAGTCATCTACATCATACTGTGTAAGATCTGCAACAAGTACAATAGTATGTAGGACAAATAGGCAGAAGACTGGCAGAACACATCCACAAAGACCAACTAGCAGTCAGAAGATGATGAAATTTCACAACCTATAGACAGATTTAACCATAGTTTTAACAGGGAAAATGTGACCATCCTAGTCCAAAAACACCAAGGGATTTCTAGAAGCCTACCACTCTGGCAAATCAGCCGTCAGCAGACATGTAGACATAAATAACATATATAGACTATGCAAAAGAGACTGTCATCCAGCTCAAAACGACCTAAGCCCCTCTCCACCAGCAGTCAGCACCCAGATCAGCATAGATTAATTCCCAGGTTATCGTCAGACCAATAATCAACTAATCAATACCTCAGTCAAGAAACTGCCAAAGAAGCCAACAGCAAATAGCCAAACAAAGAATCTCTCAGCCACCTCCACCAACACTGAAAGGCAAACCACCAGAATATAAAGCTAATAGAAACTGCACTCTCCCAGCACTAATGATGTTACCTAGTTTGGATAATGAAACATTAGTAAGAAAACAAACTCAAGCTCAAAGAGCACCAAGAGTTCCTCATTTCTGCTCTTCCATTTTGATTTGCTTTTCTTGACTTTTACATTTCAGATTTTATTGTCATATTAAATTGTGCAATTAGAATAAAACAATTTTAAATGATTCTGTCAAAGGTATTTCATTCCTAATGGATTCAGTGTTAGTCTATATTCACACACAGATATAAAATAGAAAAGATTTTGCAAGGTGTGATTCCATACATTGATTTATAATCTATTGGTTATATTCAGTGGCCATATTTAGACTTCTGATTTAATCAGGACTAACAGCTTACTGTTATATACTTTAAATTGCTTCTACTTTACTTTTCATGGCAATGAGAAAGGTTATACAAATGAATCCTGCTCTGTCCATAATTTATTTTGCATTATTTATTTATTAATCAAATTTACATGGCCACCCAATTCACAGAAAATAACTCATTATATGTGAGACAGAGATCATCTCTCAACAAACTGACCTAATTGACTTGCAAGGCCACCTACTTAGCATGCAATTTTGGACAGCTTAACAATCCATTAAAAAAAATCTAGAAGTATCTTTTAAAGGGAACTGAAATGTTAATGGGGAAATTAAAATAATTTGATGCATTAAGAAGTTTTAGGATGAACAAAGAAAAGATGAAGATATCAACAAAAAAAAATACAAGATCAAACAGAATTGATGAATAAAATGGGTGTTAAGATTGAGGAGAAGGTAAAATATTTGAGTAACTCTATGACAACCATGAATTGTATGTTATTTCAAAATAACTATGTTAAGACCTGGAATGAATTTTTAAAAATACATGTTAAAAAGGGTGAAACTATGAATTGTTATTCCTGAAGAGAATTTTTGTGATTAAGATGACTGTTTTGCCTAGAATGATGTTTTTGTTTCAGATACTTGTTTTGACAACTGATGCACCATTTAAATAATGGCAGAGGGATACTTCATTTATTCATGTATTTATTACATTTATATGGTTTGCTGATCTCACAAAAAATGACTTTGGGTAGTATATAATAATCAACAAGAACAATACATAAAAACAATCATTATAAAAATTATAAAGGTCACCTTTAAAATTAAAATTAAAAAATAATGTATGCAAACCATATGATGAGAGTAAAATATCAAATGCAGCTGAGCCATCTAAGAACATCTCAGATTCCCTGACACAGAGCTGGTGACACATGAGGTCTTGAAGGACTTCTGGAATGATAACAGAGTGGGGGCAACCTGACTTTCGGCTGGGGGGAAATGATGACTTGCAGCAAGATTATTATATGCACAAAGTTGGAAAGATTCGATACTCCCCAAAATGGAGTAATAGTTGATGAAGATGATGGAACTTGCTGAGATGGCCAAATTAATGGTTTTTTTAATCAGAGAAAAGACACTATTTACCTTTACTGTTGATTGGATACATCTTATAGACATTTTGCATGAAACATAAAACATGAACTTACAATGTTTGGTTTTGAAGACTAGACAGATTAGCGAATAAAAAAAAGGAGTTAGGTTGAAATCATGCAACAAGAGGTAACAAAGTACTTAGAATGGCTGTAAAGAGAAGTGGAAGCAAACTCTTTGTATTTTTTTTTCTTTTCTATTTAATTTTTTTTCTTCTTACATTTTCAACTTTCTCTTTGATTTTTCCTTCACTCTATATTAGATCCCATTAGTTTTGTCCACTTTCTCAAAAAAACCTTCATGCTCAGAATGTACTATACAGCCACAACATCAGGAATGGCTTATCACCAACCTATTTTATTCAAGACGGGTTAGGTTACAGTAAATAAAACTGCCAGCTGGAAATTTGTGGACATTGAAAGAACAGCAGAACAATGACATTTTGCTTCTATTATTGCCTTAAGATGCTCCTTAATAAATGCTCTTACCCATGGATCCAGTCAGATTCACGCTTACCTTCTTTCAGTGTCAGTCATGGATATCTCCTCTGCTACTTCTTCCAGGGATCCTTTGAAAATTAATAGATTCTCCAGAATCCACAGGAAAGAAGAGGTTTCTCTTGAAAACCAGGGCCATCATCATGCTTTCATTCCAAACTTTGACTAAGATCTCAGCCAAGAACCTGAAGAAGAATGTCAAAGTCCCGACAAGGACTTGTCTAACACTTGTCTAACACTTGAATTCAGGCTGCATAAGTTAATGTTGGATCTCAGATGCAAAAATCCTACTGTGAAAGTATTTTCAGATTTATGGTTGCATAAACATTCAATATTTCTTTAAATTATAAAAATGCAAGCATGACTCATTTAAATCAGGCTATAACAAACAAAACCTTTGTTATAATGTCTGGCTTTGTGAGCAAAGCTCTAGGATTATATGAAGCATTGTTAACTTGTTATTTTACCTTATCAACTTATGATTTAAAATTTCTCTTTCTTCTTGACCACTCAATATTAAGTTTCAAGTAATAAGAGATCTGCTTTTACATCAGAGGTGATATTCAGCAGGTTCTGATAAGTTCTGGAGAACTGGTAGTGGAAATATTGTGTTGTTCAGATAACTGGCAAATACCACATCTGACTCGCCCCACCCCAATCTAGTCTCTGCCTCCTGAGTCCCAGCTGATTGTCTGGGTCTTCATTTGTTGCCCTGCACAGGAGAACAGAGCTGGAAAGCAAGTTAGTGGGGTGGGGAAGGAATGGGATTTTGCAGTAACTTCCCCCAGGAATGGGGAGGGAATGGAGATTTTACAGTATCCTTCCCCTGCCACGCCCACCAAGCCATGCCCACAGAACCGGTAGTGAAAAATTTTGAATCCCACCACTGTTTTACATCTTAGCAATGTGGTACCAAGAGTACTTCTGGGCTTGTAAAGAAAGAAGTTAGATGAGAGGAAGAAGGATAAAAACATAACATATAGGCACCTACAGTCTATTATAAATTTGTTAATCTCATTTTTCCTTCTAGAATTGCTCTTTCTACCCTTACACAGACTCATTATGAATGAGGCAGCACCTTTTGAGACCATAATATCAGTTCTTCACTGATGGGAATATTGCTGTCATTCCTAATTCTTAGCATATTCTGATGGAAAATGCAGAATTCTTATTGGTGTTGCGTTTGTGACACAGAAAGATGCAGACAGTAGGGTGAAACAGAAGTAGGCAAACAATTGATCAAAGATACTGCATAATACTGAAAGTTTCCCACCAGGTGTAATACATGTGCTAATTTCTTTTAATAAAATGAACTGCTTTCCGAGGAAGTTTTTTTTTTCAAGAAAGGAAATGTATAGAGAAAATGGGGGTAAACTGGAAATTTACTGTCACTTTAATCCTCTCCTCTGTTCCAAAGCATTCAGTTATTCTATTGCAGTAACAAGTTGAGAGCAGCCTTGTCTTGAATACGCAAAAGCAAGCCAACTCCTTTCAGTAGGAGACTGTGAGCTATTGATCTTCTAGTGAACATTATATGAGTTAACAACACAAGCTCCCTTGACTATGGAAAACTAAATTTCCCAACAACTTAGTTGAATGAAAGGAAAACTTTGGAGAAAAGGTCGAGGGCATAAGCATCTTAACTTTCATTGTGGAAGTTGAAGACACATTTTGAGTCATGATGAAAAGCAGTACCATTGATATACATGCTTGAAGAATGTCTTTAGCAAATCACAGGTGACAAGTATGTGTGCCTTCTCAGATAGACAGTACAAAATTGGAACTGGAGTCTGTCAAGGATGAATAGATTTTCTGCAGGGTTGCTAATAAAAAATGTTTCAGCCACTTGAATTTTAGCCTAATGTCTTACTGAGAAATCCAGCTCTACAAAGATAGATTCACTTTTTAAAAAACACAGTTCAGTTGACCTTCTTTGCAAATATTGTTTCAAAGTGTTTGAGTTCTTTAGAAATGTTCTCAAGGAAACATGGCAGTTAATAGTAATGCAAAAGTATGCATCTAAGTATGTATCAATAAAATGGTCATACTTGTCTATGACACTAGTAAAGATTTGATTTACAAAAAAATCTCTTTCCTTTTAAATTATGAGAAACAGCAGAATGAAAATATTGTTATATATACATTGCAAAAATGGATAGTCTTCAAAAATGTGTAATCATAATCTGTATTTAATTAATGAAAATTATTTGTATTATCTTTTGACACATTGTATGAAGACCTCGTTCTCTGAAAAAGGCTCTAATTTCAGGAAAAATAGAAGAAAAGAGAAAAAGAGAGTGACAGGTACTTGTGGATGGATTTATTTAGAGTGACACTGATGGAAAAGCTAAACGATCAGGTCAGGGGCAGATCTTCCTGAAGGAAATCTATTGCTAAGGGCTAAGCCTGACTTAATGGTACATAATTATTTGTAATAATATAAATAATGCAAATATTGTGTTATTCTATTAATACAATACAATATTTAGTTTGTCAAGGTATTTGTGAGAAACATTGTCTTTCAAAAAGAAACAGTCCTACTGGTGGAACAAGAAGAGTACCTCTTGATTATATAATGTCCTGCCTATGAGCCTGAAATTGAGAGCAATTTTTCTTTTTCTGTGCTAGAGGAAAAATATTCATGGATGATGAATTGCCACCTAAAGGCAGTTACAGCAGAATCAACAATGCCATGTCTATCTTCTTTGGAAGAGGAGAGCTTTATGTTCTCACTAGATTTCTCTGCAATTCATCTCTTGAGATTCTGTAATAACCATATGCTGGTATGATTATGTAATGAAGACCAAGAGAGAACTTTGGGAATGAAGGGAGAAAAATATAGAATGAAAAGAAAATGCTATCATTGTAATCCCTTTCATTTTTGTGGAAAAGAAAGACCTGTGTGGTGAAATGGGTGAAAGGCATAGTTGAAATGAAAACCCCTGTGTTTAAATGTTGGTCCATAAGGAACATACTCATTGGCCGGGCTCTCCATGCACTCTGAGTTCTGCAAATACTGTTTGCCATATCTCTATCTCTCTATCTCTACTTACCTACCTACCTATATTATATATATCTACTTTCTCTATGTCTATATCATATATCTACTTTCTCTATGTCTATATATCTCCAACTCTGATTTGTTTCAGATAGTCAATCCATATTACCGTGCAAAAACAAGCAAAAATGCAAAGCAATAAATAAACAGAATCTGAACAGTCTTACTCCCTTTATATTTACAGTGGTTGTCAATTCTCAAGACTTTTACTTGAGTTGCACTTTTACTCGGAGGAATTGGAAGGGGGACATAGGTGCATTTATGTATTTTTGTTAAAGTAGATATAATATCCTGTCAGTACTGCTGTTTTATGCATGGATTTTACCAATGTATTTATGCACTGGTATTTATACACATTCACTGAATAGATTTTGCAAATGGGATGAAGCTGATTCCTCATAATTTACTATTCAGACAGAACAGAAATGCACCATTACCATTCAAGTAACAGAGAGAATCACCCTTCTATCTACTAATTGTATCACATTGAATTATAATGTTTGTAAATACATGCATGAGATTTGGAATTTTAAAACTGTTACCCAACCCAAAATAAATCACAACTAATATTCAGATTTTCGAAAACAGACAAAAGCTGTGATGAAGAATTAAAAAAGAACTGTGTTCAGTTTTGTACAACAATATAGCTGCCCTTGAGATATACAAGAAGCACAGTGGTGATGTAATCAATGGACAATATAACTAGAAACACAGTGAGAAACTGTACTCTGCAAGCAAAAATAATGCCTTTTTCTTTTCTTTTAGGATAAAAACTTGCTACTTTTGTGAGTTGTTGATTTCCTAAAGATTTAATGAGCTGGGAAGTCAGCACTCTCTTAAAATATATCAAAGCCATTTATTAGCTGTATGGAAATAAAGAAATGTGTCTTGTATTATTTTTCCAAGGAGATAAATGGCAAGGTATATCAGTATGGACTTTGTCACAAAACTCAATATATTTTTACTTATATTTGTATGCCATTTACTCCAATGGATTATCTGTTTTTTGCAAGAGTATGCATAAAAACAGTAACTGCTAATACCCAATTCAAAACCCAATTAATGCTCAATAATAACCATAAAATTACTCATTAAATGTAGCTTTGTGAAAAACTCCATTTTAACAGCTTCCCTGTTGAAAATCATCACATAGAATGCCACCCATATCCCCAGGATGAAAACAATTCCAAATGGTACAAGCAACTGCATACAGTGGGACCAAAAAAACCCCTCATCTGCTGCACAGATGGCTGGTAAAAATACGAGGAACCTTTAAGAAAATTTATTTTGCCAATATTAATTTCTTGTCAGGCTTATCCTAAGATAGGTATGAAATTTGCATTCAAATACATATGTTTTTTTTGGGGGGGAAGCATGGGGAAAGAATACAGAATAAATTGAACACAGATGGTATTCAAATACTTTGCACAAAATTGTGCTTGATATTGTCAGCTGGAAAGATGCCCAACTATTTGTAATGATTGTCTTCATCCAGATTCTTGATTTCTTTAGTTTTCACTATTTCTCTTCCGTTCATGATAAGGGTGGCACATTTGTTCAGTCCAAACTCCATTGCAATATGTTGGCTGTATATACAGAGAGTGTTGATTACTACTGTGGCATTCCCTTTATCTGCTGGGAGTATGATTATGCTGTTATCATTTTTCAGGGTTTGTAGCGCTTTGAATTCATCTTTTTGCAAGTTGCTTTTGGGTGGTTTGCTTGTGCCTAAGATGTTTTTACCTGGTGTCTTATTCTGTCAGCTTCACCTGTATTTAATTTGGTTAGGCTGGATTCTACTGCACATATGATGGATTCTGTGGGGATTTTTTTGGGTGCTATGGCATAATTGAATCCTTTGGTTAGGACATCTCTTTCTCTTTTGGTGAGTTCTCTGTTGGAAATGTTATGTATTAATTGTTTCAAGTGTTGTTGTGAGTTGTTGGGGGGTTTGTTGTCATGTTCTAATTTCATTAGTTTCCTCAAGAGTTTTTCATTTTTGTAAGTGGTTTCAGTTTCAGCTCTCCAATACCCGAAGGAAGTTGAACAGCACACATGTAAGTACCCACGAAAACTTAAAAAAACAAATATCAGACCTCTATGGGGAGGAAACAAAAAGCCAGCTCAAAAGCTATGAGAAACTGGAAGTTAAAAGAGCAGGAATATTATGTGGCCTGAAATTCCTACGCAGCTGCAGAGACAACAATGCAACACCAACCTGCTTCAAATTAACATTTCATCACAGCACAGCAGCTACTAAACGTATACTGAGAAGAACTGAAATGGCTCTTCTAAGGAACGAGGTGCAGAGTAAGAGATTCCAATTGGATCAGTTTAACAAAGATTTGCTAGCACGACACCTGGAATTGAGCAGCAAAATCCACCCTCTACTTTGGGATAAGATAAAACAACTTACAACTTGGAGAGCTGAAACTGAAAGCACTTACAAAAATGAAAAACTCTTGAAGAAACTAATGAAATTAGAACTTGACAACAAATCCCCCAACAACTCACAACAACACCTGAAACAATTAGCATATAACCTTTCCAACAGAGAACTCACCAAAACAGAAACAGATGTCCTAACCAAAGGATTCAATTATGCCATAGCAGCCAAAAAAATCCCCACAGAATCCTTCATATGTGCAGTAGAATCCAGCCTAACCAAATTAAATACAGATGAAGCTGACAGAATAAGACACCAGGTTACTCACATCTTATGCACAATGAAACCACCCAAAAATAATTTGCAAAAAGATGAATTCAGAGCGTTACAAACCCTGAAAAATGATAACAGTATAATAATACTCCCAGCAGATAAAGGGAATGCCACAGTAGTAATGGACAGAAAAGACTACGAAACAAAATTGACAGACCTACTCCAAGACTCCACATACAAACCTATAAACACAGACCCAACCACATATCTGGAATAATTAACCAAGAAGAAAATTATAACCAGCCACATAAGCAAAGAAATCCAACAAACGATCATCCCAAGAGAAAAATCTTCCAGATGCCCCAAACTATACGGCCTCCCAAAAATACACAAAGAAGGCATACCTCTCAGACCCATAGTCAGCTCCAAAGGAGCACCACTACAAAACCTAGTTAAACACTTAGCAAAACAACTACAGCCCCATGCTGAAACTGCACCTTCATATGTACAAAACTCATACCACTTCTTAGAAATGATCAAAGATCTACATGTGGAACAAGAAGATCTGCTTGTAAGTTTTGACGTGGTTTCACTATTCAATCAAGTCCCGATAAAAGAAACTCTTGAAATCATCAAAAATAAATATCAACCAACTAAAGACCTCATGGAACTAACAGAACACTGCCTAACCAACACATATTTCATATACAAAGGACAAAGATACAAGGAAATTGAAGGAGCCCCCATGGGATCACCACTGTCACCCGTCATTGCAAACCTGTTCATGGAAGAATTTGAATCCAGAGCCCTGGCTAATGCCACCCACAAACCCAAACTATGGCTAAGATACATCGATGACACATTTGTGATTTGGCCCCATGGAAAAGAAAACCTAAACAATTTCCTAACACACCTAAACAGCACAAACCCCAAAATCAAGTTCACCATGGAAACGGAAATAAACAAACAACTACCATTCCTAGATGTACTAATCTACAAAAGAACAGATGGCACACTAGGACACACCGTATACCAGAAGAAAACACACACCAACCGCTACCTCAGCGCCCAATCCCACCACCACCCAGCACAGATAAATTCCATGTCCAAAACACTAATAGCCAGAACCAAATGCCTGGCAGACAAGACACATATAAAGACTGAACTATGCACCCTGACTGAAGTACTGACAGCCAACGGCTTCCACAAAACAAAATCACCGGCCTGATCCACAAAAACACATTAAGACAGAATAGAGACTTAGAAGATCAACAGACCTATGGAACAGCTGTCCTGCCCTACATAAGAGGTACTACAGACAAAATCAGTAAGATACTACACACGCATCACATCAAGACTGCCTTCAAAACAGACAAAAAAATAGCAGCCAACCTTAGAAACCCCAAAGACAAAATTGACCTGGAAAACCAAGGCATATACGAAGTTCCTTGTGCTTCATGCCTGGCCACATACATTGGACAGACCAATAGAAGAATAAGTACCTGCCTGGATGAACACAAAAATGCAGTAAAAAAGCTGGAACACACCTCCTCACTAGTCCAACACATGAAAACCACAGGTCACAATATCAACTTCAATGGCACCAAAACCCTAGTCACTATCGAAAACCCCAGCCACAGAATCATCAGAGAAGCCATAGAGATTGAAAAAAGACCTGACAGCATGAATAGAAGAGATGATTCCACCAGACTGTCAATCATTTGGAAGCCTGCACTCTCAAATAGAAAGATCTCCACACCACAAGCCAGGCAAACACGTTGGTACAAACAGACTCCCCCTGATACCTCCAGCTCAAACACCCCCCCACCAGGCACCCAGATGAAACCTAGCTTCCTAATAGATAATAGCCGTTCTTTCACACGAAGCCAAGCTGCACTGAAAGCCTCCAATACAAGAACAGAGTGTTGACAGCCAACCAAAGCCACAAAACAGAAGAAACCAGAAACACCAATCAAACAAACTCCAAGTCCAATAAACAGAGACCAAGACTCCCAACCAATCAGGATGTAGAAAAAAACATCCTGCCACAATAATAGGCTAGCCTCAAATTGAAAACCAACGGCTGTTAGACTCTGACTCACATACAAACTAAATACAGAAGCCTGATGATGGCAGATGAGATTCTGCTGAAACATTGCTACAACTTTAAAAGCACTACAATGACGTGGGATAATACCCGAAGGAAGCTGAACAGCACACATGTAAGTACCCGCGAAAACTTAAACACACACACACACACACACATATATATTTTGTGTGTGTGTGTGTGTGTTTGTGTGCAAAACATTTGGACACTCAAGTTGTTAGATAGAATGTGGCATAAACGAATGGCAGATCTCTGAGCAATATAGCCGGTAATATATGAACAATTTCTAGAAGAACTCAGTGATAAGGGAAACGTACAGCCTGTGCCTTAGGTTGTGTCCCCAGGAAGATTTTTTTCCCTATTAAATATCCAACCTGAGATACTTGTGCCCATCTTCTGATCCTTCACTGCATTGCATAACTTAAGGCCCTGTCCCACTGCACTTACAGATGCAAAGAGGATGTAAAACATTAAAAAAAGTTTGCCATCCTTTGGAAAACGCTATGCATCCATTGTGTACTCACTGCATACATGTTTCATACGCTCTATCCGTCGAGCATCTGTCCACTGCAATTTCATCCATGCAAGAAGTTTTGAGCTGAAAAAAACTTTGTGAACGGATGGACTTTCCGCTGTGTACGATGTAAATCTGCAACATACGAGCAACAAACGTTCTATGTCCATTTATCATCCGTTAAACATCCGCTGTATCCTCTCTGCATCCTCTGGGCATCCTCGCAACTAACATCCACTGCAGCTGAAAACAGAAAGAGGGAGGAAACAAAAGGTACATGGAATGTCTACACAGCATTAGTAGCACGGAATAAAAAGCATGCGCAGTGAACGGTTTGCATCCGATATACATCCGCATGACATCCCCTTTATCCCCTTTCTTTCCTTTAGGCATATGTGATGCATCCGCTTCATCCGCTATGCGTCCGCTTCAAAATTATCCCCTGGAATCCCTTTGTAGGTGTCATCTGCTTCCATCCACTAGGCTTCCTATGAACATTTGTTTAATATCCCACTACATACTACCCACGTCCGTTCTTTTCATTTCTGTTTTAGGAAAATGTTCAGTAATATATTTGAAACAGATTACATTTACCTGGTTACTGAGCTCCTATTAACTATATTAAGTTACTCTTCCCCAACCTTATATTCTCCTGAAACAACCATTTCCACAATTACCATCAGAATTCCCAAAGATGCAATCTCAAGCCTTCAGAGATGTAAAGTAGGACATTGTTGCTTTGAAACTGTATGATACTCTGTTGCAAGGGTCTTCAAACTTGGCAAGTTTAAGATTTGTGGACTTCAACTCCCAGAATTCCTGAGCTAACATGACTGGAGGAGAAATTATGGGAGTTGAAGTCCACAAGTCTTTCAGCTGTCAAGTTTTAAGACCTCTGCTCTGTTGCATTTTGTGGGCAAGTTCTTCATTTTTATATTGTACCACATGCTCTCATCCTTTTCAGAACCTTGGACTTACTCTTTGAAGTGGTGATATTATTATAATAATATGTATGTAACAGAAGAAAAGGAAATTACAGAACCACGAAGAGCTATTATTCAAAGAAACCCATTCATCTTTGCTTTAGAGCCTCTACTATCTTGGGCCTAAAGCACTGAAAAGTGGCATTTAAAGCTGCTATTTTGGCCATTAAACTGGGATATACCTCACTGAACTTTTTAGCACCAATTTCTAGATAAACAGAATAGGATAAAGGAAAAGTTGTAATCTTAGTTTTTATGTAGATACATCCATGTTGTTTTCTTGTGACAGAGTGGAAATGGTTTTCTATCAACGTATTTTCTAGAATGCTTTTCCTACAACTGTCTCTTCTATAGCCCTGGGATTTATTGGTAGCTCTTTACTTAACTACTCTCCAAATCCAATCCTACTTAATTTTTTCAAGACCAGACAAAGTCGGTTGTGTGTTTCCACCTACTGCTAACAACATATCAAGTCTTTTGAAAGAAACCAGCAATAAGCACATAATTCCCTTAATTTTGTAAAAGGCTAGTTGTATACACAAAGGATAGGATAGAGAGATACTTGGTAGAAAAAAAGTTAACTTATCAATTGAAAAGTTCATGTCATCGGCTATCTACTCTGGTTGCTAAGGAACTTGGTAGCTTAAGCTTTAGTTTGCAAGATTGGGTTGATTTTTTTCCCTTTGTGGAGCAACAGAATCAATAAAGGGTGTTAAATGGGAATTTCAACATCTGGAGAGCAAGATATGACTGGATCTATCTGGGTAAATCTGAATTTAAAATTCCTGTCCTTATATACTCACCTATAAATAATTAAGCAAATTAATTTAGCTCTAATTAGTTTATGTGCTTTCCTTTTAAAATAAATATTATCTCATCCACCTATAGTTACTAGCAATATTTTTCAGTTTATTTATTTATTGGTCATTTGTTTGTTTTTCAGTTAGTTTCTCCAGATTCCAATGACTTTTTCTCAAAAGTTTTTAGGAAAAATATTCCAATCTGCTTGATTGCTTGGGTGAATATGTCAGTTTGCCTTCTTTCATTTTTAATTTTCTTAAAATTTTACTTTTTAAATTATGTGATGAGGAATTTTGTAAATGTTATTAAGTTCAAATTATAAATAAAATTAACAAAATTAGTTTTGTTACCTAATTAATAAGATAAATGGAATAAGACTTGGGATGGAGGGTCCAAAAAAGTCAAACTAATAGACACACAATCACAACCATCAACTTCACATTGTTCACATAAATACAGGTAAACACCAATCACTAATTTCTGGTGTGACCATAGTTAATCAGCCAATGGGGAACAACAAAACAAAACAACATATAATAACTTTAATGTGGAGTCACAGACTTCACTAAATTTTATATTGTTTTAATCATTTGCTGTGTTCAACTCTCAATAAAGTTATAGGCAAGTACTCTTCATTCTACCCTATCTTTCAACTGTTGGATGTTCAACTTTGTATTCATTGATGGAATACTCAAAAAAATAAAATCCTGATATTGTAGTCAAAGTTTTCCTTGCTCATTTGTCACTTTTGTTTGCTGCCATATTTAATATTGTAAATATTTGTTCTCCAAAATGTACATATTTTTTTGCAAATTTGGATAATGCTGTGAGTGGGTGAGTGCATGTGTGTGCATGCACATGCTTTTTTGGTCCTGGCAACTGCTTTGACAAATCCCTGCTGTTTCCTTGGCAAGATTTTGGAAGTGGTTTGTCATTGCCTCCTTCCTACAGCTAATGGGAAGGGACTGTCCCACTGTAAACAGCTAGCATTGTGCTTAAGAGAATATTAGAATTCATGTTTTCCCAATATCTAGCCTGGTGCTTTTATCCTACACCAAACCAGTTCTCAAACTTTTCAATAGCAAATAGGAAGTCAAAAGAATTTCTTCATCATCTATAACTTTACCAATACTATTTTGTCTAGCAAAGTGTAGTATGTATGATCTCCATACATAATCTTCATAGCATTCCTGAATCATCACTTCCCCATTTTGAGCCCTGACATCATTGCTGTAAACCAATCTGTTTATGATTCAGCTGTATGCCATCCAAATTCACTGCAAGATCAATTTTCCATTTGAAAATAGTGTGGTGTTTTCAGGGGTGGGATCCAATCGGTGTTACTACCAGTTTGGTGATTTTACATTTTGCAGGTTGGTAGCAATTATTTTTTCTGCAGTCCTAATTATCTTCTGAAGTCTGTATCTGTCCTGTTGGGTTGCAGAACCAAACCAGACAGTTATAGAGGTGCAGATGACAGACTCAATAATTCCTCTGTTGAATTGGATCAGCAGCTCCTTGGGCAGTTTGAGTTTCCTGAGTTGGTGCAGGTAGAACATTCTTTGTTGTGCTTTTTTGATGATGTTTTTGATGTTAGGTGTCCATTTTAGGTCATGTGATATTATAGAACCTAGAAATTTGAAGTCTCTACTGTTGATACTGTGTTGTCTAGTATTGTAAGAGGTGGTAGCTTGGGAGGGTTTCTCCTTCATTCTACCACCACTTCTACTGTTTTGAGTGTGTTGAGTTTCAGATTGTTCTGGCTACACCATGAGGCAAGTTGTACAACCTCCTGTCTGTATGTGGATGCATTGTTGTCTCGAATGAGACCGATCACTGTGGTATCATCTGCAAACTTCGGTATTTTAACAGATGGATCATTTGACATGCAGTCATTGGTAAATAAGGAGAAGAGAAGTGGAGAAAGCACACAGCCTTGGGGGTGGGGGGCTGTGCTAATTGTACAGGGAACAGATGTGATTCTGCCTAGATTCACCTGCTGCTTCCTGTCTGTTAGGAACTGGTTTCTTTATCACCCTAATAGAGTAACTTTTCACCCTCTTTTAAAGTCACAATTTTTTTAAAAAAAGAAACCTCTTCTTTTAGTCTACTGTTTATCTATGCACAATCCAGAAATCATAATCTTTTCAATCCTGGTTCAGCAAAAGGTTCATTAGGAGTTACCAGAAATATCAAACAAATAGTTTAGCCCTGATCCACTAGTCCAATTTTATATTCCTTCTAATTGCTATGCCCAATCTTGACCTTTAAATCATTTCTATGGCATTATAAAATTTTACCTCTCAGCACTCATTCAAGAGGTGCCTCAAAAGCTTTGCTCAGAGTATTTTGTAAATTCCATAAAAAGACATCATCTTTTTGTATTAACTTTTATCTGTTCAATTTCTTTGAAAAGTGATTCTCTTTAGTACCTAGGACATTTCTATTACGCCACATTTTATAATCCCCAGTCAATCTGTGATGGTCTTTCACACCTTCACAAACTAATTTATGAATTAGAAAACCAAACTTAATGTCTCACTCTGTGATTTCACAAGTTCTGCAGTAACAAAAAATCCTTACTTCTACCCATCAAAAGGGAAATAGGAGAAATTGTTTCCATCTGCCCATTCACCTTATTTTGAAGTTCATTGTGTTTTTCTGGTTGTGTGCAGTAAAACTCCGGTAGTTCCTAGGAAGAAAGGCTGAAAGGCCACAAGTTCTACAAAGGCTCTTTTTTTTCCCTTTAAACAGCATTTTCAAATAAATTGCAGCTGAGCTGGAAATAAATCATCTCGTTGGCCTAGAGTGTGTGTGGAGTGGAAATGCCCCAGTTTCGATGGTGAATGGCACTGAATCTCAGAAACTGATCAATACTATCACAAAGCTTCAAAACTTCAACCCTTGTATGAGAGTCTATTTGGACCAACCTTTGTTTCTTAAAGCAGAAAGGACTGTAAGAACGCTTCATTTTGACCTTGTCACTTCATTTTAACCTTCTAGTTGCACTTGTTTTTTAAATATTTTTTAAATATTTTTCCCTAAAAAATACTTAGATGAGGTTTTCCTATCTCAAACTATCTCAGGGAGAGCCATCCTTTCCAAAATGAGGACTGCTTCAAAATATCATTCAAAAACTTATGTTTCTGTCCTTGAAACTTGTTGCATGTGGTAGAGTGATTAAAATTAACAAGACTATAGTTCTATTGAAATAAGGTTTTCTTTTTTGTAATAGCTTTTTATCTTATACAAGGCTTCTTGCTTTATAACTTTTCAAGCAGTAATGTGGCATTTTTTCAAACACATTTTATGAATCTGAGGGGAAAAATAGGACCAATTAAAGCAAATGACTTTAGTTTAAAATAAATGTTTGAATAAAGTAGTATAGGAGTCTTTAAGTAGGTAGATAGGTTCATGGGTTTGTTTTGTTTTTAAATTACTGGTTTTCTTAAAGGTTCTTCATGAACTGAAAGACTATAAAGAAATAACTTGAAGTAAGTTTGGATGTTTGTATTTTGCATGTTACGCTCGGTGTTTTGCCTGAAGCCAAGAATTAAAATATTGCATGATGATATACGTTAATTCTCTTGATAGTGGTGAAAACCATTTCTGTAATCCAATTACTCTTGTGAGACTATTTAAAAGCTTACAGGGAAGTAAGTAGAACAATGGGAGCATTTGGGCTGAGCTGGAAACAGGCTGCAATTGAAAACAGAAGGGGAAAAAAACACAACTTGTTCAGGGAGGTATGCCTGCCTGATTTCATCAAAGCATGGTCCTAAAATCATAAGAAGAATATTTGCTTCTTAACATCAGCAGTCAGAAAGAGCTACACATAATTAGATGACAAGCAGAGAGTACTCTGTTCCTTAAGATTTTAATGACTCCAGTTAGGTCTCTGCTGCTTCAAGGATGTTTTTGCTTGATGAAAAATGGGAGATACAAGGGCCCCTTATATTTATAGCTTATGTACACTTGTTTGTCCATTGTTTCAGCTCAAGGAGGGTCTCTTAAGCCAAAAGAGGGAGCATCATTTCATTTGAGAACAGAGAAGTCAATGGTTCACTTGACCTCCTGGCTTACTATTTTTCCTCCCTGAGGACATACATTATCCAAGAAAAGTTTTGTGTCATTCTCTGCTTGCAGCTGGAATCATTGACATAAAGAAAGCTACAAATGAAATCTGAATAAAACTCATTGAGGGAACTTTTTAAAAGATCTGTCATTTAGCCTGAACCCAGACATTTTTTTAAACATTAAGGGAGCAATGAAACAAAGGATCCTTGAGCAGTCCTAATTTGCTCAGGACAGGTCCAATGTTCTAAACAATCTAAGCAGTTTGAAACAAAACTTATATTTTGATGAGCTTGTTAAATCTAAGATAGAAAATGAACATGGAGCATTTATAAGCACATAAATATAGATTTTCACATACACAAAAAAGGAGGATAAAGGGTAGATAATTATCAAACTGGTATTGTCTCTGATATAGCAATAGCATTTAGACTTATATACAGCTTTACAGTCTCCTCTAAGTGGTTTACAGAGTCAGAATATTGCCCTCAACAATTTGGGTCCTCATTTTACCCACCTCAGAAGGATGGAAGGCTGAATCAACCTTGAGTCGTTGAGAATCGAACTGTTGAACTGCTGGCAGTCAGCAGAAGTAACCTGCAGTACTGCATTCTAACAACTGCACCACCAAAGCTCTCTGATATCTTCTTATACTTGTGTTATTTCTTTTAAGTTTAGGGTACATCTTTATATAAGGTTTTTCAAAAGCAGCTGTGACTTTTCCAGCCTCATGACATAGCTGTGAGTCTTCTTACTTCTAGTTCTGCATCAATTCATTGAGAACCAGAGAAAAACCAGTTTTCCTTCTGAAGTTCTCAAGAGAAAGAGTAGCTCAGGTGGGACACTGGTTGAATGACACTGTTCATAATCTTATTAGTCAGCTAGTGGAAGAACTGGTTGGTTTATAAGTTGTTTAGTTGTTCTCAGCATTTCAAGAATAGCAGCAGTAAAGACAGTGAGAATAGGTTTGTGAGGGATTTGTGACTAGAAATAATTTAATTTGTCTCTGGAAGTAGGAAAATGATAGAGATCAGACTTTTTCCTGATTTCTCTCTATAGAAAGTAAAAGGTAAAGGAGTCCCTGCTGACTTTACTCCTCTAATCATTACCAAATTTAGGGGGCGGTGCTCATCTCCATTTCAAGGCCATTGAGAAGTGCTGTCTGAAGATGTTTATGCGGTCATGTGGCCAGCATGATGTCATGTAGTGATGTTACCTTCCCACCAGTGGTATCTATTTATCTACTTGCATGCTTTCAAAGTGCTAGGTTGTCAGGAGTCTCTATATATAAAGCAAGGCAAGCTTAAAGACAGTGGAACAAGAATCTTGCAATGTATGGTGTTTTCCTAAAGGCTGCTTTTCCTTTTGTGTTATTTCATTCTTAAGCCAGATTTTGTCAATATATTATGTCAGTTTGTGTGTGTGTGTGTGTGTGTGTGTGTGTGTGTGTGTGTGTGTTAGTAGTTAGTCACTTCTTTCTCTTTATGTAACTTTTTCACTTCCCTTGAATTTTTTGCTTTTTATTTCTTTTTCTCTTTTCTTCCTTTTTGTGAGTTCTCCTTTTCTTGCTAAACATATTCCATGTATGTATGCATATAATGTATGTATGTATGTATGTATGTATGTATATAATACATTATGGGAATTTTATATAAAAATGTGCCACTGATATGGAATTAGAATATCCATTCATCTCTTCCATACATTCCCCAAGGTATGCTTTTATAGAAAATGATAAGAGTGGAAGTCCAAGAAGAATCATAGAAGCTAGAATGAAAATTCAATTGTATCTGCAAGATCTAAAGAAGCTTCCAAAAGTTATATGAATTTGTAAGACATACATGTGTAAAGATAAAGGTATAGGATTTGGGATGGAATGAAGAATGTTTATTTCTGCTGCTGGAAGAAATGCCTAAATATGAAAAACATACAAGGTTAGATAGCTTGGTAAAACTAACATGAAATGGTATTCAAAAGCTCACATCAAATATGGTTTCTGTTCTGTTTTTAAACAAAATAACAATAATAACAGCAATATTCTGGAGCTTAAACACAACTGATTTGTTTGTTTTTTAATCATCAATTATAACCATAAAAGACAAAAAAGAATAATTAATACAACTATGTTCAATACACATTTAAAAAATAGTCAAAGCTTTGATTACACTTCTGTGCTTTCATCCTGACTATGTTGACCATACTTTGTAAACATTCATGAACATTGTGATATGTTCTTCTCTTCGTTCTCATCTTAACTTCTCATTATTCCCTTTCCAATAATTCAGTTCCATTTCTGTTATTACTGCCGTTTAAGATGAATTTCAAAGCTATTATATTTCTCAAGCCCAATATCATGTTCTACTTTTTGATCAAGAATCATAATAGTCAACAATGAAACAAATAAATATTTTTATGGAACAGAGAAAAAGTTGAAAAATAACCAATGCAAATCCATTCTTGTGGTAATTTGTGGGACATCATGACAACTGAAAAGAAAAAAAGAAAAAAATAGAAGGGAAGGAAATATCACCATGTACTCCTAATACTGATGGCAGTGAGAATTAGTGGTAAAATAAAACAGCACTACTGTCAAAAAAATTCACTGTGTCATTTACAGAAACCAAAGTAGGGTTTTTTTTTTAAAAAATGATTATATTGTAATAGTACTATTACTCTTGAAAATCTTTATGAAATGGCACCTATTTTAGCCCTGAAATAATAAAATAGGATCATAGATGCAAATGCATGAACAGTTTCTTTTTCATTACAGTAATGAAAAAGTAATGTTATGGTAGTTTTTTTTTTTTTTTTTAAATAATGTCTTGATGGGGACTTGTCTCTCCTGACTGAAGTCTCGTACATGCAAGGCACCGAGTAGAAACTTTGGTAACTGTGAAACATTGTACTCTAATATTGAACATTGTCATCTGAATCACAGCAGAACAACACACCAATTGCCCTTTGATGCTTCTCAACCAGGTGAATATTTGGGTATTGCTGTAGCCTGAATGATGCAGGTATCTGGCCTGAGTGCAAAGATGAAGCTTACATTACAGGCAGATCTTGACTTACAACCATAACTGAGTCTGGAATTGTGGTCCTAAGACATGCTGCTTTTTCAGCAGGTCATCCATTTGACCAATGTTACAATCTTTTTTTGCAGCAGTCATCAAATGAATCTATTTTTTGCAATGGACATTTTTTTTGCCAGATCCTGGAAGTAAATGCTGGTTTCTGACAGCCCCCTTCCCCCAATATCACAAATAGCAGTTACAGGACTCCAGGATGTTGCAATTGGCCATAAATTGCTGAATGCCCAAATGCAATCATGTGACAATGGGGGTGTGGCCTGATCATCACTGTATCTGGATCACTAGTAGCCCTAGGGACATCTATCACAACTGATCATAGATCAAGGGATTACCTATAGTAACTTCAGTTACTATAGTAAGAGTTATTATTTTCAATTAAAAATATATGTTTTCTCCCAATATGACAGAAAGAATCTTTTCTTTTCTCTGTTTACTCTTTTCCAATACTTGTTAAATAGATAATATATGTGAGTAGACAATATATCTGTTATGATTTCAAACGGATGCAGTATTAAATGTGATAATATCTTGCAAGCTTTTAAGAAACTGGCCTATGGTTTCTGTCGGTCTCCCACCTTATCCTAGGCTAGTGACGGATGCTGGGATAAAGATCCATTGTATCTGAAAAGAAAGATGGAAGAAGGTGGGAAATGCTGATAGTTATAAGTTGTTCAACTCAAGGAAGGATTAGAAACCTTCAGTGCAACTATAATCAAGAGTACTTAGGAGCTAGGGATTTTAAGCATACTTAATACCAACAGAGAATATCTAAATAGAACCATCAACTTTCAGAGAGTTCAGAGAGTTGGGTTCTGATAGATATAGACCTTTAAATTTTCTTCAGTAGCTCTTTTGATGCACATGTGATGACCCGGGTCGTGGCATAAAGGCAACATAGTAAAATAAGCAATGAGTCCCTTTATTATCTCCAACTTTGTCTCCAATGTCCAGGTTATCTTCAGCTGGAGAAAAACTCTCCCAGGAACAGCCCTTAACTGAAGAAAATTCAGTCCAAAACAAGGTACACACAAACTATAACTTAAAATCTAAACAAACCAAACTGAAGTAGTTAGCTTGACAGGGCAGGAGAAGGAATTTCAGACTTGAAAGCACGGCAAAACTCACACAGTTGGGAAGATGCCAGGAACACAGATAAGCCATGACTCTACAAAATAATTTCACGTTTACTCCCAACAGCTTGCTATATGCAGCTTCCTTTTTTTATACACTGTGTTCCCAGCTGCAGCTAATGAAGGGAATCAGGACCCTTTCCTCCCCCGTAAGCCACACAACCCATGTTCCTCTCTTCTCTATTCCTCCCGTGTGCCCTAGGATGAAGAGGGGGTGGGCCTGGGTCTTCCTCTGAATTCCCTCTCCCTTCTTCTACCTTTCCCCTGCACTGCCCAGCAGGGGACTTTGAGCTTCCTCAGTTTCTTCCACAGCCAATGGAGTCACAGTCCCACTCCCTGTCAGCTGTTCAACCTCCTCCCCCAAATCAGATTCTGACAGGAGCATGACAGCACACTTGTCAACACTGCAATTTCCAAGTGTCATTAAAGCTGGCAAGCAAAACCTGAAATTCTTTAGATTAAACATAGTCATATATGTAAAGCTGTCAAAAAAAAAAAAAGGCTCAATAGACAAATCTTCTATCTGCTATTTCTTTAGATAAGAAAAATAATAAAAAAAAAACCAAACAATTTGGTATATTTAGAGCTATGTTTCTAAACCTAAAGGCCCTGTCACACTGCCCAACGGATGCAAAACGTTAGTAAAAAGGACACAACGGACGAGCAAAATGTTCCATCCGTTGTTATTCACTCTCAAAAGGGGCAAAAATTTGCATAACCGGAGCGGATAACACGGAAAGGAACAGAAATGGGGAGGACGCAGAGCGGATGGAAAGCGGATGCGGACCGGAAGCCCAGCGGATGGAAGTGGATGGGAGCGGATGGCACATCCGCTAGGCTTCTGGGGGACCTCAGCAAAGCGGATGTGGAACAGATACAGCGGATGCAGAGCGGACACAGAACGGATGAAGCGGATGCACAGCGGATGCACAGCGGAAGCCTAACGGATGCCTAGCATTAATTGCGCATGCAAGGAGGATGCATTGCGTAAGCCCCGTGGATATAAGGGAAGCAGCTCGGAATCAGGTCACCATTCAGAGGAAAGACCTGCTGCCGGATGGATTGACAGCCTTGCCTGCCCTGCCTGCATGCCTGCCTGCAAGCCTTGCTGCAGGCCTTGCTGCCAGCCTCCCTGCCAGCCTTGCTGGCTGCCTGCCTGCCAGCCTTACTGCCAGCCAGTCTGCCTGCCACCCTTGCTGCCTGCCTTCCTGCCAGCCTTGGTTCATGTCTGCCTGCCAGCCTTCCTGCCAGCCTTGGTGCCTACATCCCTACCAGCCTTGGTGCCTGCCTCCCTGCCAGCCTTCCTGCCAGCCTTGGTGCCTGCCTCCCTGCCAGCCTTCCTGCCAGCCTTGATTCCTGCCAGCCTTGGTTCCTGCCAGCCTCCCTGCCAGCCAGCAACCCAACAACCATGCGGAAGCAAAGCAAGCCTCAGCCATCTGCTGCCAGCCCTTGCAAGAGGGACAGGGCTCCATCCTGCCCCCTGGCCCACACTCTGGTTCTGCTGGGGCTTCTGCAGCATGGGCTCGCTCTTCTGGGGCTGGGGCTTCTGCTGCTTCTGCTTCTGGAGGAGCTGATGACAAGCACTCCAGCACCAGCCACCTCCACAGCACCTGCACCCTTCACCCCTGAGACTGAGCGACCAAGAGAAGTGCCAGAGACTCATTTTTGTTTTATAGCTTGTTGTTAATAAAGTCTATTTATGATACACAAACTTGCTTCATTTCTTTTTTTTAATAAAGTCTTGCTGAAAACTTTTAGAAATGGTTTAAGCCTTTGCATGCTTGTGGGATGAGTTGAGATAGCAGTGGGATGGGCAGGGATACCTTTGGAATGGGTAATAGCTGTGGGATGGGCAGGGATATCTTTGGGATGGGTAATAGCTGTGGGATAGATAAACCTCCAGTGCAAGCATAGTGGGACTGGATGGTCCACCCTCCCAGGTGCCACACCTATGGCCCTTTATTATCAATAACAATGTAATCAATCATCCACACATGTCAACCTAAACACAACTCTTTATTAAATGCCCTGTTCATTGTAGGCCCACCCAATATACATGGCCCAATCTCATCCGTGTGATGAGACAGGCTGAAGGAAGCATCCATTAATCATCTATCATCCTGTCTTGCCACTCCACTGCTCCAGCTGGGGAGTTGCACCAGTGTTTCAGGAGGTTGCACTGCTTCTTCCCTTCACGTGAGGCTCTGTTGGGGCCTTGCACATCCTCAGTGTCTATCAGGTTTCGCCCTTGCCTCCATTCACCAGGCTTCATGTCCCCATTGCCTTGTTGGAGGTCCACGAACCTGTTCTGCAAGACTGGGTAGAGGGTGCGCATGAGATTGTGCAGGATGCAGCAAGCTTCCATGATCCTTCTCACGGTCTCTGAGCGATGCTGCATGGTGGTGAGAAGTACCTGGAACCTGTTGGCCAGGATGCCAAAGGCGTTCTCCACCACCCGCCTTGCCCTGGACATCCTGTACTTGAAGATCCTCTCTTCACGGGTGAGGCATCTGGAGGTGTAGGGCTTCATGAGGTAGGTTCTGAGGGAGAAGGCGTCATCCCCCACGATGAAGTAGGGCACATCTTGCGTGTCGTTGGGCAGGGGTCCTGGATCTGGGAAGCCCACAATGAGGTTGCATTCCAGCCCACCCTTGAGGTCACTTGCATTGTATACCTGGGCATCTGAAGATGAGCCATTGCCTGAAGCATCGATGTACATGAACTTGTAGTCAGCATCGACCATGGCAAAGAGGATGATGCCGAAGAATCCCTTGTAGTTGTGATAAGAGGACCCTAAGTTGGCTGGCGCTTTGCAGGCCACGTGCTTGCCATCGATGGCTCCAACGGTGTGTGGGAAGTTCCACGTATGATACCACTGCTCTGCAACTTTCTTCCAGCCTTCTTCAGTGGAGGGGCACTGGAGGAGCTCCGCCTTGTATTCTTCGATGATGGCCTGCACCACTTCTCTGACCACAGTGCTGATGTGGCACCCTCCAGCCGTACTGCATGCTCCTGTAGGTGGTCCCTGAGGCCAGGTGGCACAGAGTGAGTGCCACCTTGAGCCCAGATTCCAGGCTGGGCTGGAAGTTGGTGTTTGCCTTGGTCAACCTGGGTGTCAGCCGCTGCACAACTTCGTCAAACATGGCTGGAGGCATCCTCATGAAGTTCTGGAATGTCCGAGTGTCTTCGTTCCTGAGCTCCACCATCAGCTTGTTGTACAGTCCGTCCTCTGCTCTTCTGGCAAACCATCTTCGTACCCAGATGCTTCTTGGCCGCCTCTTTTTCTTCCGTAGTAGAGTTCACAGAGCCTGTAGATGGCTTCGCACTGTTGCAGAACGATGGTGCCTGCCAAAAGGACTGTGTTATGATCCATGGTGGACATGACTGGATGCTGTGGAAGAGCAAGAGTCAGATGAAGGCTGCAGAGGTCTGCACCACAGGGCTGCTGTTCTGAAAGTAAGATCCAGATGAGTTGCTCCCCCTTTTTATAGGCAGTATAGGTGTCCCTTTGCATCCTCTAGGCATCCTCTAGACATCCTTAATATCCGAAATAGGTCCCCTCTGCGAAGGTTTTTTCCATTTTAAATGCTTTGTTTCTGCGCTGCATCCGCTAGGCATCTGTTCTGCATCCGTTCCGCTTCCTCCCTGTATCCGAGCGGATGCAAGTTGTGCGGATGCGGAATGGATGCCTAGCGGATATAGCGGATGCGTAACGGATGCAGAACGGATGCATAGCGGATGCGTAGCGGATGCAGAACGGACAAATTGGATACATTTTCCGTGCAAAAGTTTTGAGCAGCTCAAAACTTTCTGAGCGGATGAAACGTCCATAAACAGATTCTGGACGGATAGAGAGGAAGCAAAACCGAGGCAGTGAGTACAGAACGGATACATCGCGTTAACCAACGGATGGCAAGCTTTTTTGTCCGTTTTACATCCTCTTTGCATCTGTTGGTGCAGTGTGACAGGGGCTTTAGTAACTTTAAGATGGGTGGACTTTAACTCCCAGGATTCTGCAGCCCACACACATGGACTGGGGAATTCTGGGAGGTAAAGTCCATATATTGTAAAGTTTCTGAGGTTGAGAAATACTGATCGACAGAGATACTGGAGCATGTGTTGTTTGGATGGGGATAGACTATCTTGGGATAGACTACCTTGGGCATAACCTCTCAATAGTACCAATAATAAGTTTTTCATCTTGTTAAATATTTCTTTTCCTTTAGCCATGTTCTCAGTGCAATTCATCGACATACTCCATGGACTAGAAATTGATACCAATGAAAATGAAAAGACTTGTGATGTTTTCCCATATGTTTATAATATTATGATGTAGAATGAGACATGAAATCACATTTTAGAGTCATTCATTATAGCAAACTATGGTTTATTTAGTAGTACTAGGTGCACAAAGTATCCCTTTCTAGTTATAGTGTGAATCTCCTACAATTCCATTTCATTTGGTGATTATTCTACCAGTGTGAAATGCTACATCATTTCTCATACAATACATAATTTTGAATACTGAACTTTGTTTCATCATTTCTGAAAACTAAATATATTTACATATAGGGTTGTAGCTGTTTCTTAAAGCATGCTGTTCCTGTCCTCTTGATCATGTTGCTATTTTGACTCTTTACAATTCACTTTTTAAATTGCAGACACCAAAACACTGTGTGTGTGTGTGTGTGTGTGTGTGTGTGTGTGTGTGTGTGGTGATCTTTTGATAATGGAGATGAACACATTTTTTTTTCATTGTAGACCTGCACTTGCTCAAAACCTGATTGTAAGGTCAATGACAATATACCCTTAAATGATAATAATCCCACTTACAAAAAGAAAAAAAAGGCAGAATTTTCTATTTCTCCTGATAATTAACATATTCCACAAAATGATGAGAATGAGAACAAGGAGAACAAAAGAGAAAAATGCATAAAGTATACTTTGATGAACTACCTATTAATTGCCATCCAGCTGAATTAGCATATGATAACAGATAACAGATAATCAGAGTTGGAAGTGACCTTGTAGGTCATCTAGTCCAACCCTCTGCCCAAGCGGGAGACCCTTCGCCATTTCTAACAAATGGTATCCAATCTCTCATTGAAAGTCTCAAGTGATGACATTCCCACAACTTCCGAGGGCAAGCTGTTCCACTGGTTGATTGTTCTCACTGTTAGAAAGCTTCTCCTGATACATACTACTCTTTCATCTGTGCCAGAGGCTGTCCAGGAACAAAAACACATTAATCATCTATTAGATCATGAAGGTCAGAAGAAATTACTAAACAAACATTGAACGAATTCCATAACTAGAAGGCACCTCTATTTATTGTATATTTTAGAATAAGCCAATTGCCACCAGAAGTGTGAACTCCATAGAGTTGATTACTGGCAGGAGCCTAACAAACAATGCCAAATTAAGCTGAAGCAAAGGAGCAGCTATTTGACAGCTTCTCAAAGTAGTGGATTTTGCTACATCAAGTGAAAGAGGTAGCATTCAAATGGGACAAATACAAATTTGATTTCTCTGTCACATAAGGCTAAGATACTCAGTACATATTCACTACCTCACTGTTGTTTTTGATCTACAGTAATATTTAGACATGTTTTCAACTTGAAAAGCTTTAGGGTAGATTAAGTACTATCAATTATGCCTGCTGACGATTCAGTCATTCCCAGAATGAGTTTCATTTGGTTTATGGGACTTAGTCCCAAAATAAATATGAAAAGATTTGCAAAATCAAATTGGGTTCCAAATATGCTTGTGAGACCGGATATAGTTATAATATTTGTGTTATCTTTTTTCACTAATTATTCACTATATGAAAATGTACATGCTTGGTACAGCCAGCACAACATTTCTCTATATTCAATTCATCAAATGCATTGATACAAGAAATACTGTATCATCCAAGATCTAAAGAAAGAGCAGGAATCTGAGACAGAGGAACGTATGCAAAATCTGGCATTTTATTCCTGATTTAGCTGTAGTTATTTTCCTACTGCACAAGTAAATCTCTTTACAGATTGAAAGCCATCTGTTCTGAAATATGCTTGGCTTCATAGGGCAGTCTGCCTTAGCAATCAGTAGTGAGTGCCTCATTCTCCTTTCATAAATAAATAAAGAGGGTCACATATCTTGACTTTGGAACCCTCTTCTAAGGTAAATTCTTGTGATGTTGATCATGATGCATTTTTAATGGTGATTATAGACTTGGTATTTGGACTTTAACTAAATCATTTTTAATGTTATGAATAATTGTATTTGGTACTAAATTTCCACTGTTGTTGCCTCTTGCTTTATGCTCTTATTTAATTTCCGTAATTGGATTTTCATTGCTTTTAAATTTCATGTTATCTGTTTTGCAATACATCTGCCTGAAGTAGCATGATAGGAATTCTCTAAATATACAGCTTTTTGGCAAAAAGAATTGCTGCAGCACAGTCAAAAAGCTTAACTCTTAGGTTATTAGATTGCCATGGAGTTTTCCTACATGTTTCAGTTCAATATAGTCTATATATACTGCTCAAAAAAATAAAGGGAACACTTAAGCAACACAATGTAACTCCAAGCCAATCACACTTCTGTGAAATCAAACTGTACACTTATGTAGCAACACTGATTAACAATCAATTTCACATGCTGTTGTACAAATGGAATAGGCAACAGGTGGAAAGCATAGGCAGTTAGCAAGACATCCCCAATAAAGGAGTGGTTCTGCAGGTGGTGACCACAGACCACTTCTCAGTTCCTATGCTTTCTGGATGATGTTTGGTCACTTCTGAATGCAGGCAGTGCTGTCACTCTAGTGGTAGCATGAGACGGAGTCTACAACCCGCACAAGTGGCTCAGGTAATGCAGCTCATCCAGGATGACAAATCAATGCGAGCTGTGGCAAGAAGGTTTGCTGTGTCTGTCAGCCTAGTGTCCAGAGCATGGAGACAGGAGACAGGCCAGTACATCAGGAGATGTGCAGGAGGCCGTAGGAGGGCAACAACCCAGCATCAGGACCGCTACCTCCACCTTTGTGTAAGAAGGGACAGGAGGAGCACTGCCAGAGCCCTGCAAAATGACCTCCAGTGGGCCATAAATGTACATGTGGCTGCTCAAATGGTCAGAAACAGACTCCATGAGGGTGGTATGAGGGCCCGACGTCCACAGGTGGGGGTTGTGCTTCCAGCCCAACACCATGCAGGATGTTTGGCATTTGCCAGAGAACACCAAGATTTGCAAATTCGCCACTGCCGCCCTGTGCTCTTCAGAGATGAAAGCAGGTTCACACTGAGCACATGTGACAGACGTGACAGGGTCTGGAGACATCACGGAGAATGTTCTGCTGCCTGCAACATCCTCCAGCATGACTGGTTTGGCAATGGGTCAGTAATGATGTGGGATGGCATTTCTTTAGGGGGCCACACAGTCCTCTAAAAGCTAAGCTCAATCACATAGTTTTGTAGCGAAGCACAGGTATTGAGTTATTATTTTAGAACAAGAATAATGCTTTGTATAGATGGATTACTTCAAAATCCTGTGGAAAGCCTGGTAACATAACATGTTTATAACCCTATCCCATATTTCTCAACACTTAAAAGTCTTTTCAAATGGATATATAACATGTACAAATGTCATGAGGAAAGAAACACTATGAAAGACTTTTTCTCCAGTTTTTAATCATGTGTATTATGAATATATATTAAAAAGTAATAATAATAATAATAATAATAATAATAATAATAATAATAATAATA
>BLBF01000017.1:21922210-21954777 GCA_015471245.1 Laticauda colubrina
TAATAATAATAATAATAATAATAATAATAATAATAATAATAATAATAATCAAGCAAATGTATCTCTAGGAACTTGACAAAATGGAAATACTGAGTCTGAAGAGGGAAGTCAGCATGCTTAGTATTTAAATGGAGACCAGGCTATAACTAGTCTGAAAAGTCAAAATAATAAAATAAATGCCCAGAAAAAAAGTATGAAAAGCTCTTGAGTTTTGGTGTGGTTATGTCCTTGAGCTCACTGGAAGACAAGCTCAGCACAAAAGAGATGTAATCATTATATCTTTAGGATGGGATTATGGATCGATTGTATTTGTACTGAATTTGTGTCACCACAATTACTTTTCTTGGACTAATCATTTGGAATATTGTCAATAATGTCAGCATACATCAAAGAAGAAATCTATTGTGTGTATCTGTTCGAAGTGACTCTGAATGAATTGTGAGGTCTGAAGGAAGAAGTATGCTTCGTATAGATAGTTAAACATAATTTCTTTAGGGATTATCTAGTCAATTGGCAAAACTATGTCTCTTGAAGTATGGCCAGATGCATCATTCTGAACTCAAGGTTGTTTGAAAAGCTTTGTGCTCAGGTGATTGTAGAAACCTGACCTTTTAAATCTATTATAACAAAGCTTTTAATGATTAAGTGGTTTTGAATATTAAATCTTGAAATCCTATGCAATTTTTCTGTTTGGAAGTCCACCTAGAAATTGGTCTATTTTCCCGTTGATTTGGGACTGAGAAGATTACTGCAATATGAAGTATATAGAATTCCATTTTGTGCTCTTGCTTATCAGCTGTAAGGAGTCACAGCAAAAATTTAAAAGTTGTAAAATTATTTTTTTTAGTAGAAACATCTTCCCAGAAGTATGTGCTATAAATCTATATAGATATGACCTGTGCTCAGGAGTGGGATTCAAATTTCTTAACTGGTTATGTGGGTGTGGCCTAATTTGTGAGTGTGGCTTAGTAGTCACATGACTGGCTGGTCATAGCTTGTATTGTAAATATTTATGTAAATATTGATTTTTTTATTAAAAAAGAGCAACTTTTACCCAAAATCAGGCAAAGCAGGCAGGCAGATTGAATTGCTGGCAGAATCACAGATTCACTCAGAGATCTATCTTTCTGCAATCTATTGCCTGAGTCTGTCACATAAAATTTGCTTGCAAGCAAACTCACAAAATTAACTCACAACACACCATGTATATAAATATTGAATGTTTTATATAAAAAACAGCAACTTTTACCCAAAATCAGGCAAAGCAGGTAGATAGATTGAGCTGCTGGCAGAATCAGATTCACTCAGAGATTTAGCATTCTGCAATCTATTGTCTGAGTCTGCACTGAAAAATAGAAGCTTCAGTCCTAAGGAAGGTTCAGCTCCGCTTTTAGATTAGCTAGAAACCAAGAAATCCACTGATTTCTTGCTTTCTAGATAATCTAAATAATACAGCTTATTGTCAGAACAGCTGATGATGATTATTTCTCTTTATGAGAAATAAAGGAAAAATAGCAATTTACCAAAAATTAAGTGAAGGCACAATGCAGGCAAGTTGGATGGCATGCATGCCAGATAAGGAGTGAGTGGGAGGGCAGCGGCCGGCCAGTGGCATGATTTGCGGGTTCTCTGAACTGCAGAAACATAACAATTGGTTCTATAAAATGGTCCAACCAGATAGAATCCCACCTCTAGCTATGGTATCAGGTAGAATTACAAAACAGAGAATGAAAGGTATTATTTCACTATCATGCTATGGTGATAATCACCATTAGAAGTATCAGAATTTCTAATAGCCACTGTTTTATTTTAAAATAATCCCCATTTTATAGTTTAGATTATTTAATTTTAAAACCCAGATTTCAATTTTATCTTTTTCCAGGTTTCCATCAATTTTAGCTAGAATGATACAATATAGAACAATCTGGCAACCAGTCTTTACTTTGAAAATATTATTTGCAATACTGTCAATCTAAGTGTAATTCTAGTTTGTTCACACTTTTCCAGAAGTACATTGCAAACTACAAGAAGTAGATTTGGTGTTATAGGTCACTTCCTATTCTTGCCCCTATACTTAGAACTGAAGTGAAATCTGAATATGATCACTGAAAAACTGACATCAGTGTTTTCAGGGATAAGCAGAATGTTTCAGGAGGAAAAAAAATAACAGAAAGAATATTCTATTTCAGACTGGCCTATTTTGCACATCCCACTGGGAATGCTTACTACTGTATTTTACTCTTAAGGAATTCAAATGGCAGTTTCGTTCCAGCCAAACAACTGTTGCTAACAAGACCTTCAGATAATGATGTTATTATAAAAGCCAACACAGTTCTAGGCTGCATAAACAGAGATAGAGTCAAGATCATGTGAAGTGTTAATACCACTTTATATTGCCTTGGTAGGGGTACATTTGGAATACTGCATTCAGTTTTGGTCGCCACAATGTAAAAAAGATGTTGAGACTCTAGAAATAGTGCAGAGAAGAGCAACAAGGATGAATGGCCCGGTCCCACTGGCCGATGGACACAAAACGTATGCATAAAGGACACAGCGGACGAGCAAAATTTCGGGGGTGGCTCCATCCGTTTTCATCCGCTCCAAAAATTGGTGAAAATTTGCATAAACAGAATGGAAAAGAACGGATGTTAAACAGATGTTCATAGGAAGCCTAGCAGATGAAAGCGGATGGAAGCAGACGACACCTCCGAAGGGGTTCCGGGGGAGAATTTTGAAGCGGACGCATAGTGGAAGGGGCAGATGCATAGCGGATGGAGCGGATGCATCACGTACACCGATAGGAAACAAAGGGGATGCTGCATGGATGTATATCGGATGCAAAGCATTCACTGTGCATGTGGGGGGTTTGAATTGCATCTGCTCCATGGATATAAAAGGATGCAGCTCGCATGCAGTCAGCATACAGGGGAAAGACGTGCTGCCACATACATCTAGCAGGAACACTATGGTTCATCAGTCAGGCAAGAAGAGGAAGTCCGTGCCTACTCGTTCAAGCCGTGGCAAGGTGAAAAAGGGCAGAACCAGCATCCCACCCCCTGGCACTGACTCTGAAGTTGCTGCTGCTGCTGCTGCTGCGGTGGTGGACCAGCACCAAGGCCCTCAAGCCCCTCAAAGCCCTGCTGCTGAAGGCCCTGCTGCTCAAGGTCCTGAAGGCCCTACTGGTCAAGCCCCTGAAGGCCCTGAACAATCTCCAGAAGGCCCTGATGCTGAAGCCCTGAAGGCCCTGTTGAAGCCCCTACCAGAGGAAGGAAGAGGCAAGGGAAGGAGAAGGGAGAGAGGAAACAGTACACCATTTCTGAGGAGCATGAGGATGAGGTGTTGGAATGGCTGAGGGAGAACGAGTACCTGTGGAGAAAGGGCCACAGACTGTATCGGGACACCAAGAAGAAGCAGGCAGCTTGGAGAGACAAGACAGAGAGCCTGGGGTACACTGCAGAAGTATGTTTGCTGCCTGTATATGTCGCAGATGTACATCGTACGCGGTGGAAAGTTCATCCGTTCAAAAAGTTTTGTGCAGCTCAAAACTTTTTGTGTGGATGAAATCGCAGTGGATGGATGCTCGACGGATAGAGCGTATGAAACACGTATGAAGTGAGTACACAACGGATGCATAGCATTTTCCAACGGATGGCAAGCTTTTTTTAATGTTTTATATCCTGTTTGCATCCGTAAGTGCAGTGAGACCGGGCCTTTGGAGGCTAAAACATATAAAGAATGGTTGCTGGAATTGGGTATGTCTAGTCTGATGAAAAGAAGGACAAGGGAGATGCTACTGGTTCAGCCCAGTTCTATAGAACCGATAGGTTTGAAGAACAGCAGACACCGAAGTGGTTTGATATCTGCTGCTCTGTTTGGCCCAGCCGTCCACCTGGGTTCTTGCTGTCCTTTATTACTGCTTTTTCAACCTCAGCTGCTTTGCACAGTACAGCTGAGGTTGAAGGAGCAGGAAAGAAGAGGATTTTCAAATGCTGTGCACCCGCGCGCAGTGCTTGTCAGCTGACTGGGCAGCACAGCTGAGGTTTTTAGAAAATGGTTTACATGTATGGGCAAAATGGACTCTCACTGGGGTGGAATTCTACCTGCCAGAGAACCAGCAAATCATGCCACTGCCAGGTCCCGCCCCCTCACTTTTTACCTGGCCTGTGTGCCATCAAACTTGCCTGCTAAGTTGCTATTTTTCCTTCCCCCCCCCGACCATCAGCTGTTCTGGTGTGCTGGGAGATTTAGATTAGCAAGAAAGCATGCAATCATCAGATTTCTTGCTTTCTTGTTAATCTAAAAGCAGAGATGAGCCTGAAGCTTCTATTATTCAGTGCAGACTCAGGTAGCAGATGGCAGAAACACAGATCTCTAAGTGAATCTGTGATTCTGTGAGCAACTTAATCTGCTTGCCTGTTCTGCCTGATTTTGGGTAAAAGTTGCTTTTTTTAATAAAAAAAATCAATATTTACATACATGGTGTGTTGTGAATTAATTTTGTGAGTTTGCTAGCAAACAAATTTTATGTGACAGACTCAGGTAACCGATTGCAGAAAGATAGATATCTGAATGAATCTATGATTCTGTGAGCAACTTCAATCTGCCTGCCTGCTTTGCCTAATTTTGGGTAAAAGTTGCTCTCTTTTTTAAAAAAAATTCAATATTTAAATAAATATTTACAATATTTACATACAAGCCATGCCCAGCCAGTCACATGACCACCAAGACACACCCACAAATTGGGCCATACCCACAGAAACAGTTGTTAAGAAATTTGAATCCCACCCCTGATTCAAGGGGTGACATGATAGCAGTGTTCCAATATCTGAAGGGCTGCCACAAAGAAGACAGAGTCAAGCTATTCTCCAAAGCTCCTGAAAGCAGGACAAAAAACAACGGGTGAAAACTAATCAAGGAGAAAAATAACTTAGAACTAAGGAGAAATTTCCTGACAGTTAGAACAATTAATCAGTGGAGCAGCTTGCCTCCTGAAGTTGTAAATGGTCTGGAAGTTTTTAAGAAGAGATTGGATAACCATTTGTCTGAAGTGGTATATGGTTTCCTGCCCAAACAGGGGTTGGATTAGAAGACCTTTAAGGTCCCTTCCAACTCTTTTATTCTATTCTGTATATTCACTTGTATTTCACAAGAAATAGAAATATACATTTCTGTTCATAAGAAATAAAAGCAGCAAAAGACAAAGGATCTGAATCCAGTATTTCCCTACAAAATCAAAATTCCAACACTGGGCATTTTCTTGTCATTTTTAAAATAATAATAATTGCTCTTCCATCTTACTGTATATTAGAACAGTCTTACAACATGCAAATATAGCAAACATGTTTATCATATCAAATAGCACATCCAATTTACACACTGGTTCCCAGTGCAGCAAAGGAAATTATGCCTTGAAGCTGCTTGATTTCCTATCAATATTAACAGTTAGTTAAAGGCTCATACATAAATATAATCTGATTGGTTAAGTGCATAGAAAAAAAATAAAAATACTTTAGCAAAAAAGGGTTAGAAGATTGAAATTAAGAGAGAACATCTCCTCAAATGTTTGTACGGTATTTCACCAGAGGTTTATTATAAGTTTACTGGGCAATTTAAAATGTCAGTCTTCATCTGATTCTTCTATGTGTGTAACAAATTAAACTATCATTTGAACATGTGCATATGTTAATAGGAGTTTTTTTTCAAATGAAAGATCATATTTATTTTTAAAACCCATTTCATATTTGTGACTAAAATCTGTTATGCTTACTTTTCTTAGCTTTTCTTTCTTTTCAATTCAGTTTCTCTTTCTTTCTCTTAGCTTTTCTCTTCCTCTCTTTAAAAATAGGCTTTTTGTATGTTTTAGCTAATTATATAAAAATAGTACAACAAGGGAGCTCATTAAATTTGAAATAAAAAGGAGAAAGGTGTTACAAGAAGTTAATTAACAAGATACAAAGACACCAATTAACACCTATACTGCAAGGGGAAAAAAACCACTTTATATGCACTACAGTATAAAAAAATCACAGCTGGTTATGCATATTTTTTGGCACAAGATTAAATTTACAAATACTACTGGTACTACTGGTAATCCAAAATAGTCTAGTAGTTAAAAAAATCCCACACATTTCCTTGTTGTGCCAATTAAGGTCCATTTTTATATGATGAGAACCTGTGCAGGTATTAATATTTGCAATTGTTGATTTATTTAAAAAAAAGCATGACAGGACAAAAAAACATAATTTTATCTACTGAGTCATGTAATACTTACTGGTTCTATTAATGAATTAAAATTTGCAATTGACACCTCCATATTTTTTAAGATTATAAATTGGTGGCTTTAAAAAGTGATCTCCCTTTTAAAAATATTTTATATTGCTGTTTTAATAAGTATTAAAATTGATGTTTATATGTCTTTCATTTCAAAGGACTAAATGAACAAAAAAAGTTTATAATTTATATTCAAACTATGATCTATTATTCAAGCCCCCTTCTTTTATTATGTATGCCATTTTAACCAACATTTAATTCTTTTTCATCATGACATTTCTACCTTTACACACAGATGCATAAACAATATATGTTTGTGCATATGTTTGTGTATATGTGTATGTATAAATGTATAAATGCAATACACTTTAAAGTCTTCATGTATAAATACAGTATATCCTATTAGTGACACTAATATGTCACTAATAGGATATATTGGTAACATTATTACCACTCCTATTATGATAAAATTAATAGAACAGGTTCAAGATTATTAATTTAGATTCCATGCATTTTAAAAGAAGTTAAACATATTCAACTTTTTTTAGAGTAAGTGCAATACTGAGCCCATAGCTAATATATTAGAAGGAATGTTTTACAAAATGAAATAATGATAGCTAATTTACACTCTATTTATTATCAATGCCTTACAGAATTGTGAGTTGAAGCTGTTGAATTTTTCGTCATTGGTCAAGAGATCCTGGTTAAAAGTTTCAATTCTAAACAAGCAGGTGGTGACAAGCAGGTCATGAGCCATGGTGGTGCAGTGGTAGAGTACAGTACTGCAGGCTACTTCTGTTGACTGCCAGCTGCGAGCAGTTCAGCGATTTGATTCTCACCAGCTCAAGGTTGACTTCGCCTTCTATCCTTCTGAGGTGAATAAAATGAGGACCCAGATTGTTGGGGGCAATATGCTGACTCTGTAAACCACTTAGAGAGGGCTGTAAAACACTGTGAAGTGATATATAAGTCTAAGTACTATTGCTATTTTGAGCTATCCAGTCACTGAAGAAAAAAGATTCTAGCAAGATAATGAAGATTAATTAAGATAAGCAGAAATTACAGACAATACTTAATAGAGAGTCTTGGAAACGAACTCCATATCTTTTGGCTAGAGAAGCAGTAGAAAGCAATAGAAATGCGTTAGATGAAACTAACTGTGTCATGTCATTGGTTGTCTCCCAGTCTTCAGGAAATTATCTATAAGAAAAACTGCAGGAAGCAACTGCTGTAAGTAAGCTAGCCCCAGTAACAGTGTCAGTATCAATTACTAAAAATTGTTTTGAGCTAATCAACTATGCTGAAGCTTTCAGGGATTCTAGGACCATAGACAATTTTGTGACCTGTGTTTTTTCCTAGTTTGAAGCCTCATCCCAAAAACATAAATATATGAAGGTAAGGATCAAGGCACCCAAGTCTAAAAGAAACAGGAAAGGAAGAAATGCAGGAACAGAAGTATATTGTCAATTTTTTATTTCTCATTAGAACAAATCTTGCTCATTATGCCTTCGTGAAGCCAGCAAAGATTCAAGTTAATGAAGAAATTGGAGTGCCTAGCATACCTCTCTCCCAATATGTGTTGCCTTGCTACATTTATTTTGCAGAAAGTATGTGGGGGAAGGAGGGGACAGGATCCATGCAATTGATCCACAATGGACGATATTAAGACAAGGTATTCAAACACCAGCAAGAATCACAATGAAGCTGCTTGCTTCCAATAACAACACCTATCAGAGAATAACATGGGAATTGTTCACAATCCCAATTCTAATGTCTCATTAGTACTTTGAAGCACCATCAAAAGGGCAAGAGACACGATTTTTTGTTCAAACCACTGCTTGAAAACTTATGTGTTGGCTCAACATAAAAAGTTCTTGACAACATGTGCCTGATTGATCTTTTGTGACCATGTTCTTGTTGTAATAGATGGCTGATTTTTAAAGGGGTTCTAAAGCTAGGATGGAAACACCAGTATCATGTTTTGCTTGTGATTTGGGATTGATTGGAGGGTAAGAGTCATATTATTTGTTCAATGAAACTGTAACATAAGTCAAACTTGCCAATTAATGTATGGGTGATAACACTGACTCCATATGTTACAGGTAGTCCTTGACTTACAACCATTGATTTAGTGATCAAAGTTACAACAGCGCTGTGTAAAGTGACTTTGCACTTAAGGCTATCATAGCATTTCCACTTGGCAACTCGTATATGTTTAATTATGGTTGCAGATGGGATCATGGGACTGCCATTTGTTACCCTCCCAGCTGACTTCCAACAAGTCAATAAATCATTAGGTGAAGCCAGATTCATCAAACAACCATGCGATTAACTTAACAACTATGGCAAAAAGATGACAAAATTGGTGATGACTCACTTAACAACTGCCTTGCTTAGCAACAAAAATTCTAAATTTTCCCACTTAGTTCTAATTGTCATTGTAAGTCAAGCATACACACACTCGTATGCTATACCACATTAGAATCTTATGTAAAATTCTGACTTTCATAAATATTGGGTATACATGTTGTACCATGCCCCAGAAGTTTCCAACACAAGTTGCCTGAAGTGTTTGCAACACAAGTTTGATCTTGCACAGGTAATTAATGTCAGGACAGGAACTGCTCCTATATTTTTTGCTTCTTTCCCTCATTTGTTCTGTTTGCACAACCACCACCACCCCCCAAAAAAAAGAAAGGAAAAAATCATTGTGAACAAGCTAAAAATGCATCTGTCAAATTGATTCTCAGAAAGGTTTTTAACTTTGAAGGATATATATTGATCAAAGGCTGCACTCTTCTAACTATCGTTTTGAAAGCTGAGATCACTGAATAGGATTTGGAAGGAATAAAAAATACTTCTGTATTGTTGAACTTCAAAATGTGGAGAAAGCAAGGGAATTGGGCCATAAAGGAATCAGATTTATTGCAGCCTCATTAATTTGATTTAATATTTCAGTAAATTGATTTAATTTTTTTTAAGCAATGGACAGAACAATGTCATTTATTTTTCTCCCCTCTGGCTTTCTGCCAATAGCTTGGGGTGGAAGAAGACTGAACCCTTGCTTATTGAATGGCTACGTTATAGTGCTTCTATTTATTATAAGATGGCTGCAAAGATGATGAAAGGATTTACTGATTGATTGGAAAATCCCATTCCCAGAATGCACTGCCACTCTTTCATCTGATAGGCTGGTTAGTTTTGTCTCTGCATGGTATTCCCACAAATATTTAGAAGCGCATTTATATGTTTAATGTCCTATAAAACCATCTCCCCCTACTCTTTGCAAAATTCATTCACAACTTCTTGATGATTATTTCTATAATTGCAACACAGAAGAAAGTAATTGATCATAAGAATAAGCAGTAGCAGTATCTAAAGCCAAACCAATTCATCATAAAACATGGCTCTTTTCTTGAAACATTCTTGAAAAATGTTGATAAATTCATAGAAAAATATATTTGAGTGTTAAAGTGAGTTAGCAACCCGAAGCACAAATATCACTGGATATGTATTAGATTAAACCGTGCTTTGGCTGCTGTTTTATTCAATCATTAAACCATACATGAGGCTCTGGAGCTGTATTCTGATGGGTTACATATTTCTAAATGAACAATTTGTAATACAACCATTTGTATGTACATAGCCATCATGCTATTCCCTTTTGTGAGAAGCAGTATGATGCAAAACATAGGAAAAGTATGAATTAGCAAGTAAAGGAAATTAAAGGCAGAATGAAAGAGAAACAAAGAAGGAAATTAAAATTTTCACATGAGATTCTTTAGTGAGATAAGGTAAAAGTAAACAAAGTATCAGCTTTACTCATAACTATGTTCCATGTCTGAGACAACCGGTGTGGTTTTAGCGGTTAAAGTATCAAGCTAGAAACCAGGTGACAGGGAGTTCTAGTCCTGCCTAGGGCACAAAGCCAGCTGATTGACCTTGGACCAGTCATTCTCTTTTGGTCCTTCAGAAATATTGCCAAGAAATTCCCAGGATTGGTTCCAAAAGTAGCTGGAACTTAACACTAACTCATACACACACACACACACACACACCATACAAATCTATGTAGTTTTTTGATCTATGTAGTTTTTCCTGCTAATAATCAGAGTATGATACAACTGTGGGTTACATATGCCATAATGACTACCAAATCCCCATTTTGTCTCAAAAGTGCTATGTCTCTCATGCTTAGTCTAGAATTGACTTTGTAAGTCTAAAAACTTGCCCGTGTTGAGAACTAGTGGCACATGTAGCATCTGTATATATTCACAAAGTTTTTTAATTGTTCAAATGTTTGTCTAATACTATCCTAGCATAGTTCTGCAGGTAGAATGGATTCCTCATAGTAAATATTATTGCAAAACAAGCTTTCCAACTACCCCCAAAGGAAATGCATACGGTATAAAAACAAATACTTTAAACTAATTCTTTGTTGAGAGAGAGATAAAGATCTAACATGAAATTTATTTTGCAGTCCATAGGGCCTGGGACAGTGACCTTCCTAAGAGATTATCGGAGAAATCAAATGGATGTGAGGTGACAGCCCATATCACATTCTGAATGAATAAGGCACAGGAAACACATACATTCACAAATAAATATATGATGGATGTTCAACACGGTTAATTGATTCAGTTTCCTATATTTTCCTCCCTTTTCCACAGTGATTGTTTAAGTAATATTTTCTTTGTATCGCTTTGTCTTCCTGACTTATTAGAAGAAGCAGCATCAAGGAAGAAAAATAAAAATAAACTGTGAACAGTCCAGTGACAGTCATTTAGACTTCTATAGGAATTCAGATACAGATAATCAGAGTTGGAAGGAACCTTGTAGGTCATCTAGTCCAACCCCCCACCCAAGCAGGAGACCTTACACAATTTCTGACAAATGGCAGTCCAAATTCTTCTTGAAAGTCTCAACTGATGGTGCTCCCACAACTTCTGAGGTTAATTGTTCTCACTGTCAGAAAGTTTCTCCTTATTTCCAAGTTAAATATCTCCTTGGTCAGTTTTCATCCATTATTCCTTGTCTGGCCTTTAGGTGCTTTAGAAAATAGCTTGACCCCTCCCTCCCTGTGGCAGCCCCTCAAATATTGGAAGACTGCTATGATGTCTCCCTTGGTCCTTCTCTTTACTAGACTAGCCAAGCCCAGTTCCTGCAACCGTTCATTGTATGTTTCAGCCTCCAGTCCCCTAATCATCCTGGTTGCTCTTCTCTGTACTTTTTCAAGAGTCTCAACATCTTTTTTATAATGTGGTGAACAAAACTGGATGCAGTAGTCTAGGTGTGCTCTTACTAAGGCTTTATAGAGTGGTATTAGTACTTCCCTTGATCTTGACTGTATCCCTCTGTTAATACAATTTAGAATTGCATTAGCTTTTTTGGCTGCAGCTGCATACTGCTGGCTCATATTTTGCTGGCTATCCACTAAGACTCCAAGATCCCTCTCACAGTTACTGCTATTGAGGCTGGTTTCACCCAGTCTGTATGTGTACTTTTGGGTTTTCTTGCCCAAGTGTAGGACTTTACTTTTCTCTTTATTGAATTTCGTTTTATAAGATATGGCCCAGTGTTCTAGTCTGTCAAGATCTATCTGGATCTTGACCCTATCTTCTTGGGTGTTAGCTATTCCTGCCAGCTTGTCCTTTTTTTCTTTCAATTTGCCATAGAGGCCTTCATGTAGCCCTGGTGGTTTCTTCCTAGATTTCTTGTTTTTCTTTCTCAGTGGTATTCTTGAGTTGTTTTCCCCTTTAGGATTTTCATCCATGGAATCTTTCCCAAGTTCTCTCTGAGTTTATTGAAATCAGCTCTTTTAAAATCCAAGACTCTGGTGTCATTATGTTCTGTTGCTTGTGTTTGTGTTATGTTGAATTCTAGTATGACATGGTCACTCTCACCCAAGGTTCCTGCAGTTTCAACTCCCTCTATCACTTCTTCTGTGTTTGTAAGAATTAAGTCTAGTATAGCTGTCCCTCTAGTTTCACCCTCTACTTTTTGGACAGCAAAGTTGTCAACTAGGATGGTAAGGAACTTATTTGATTTCTCACTTGGTGCAGAATTAGTTTTCCAATTGATATCAGGATAATTGAAGTCTTCCATTATGATTGTTGTGTGTTTCCTGCATATGTTTGTTAGTTGGTGGGCAAAAAGGACATCTATTTTTTCTGCTTGATTGGGTGGCCTATAATATACGCCTATGGCCATGTCATTCTTTTTTTCTTTTATATTGACCCATATGCATTCGAGGAGGTTTTCATCTTTGGTTTCATGCATTTCTGTAGCAATATCCTTTACATACAGTGCAACTCCACCTCCTCTTTTATGGGGTCTGTTTTTTTTGAATAGTTTGTATCCTTCTACCAGTATATTCCAGTCATGGATTTCATCCTACCAAGTTTCTGTTGGTAGGATGAATCACATTTACCTTCATGTATTCGTAGTTTGAGTTCACCCTGCTTGTTCCCCAGATTTTGTGCATTTGTATATAGGCACTTGAGATCTTTATGTCTGACACTGTGTTTCCTGTCTACATAACCTGTGTTGTGCCTGCCTGTCCCTACTTTCTTGCCACCTGTTTGATTAGTGCACATGATATATCACTCATTATTAAATGCTTGGTTTTGGTTGGCATCAAGATTAATAATCTTACCTGCACAAACATCTATTTTGCATGCACTGGTGTCCTTATCAGTTTTAGGTTGCTGGGGACAGAGATGTTCTGAATCCATTAATTCTCTGTCCCCACTGTTCGGTTTAAATGTTTATCCAGGAAATCTGTGAATTTAATGCCAAGTAACTCAGTCCCTTTCTTTGATGGATGCAAACCATCTCTTTTGTACAGTTTTTCATTGGACCAGCTGCAGACATCATAACTAATAAAACCAAAGTCTTCCCTTTTGCACCACTGCTTTGGCCACACATTAAACTTTGCTACACCCTGCCCTTTCCTTTTTTGTTCCTTGTATACTGGTAGAACCTCTGAAAAGATAAGCCTACAGTCCATCTTACTAAGTTCATACCCCAAGCTCTGGAAGTCTTTCTGAACAGAAAGTACATCCTTCCGGGACAGATCATTTGTACCAAGATGTATAATAGCATCAACATCACAGCCCTTGCTGGCATTCTTGACTATCTTAATAATATGCTTCTTGTCTCTGCTGGCAGTAGCACCTGGTAGACACCTGACCTCTTTAAAAACTTCAGTATTCTTTCCTAAATTTACATCCCTTACAATTAAATCCCCAACCAGAAGGTGGCTTCTCTTTTGGGATGCCTTGCTCTTCTTGTGTGACTGGTGTGTAATACCTGATTCACACTTTCTCCTTTCCAAAGTAAGTTCTTCTTCTAGGACCATGATCCCTGGCTTACTTAAGTTATCATTATCACATTATCACATTGACCTGTCACTTTAGTGTCCCTATTAAGGTCAGCAAGGGCATTGTATCTGTTATGCTGGGACACAGCAAAAGTTTTGTATTTATGGTCCACAGCTCTCACCCTTCCAGATCCCACGGTTGTCCATACTGCCCTTTTCCTGTAGGAACTTTGTGGTCGTGGAGGCTGGTAGCACAGCAGCTCAATAGCAGGCAGTTTTCTTTTCTTTTCCTTTTTGAAGTCATTTTTGATTTCAGGTTATTTTGTAGACAAGACTATGCTGTTTTCTTGGCAACATTTTGCCTTCTTTTTAAGGCCAGAAAAGTTGAGCTTTGTGACAAAGATAGGACCAGGACTCAGTTCTCTCTGTTTTAATAAAGTCACTCATTGATCATTTGTCTTCCAAAATTTAAATCTGATATTGCCTTTGAATTCCATGAGGTAGTAATTGCTGTTCCCAAATACAATATTCCAGTTTTCTTCACTATACAAGAAGAAATTTATAGCAAAGAGCAGATAATACTGCCATAAGCTTTACGTTTTGTAATAAATAAAATTAGTTTGAATTAATTAATTTAAGAAGACTTAAAATATTAAGAAAGACTAATTAAAATGTTAAGGAAGGGTAACTTTTCTGATCCAAGTCAAGCAGTAAAATCCAGATAGTTAGAAGTTTTTACCATTCTTCCTGAACCTGAGATGGGTGAGATCTCACCTAGATTGACATAGTCGCTCTACGTTAATATGCTTTATTTCTAAAACATGCTATGCCCAAACAAAGCATAACATGATTTAATATGATAGTTCATATAGTATGTTAAGACCAGGGCTGAGTATCTACAGTTTGCTGAAACCTCCAATTCCATTTCAGTCAAATTGCACAAATCAATTCAAATATTATATATGCATGTATGTATGAAGAGCCAAATTTCTACTGACATACTTTCCTGACATAGTTTTTTACAAAAGATAAAAAGGTTTCCCGTGTATGTACTCTACACTAGGGATGTTCAACCTTGGCAACTTTAAGACTTGAGTACTTCCTCTCTCAGGCTGACTTGGGAATTCTGGCAGTTGAAGTCCACAAGTGTTAAAGTTGTCAAGGTTCGACACCCCTGCTCTAAATCCTCATGGTTCTTTGTTTTTAATTCTTTTTTAATTTTTATTCTAATGTTTCCTTCAAAACTGGCAAATATGCATATTTTCAAGGGCCTGAAAAGTCCAGTGTGATTCAGGCAAGCAACTGTCCCTATTTTGCTACATCCAGAACTGAAGAGGAGTTGCAAAAACTGTGAGATGTTAACAGCCAAAGTCCAGAACAACAGTCCAGAATAGCTCAAGCAGCCATATTTACCATTGACTATGCTGGCACACAGTCAGAAGTATTTATAATTTAAATTGACTCTTCATTTTAAAGAAATCTCTGCTTAAGCCCAGGAAAAAGAAAATAAAAATGGATTATGCCTCAAGCATCAAACATGAATAAGGATTTTTTTAAAAAAATCATATATAAAGTAGCAGTTACAGTTCAAAGTTGGGGCCAGGGAGTAATGCTTACTATTACCCTGATGAAAAGCATTTTGAAACCACTGAAAACGCTAGTTTTTCTTTCCAGTTAATTGTGTTATGTTGAATGCCAGGAATGCTATTCTTTCCATTAGCTAATCATCTTTGACTTTAAATGCTTATTATGCAATCTGTTTGTTCTGAACAGAGCAGAGTCCAAACCGCTCATGGTTTTTGGGCTAGTTTTGTTTGGCTGATTTATTTATTTGAGATACTTATTTTGGTGGTGCTGAGAAATATTCTTTTATGGTATTGCTTTCTCCTTCCTGTTTCATTTACACTACTCTTATTGTCTTCAGTGAAATCACTGCATAACTAAATCTAATTTGCTGGTTGGTAGCTTGACAGCCTATAGCTGCCATCTTGACTTTTTTGACATGTCCCCCAGTTGTCTGGAAGGAACTCATCAAGCCTTACCTTTCTTTGTGTTCCCTAGAAGACACATGGAAAATAAAGTGGAAAATACAATTGCAGACTGAAAAAAAAAAAAACATAGCTATTCCCAATTATCAAACTTAAGTAAGTTTCTTAGGTAAATAAAACTTTTTTGTGCCTCTAAAATGGCTAATTTCTGTGTCAGGATTCCAAGCCAAATACATGAAATGTGTCCTGAAATAAATAGTACAGAAAAAGATGAAGATTTATTGTACCAATCATCATGTACTTCTGCTATTATGTACAGTTGTATTAGTTCAGTCACTAAAAACATTGGAAATCCTTAATGGGGAATGTGAATATCACTGCGGTAAATTTTGGCTGGCAACTGAAAAGAAATGTCTTCCATGTAAGGAAACATCTTTCTCGACATTACTGAATAAAATTTGCTTGTCCCAACAGACTTGCTTTTAAAAATATCCAATGTTTGCTTTCCTGGTTAAGGCAAGACCTCCCAAACAAATTTAAGCAGGCTGCTGTTGATTTTGATTGACTTTGTTTCTACATTGGTGAAAGATGACTTCCATCTTGCAGTTAACTTTTTTAAAATTAAAAAAATGTCCAGGTTCAGAATCTGCTTGAATTATTATATAATTATTGAAGAATTGAAATTGTTCTGAAGGAGAAGTCTGAAGATTTCCATTAGCACTGAATAATATTTCTGCTTAAAAGTCACCATGGATCATCTACTTGCTGACTGTTTTTTCTCTTCCTTGATATGTCTCAGCTTATTTCCTCTTAGAAATAGACTGGTCTACATCTTAAGGTTCAAATAAATATGTGTTTACTGTTTAGAATATATATGTTTGTCAGAAGATTCCAATTTGCAGTTATATATAGGCCTACTGAAGAATACATCCCACAGAATATAATTAGACTACTTTTGGAAAATATGTATAAACTACAACATTAAAGTACAAAACATCACTAAATATTTTGAGAAATATATACATTAAAGAATGTAGACTACTGATAGTTTGGTACTACTGAACATTTGGTCCCCTCTGTGCTACATCAGAAAGTAGGCAAATATTGAATTAAGATTGCAGGCAAATCATCGTACATTTTTTTCACCATCATCATTTATTTCTTGCAACAATCAAATCTATTCTTCCTGCCATATCTGGGATTGGGTTACTGAGGAACAGGGTAAACTAGTTAATTAAATTAAATTAACTAGTTTAGGGAGGAAGTATAAGCAGCCAAATAGTGCCACCCAGGTAGAAAACAATATATTGTCCCCACTTGTACCCAATCTAAGTAAACACCACCACTGAAATGTAATCGGTATGAAGAGGTTAAAATGAAAGGCTTTCAATTATGTCACGAAGGGATATGGAACTCATTTGGGAAAAGAAAGTGCTAAATCTCTGGCCTGAGAAAATGATGTGAAAATGTGGCAAGGCTCTAGGATCACACAAGCATGCTACTAAGAAACCCTGCTGTACAAGAATGGAATGGGACAACTTGCTGTGGCCATCTCGCTGTGGGAAAAATCTATGTGAGATAACTCAGTGCAATAAATGTTATCTGCCATGTTTCTTCTACATTATTTCCATTTTTGTCAATGGAAATAATGTCAAACAGTGGTGGATAATATTTATCATGATAAGTTATCCTGCATGGATTATTTTACAGGGAGTTGTCCCATGGCAACTTGGGTGTGATTAGATGTCCATGGTGAAAAGGCCATTCTAGGTTGGCTGGGAGAGATGACCACAGTAAAATGGCCATGGCAAGTTGGCTGTGGTGAGATGGCCATGGTGAGTTGGTCACAGTGAGTTGTCCTAGACCAGGGTGTCAAATTCACATCATCACAGTAATGTCACACGACATATCAGGACTTTTTCCCCCTTCGCTAAACTAGGCATGGGCATGGCCAGCATGTGATACAGCCCTGTCCTAGACCCACACAAGAAATGGTTGGAATGTTCCTGCTTGGATGCTAGATGGTTATAATATGTTGTTTTGAGACATTGAAAAAAAGGAGAATGCTATGCCTATGGGCACAATCAGGAGCAGCAACCAAGCAAAAGCATGGGCAGATGGAGGAAGGAGAAATGTTTGTTTTTACATTTTTATCCTCAACAATTGGAATCTCAAGGATCCTCATGTGTAAAATATAAACTCATAAAGTATAGAGGTAGAAATTTTGGAAGGTTGAGAAAATCAGCTCCATTAATCTGAACCGGTCATTGTGTTTCTTAGCCTACTTTATGTCAAGGAGTTGTTGAAAATGAGAGAGGACCTCTAATGAGGTCATAGAAGAAAGGTAGAAACTAAATTCAATGAAAGGATAAACCCAAAAGCGTTGACTAAGAATTAGGTTGACTCCATTCTGGAAGGGATAAACAACTAGAAGTGAGCATAGTTCCATAGTTTGGGAGTGACACAAGAAAAAGCTAATCCTTGTGTGCCTGAGAAAGCACCTTCCCTTCTTCCAGGCAACACCCTGGTATCAGGCTGAGGTCAGACAGTATATTCTTCCGCACCCTGGGCATTAGTGAGCGTGCTGAACACTTCCCTCACCACTATTTTCTCAGTTCTCTTTCAAAGTACCCATTTTTATTGGGGGGGGGGGGAATAGCAGAAGAAGATGTGTCGACAGAGAGGTAGCCAAAGTGCTAAGCACTGAGAGCTTGAGATGGGATTTTTTTTCACACCTGGAAGGGGATTGAACAGCCCCTCCTTTAAATGAAACTTCATTTTTGTCTTGAATAGATAAAAAGGTAGCATCCTATAGGAAAGGTAGGGTAAAAAAAAACCCACAGGTCTGCAGATAAATAAAAATGCAAATCAGTTCTCAAACACTGTGGAGAAATTTGGAAGCTGAATGTGCTGAAGTGGTTTCAATTCTTCATCAGACATTGCATAAATTGAAACTGGAACCTTGCCAATTCTTACTGTTATTACTTTTTAACCAAAGAGTATAAATGGACAGATAAAGTAGAAGAGTTCTCATTTTTTGCAGATAACATTGTGCCTGCAGGATGCCAGAGATAAGTTGCAGAAGCTTCATTAGCATAACATGACAATGCTAAATTAATTCTAATTATCCTGATCACTGAGCATTTAAATGAAAATGAAGACATTAAAGGTAACTAATTACTTAGAAAGGCATTTCTATGGATGAATTATGAGGGGTTTAAACAAAGACAGTATGAAACAAAGGCTCTCCACTGCCCAGCCATTTGTCAATTTATTCAGAATGATCTTACCAGGGAAAATTTGTTTTTCAGAAAACATGAAGCGCAGAAAGGCCTCTTTTTCAGCTAATTGCATACTTTTATTGCTATTCTATCAAATATATTAACATTGCTAATCACAACATAACTTCTGAGTCATTATCATTATATTAACAGGCTTCCTGACCACAGGTCATAAAAGTGGTTCATTGTGGCCCAGCCTGAAACATGGAGAAAAAAAATAAATGGAAAAAAATGGTGAGCTTTTCTGAAATTCAGAAAATAACCATTTACTGTGGTTTGCATACAATGTTCATCATGCAGAGGAATTGAAAGAACAGATATATTACATCATAGTTTTATTTCTGAATTTTCCCTTACACTATCTTTTCCAGCCATATTATGAAATTGGGATTTTATTTTAAATACCGACTTTACTAATTTGCTCTAAAAATTACCACAGAAAAAATCAAAACAGCCCTTTCTAAATTTGAGCTGTTTTTTCATGCACTTTCCCCTTTACTTATGAGGAGATGGGAGTATTCTGGTTTTACTTTAGATTAATCACAAGTTAGCACCTCTGAATCTGAAATTATGGCTGAGTTTAGCTCTGGATAATGGAGCTGTTTCCATCTCATGATTTGAAGCTGACTTGTGTTCATTAACTATAATTAAGTTGAACCAAAATTTGTGGAAATGTATATATATTTTTTGCTTCTTCCACTTTTCCTTCCTTGTTTTCCAAGAATGGATGTTTATGTTTAGTATTGTAAAATGGGAATTGTCACAAAGGAATTGAGAGATGAGCTGTGCATGAGGAAAGGAAAATTATAATTTCCAAATATAATTCCCAAATTATGCCTTGGAAACATAATCATTTCAAAAGCTTTTACCTAAATTAATGTTTTTAAGGCACTGTGATCTGGAAGCCAATTTTGTGTAGTGATTAACGCATCAGGCTAGAAACCAGGAGACTTGAATTCTAATCTGCCTGGGCCAGTCTGTTTCTCTTAGCCCTAGGAAAAAAGCAATGGCTTTTTTCTGAAAGATCTTGCCAAGAAGATTACAGGGTCTTGTTGAAGCAGTCTCCAAGATTTGGACATGATTGAATGGAAGAAAAAGAAGAAACCCGCTAGAGCTATCAGCCATTCTCTTTCCCAGTGCATAAGGTCCCAGGACCTTTTCCCTCATCAACTGTAAGCTCTGCAGCAGTGAACATACAGGTGGGATTGGTGAGGAAAGAGAAGAAAGTTCCAATAAGTATCACCTCCTGGTGAGAAGAACAATCACCCATCACTCTCCATAATGTGGGGCAGACAAAGCAGGACAAATGATGGACAAGGGTAAGGGAATGCTTTGGCCTGAGGCTTTATCAAGCCTAGATAACAAGTTAGAAAACGGATCAGTCAGACCATTTCTGAATGGTTCCCAACTGGTTCCCAGTTTCCCAGTTTCATCCTGCATCATTCTTCAGCATTTGGGCCATAACAGTCAGCTTATTTTTTTTTATCACAAATGTTCAGAATGTATCAAGGCTATGTTCTTTAATTATAACCCCTTAAAAAACATCATCATTAACCATGCTAGCTCAGATTCTGGAAAAAGGCAGTTAAGCAATGTATAAAAAGTTAAAAGTTCTATATTGTGGTCATACAGTAAATTCACTCATTTAAAATAAGGTTTCAAAAAGGCAAATCATATGATAATACTGGATCAACTTTTGGAGCATTACTAATTTTATTAATTCAAAGTTATTTGGGCCATAGTATACACTTCAATTAAGACATCTGAAAAATGGTGGAAACAACTATAAAAGTAAATTCAATGGGGAAAAAAGGCTCACATTTGTAAAACAGGAGAAAATATTGGGAAAATAACAAAATACAATGATTAATGGTGGGAATAAAGAAAACTTACTTTTAACAAGGCAAAGACATATCAACAGAGTACATTCTGTTTAGTTTAGCTTATTTTGTATTGATTTTTCTAATGATCTTATCAAATAAAATAACATAACATAGTATAGTGTACTTGGATATAAAAATAGTCAATGAAATAATCACATAATCCAATCAACCTGGCACTCAATTCCAATTTGATCTAGAAAGGAAGCTCTCGGTTGAATGTCTTTAGCTATAAATTTGGCAGGCTTTCCTAAGGTTCATGTTTTTGTATCTTGGAGGAAGTAAGAAAGCTACTGATAGGATCCCAATGGACTATCCTGTCAATTAGCAACTTTAAATGCTTGCTCTGGCTGAAACATCTAGTTGGCAGTGCAGAATACATGCTGAAATTTCCATTCACAATCCAGAATGATTACTTTAGTATAAATGTCAGCAAATACTTTAAATTAGCTTACTCATACAGCTTGCTTTGATTTGCTAAACAAACATATCTAGGCAGAAAAGTCAGCCAAAATTGTTCAGATAATTTGGTTAGATTCTAAGCCAATAATCAAAGAAAACAAAATCACATGCAACAGCTATAATCTTTTATACTTTAAAAAATTATATTATTGGAACAAATTTGTTTTTAAGAATTGTAGCCATGTGTTTGACCTTATGCTCTAAAGTAATTAACTGAAACTAGCTATCTGCTCCTATTTCTATACTCTTCAGGCCACTAAAAGCTCCCTCTATAGAACCAAGTTCTATAACCAAAACAGGATAGTTAAAGTATAGAAAGTACAACAGAAAAACTGATTAGTTCAGATGAACTAAATATGAAAACAAGTTCTTTTTGATTTAATTTCCTCATAGGTCTTTGCATCATCTATGAATTCAGAAAAAGATACTTTCCTCCCTGTATAGTCTCTGGTACAATCAAAATTATACTTTTCATTTTGGGTCTGAATCAAGATAATTCCACATACCAAACTATGAGACAGTAAACTACTTTGAATTTAACAATAATAATAAAATGTGGGTGGGACTTCCGGTTTGAGCTTCTTCAGCAACAGACTGAAACCTCATCTCTGAGATGCTTCGATCTGTGCTCACCACTGGAGCGCCCCGAGCCAGCTGGTTTTGGGTCTAAGCTACCCTATAGCCCTATAGTGAAGAGGAGGGGAGACTGCCAGCAGGGTTGAGGAGAGCCACATCTCTCCTCCCCAGCTGGCCATTACTCCCTTTCCTGAAGACGGTTGCAGCGGTGGTCAGAAATGGTCACCACAAAGAAGAACTTGACCGGCAAAGAATGTGCAGGAGGAAGATAAGAAGAGAAAGTTTTGGTTGACCGGGTCAAACAGCAAAAGCAACAAATAAGGTATCCTGGAATTGAAACTGTTAAAAAGCAATAACATTGTTCCCTAAGAAGATTTTTCAGCTGCGAAGAAGAGAGAAAAGGGAAAAGTTTTGGTTTTCTCCTTTTCCTACACTGACAGCTAAGAGACTGAAGCAAGAAATTGGAAAAAAATCCACTTTGACATCAATAGTCATTTAATGCTGAAAATAAAAGGTCAAAGGGATAATAAAGATTTCTGGATAATTAAAAGCTTTTGAAAACAGGAAAGGAGAGAAAAAGAATAAAAGGGTAGGATCTGGAAGGGAGGAGACTGCCTGGAATTAACAAAGAACTTACAGCAAAATCTCAACAAGACTTCCAAAAGATACATTCTAACTGAAATATTGCAATAAAAACCCCAGGAAGAAAAATTTGAAAAAGAAATAAGAAGATATAACTCAGGACCATCTGGATTATTTGATGAATTCTGGATTCTTGCTTATTGTTTTGAATGACTAAAATCAATCAGGTAGTTGTTTAAAACTGTTTAAAATGGCTCTACTTTTAGAAGAACTGAAAATGGAACTTAAAAAGTACAAAGAAGATGCACAAGAAAGGAGAGGTTCTTTTGGCTTTGTATTTCAGTTTTTAGAAATGAAGATTTGGAATTATGAGAAACAACAAGAAATGCCTGCAAAACAAGAAGATTGCGACAAAGAAGAAGCCATCTTAAATGAACAAGTAATCTTAGATGGGACAAAAAAAGGAAAAGGGGGAAAGAGAATGGAAAGTTTAAGATTGGGAAAAACAACTCCAGAAAAACCAAAGTGAAGAATAAGTATAAAATCAGAAAGCAACAGAAGAGGGAAATGCAGAAGAGAGAATTAGAAGTAGAGAGACAAGGGGGAAAAAAGGGGAGGGAGAAGATGAGAGGGAAGAAAGAAAGGAAAAGAAGTTATAAAGGACAGAAGTAAATATAGAGAAACAGGGTCTATTTAGAGATAATGGGTGAAAAATTAATGGAAAAAGGGATTCTGCAAAGATACATAAGATAGTATGGTTATATTAGAAGCAGAAATAATTCGGTTCTAATTCGGGTTTATGTTGTATCTTTTGTCATGTTATTGGTGGTTCATCTCCCCCCTTTTTATTATTTTGTGTTCCCCTCCCCTCCTCGGTTGTTTTTGGATTGTTTGTTGGGGGTGATATTTGCAACGGTGCTTTGGAGCTAGGTAGGTTAGTATTCTGTTCCAATGTCCTAGAGCGAAGATGGTCAATGTGTTGTTTCCATGTTCTGCCATCATCTAGTGCAAGCCAGTATGACCGGGGCCCTGTAATTTGTGTAACTGTGACTGGAAGCCATAATGGGTCCCCGGTAAGATTTTTGGCGTAGACTAGGTCTCCAATGGTAAAGGAGCGATATTTACTTGAGGAGTCAGGTTTTTTTTCAGAGCTGTAGGTCGAGTGTAGCCTATCTCGGTAGGAATGCAATTTTCTACCCATGAGGAGTTCTGCTGGGCTTTTGTTAGTGGTTGTGCTCGAGGTGATATGCTGAATTGTTAACAGGTTGTTTAGTCTATCTTGGATGTCCCCAGCATCCAGTTTGTCTAGGACTTCTTTTGTATAATGAATCATGCATTCAGCTCGTCCATTTGAAGCCGAATGAGCCGGCGCTGTTAGGGCATGTCAGATGCCCTGTGCAGATAAGTATTGTTCAAAAGCTAAGGTAGTAAACTGGGGGCCATTGTCAGATACAACTACATCTGGCAGTCCATGTGTAGCAAAAAGTTTGTTCAATTGTCTTATGACCGCTTCAGTAGTTGTGGATGCTATAAGAACAACCTATAGCCAGTTTGAATAAGCATCAACAATTATTAAATATGTGTTCCCTTTTGTTGGCCCAGCAAAATCAATATGTAGTCTCAACCATGGGCCTCTGGGAGTTTCCCATTCCATGACTGGTGCAAGAGGGAGGGTAGGCCATGATTTCTGGCAGTCATGGCATGTTGCCACCCATTTTTCAATGTCTTTTGTCCAGCCCTGGCCACCAGACATAACTCCTGGCCAGGGCTTTCATTTTTAGTATACCCGGGTGTCCCTCGTGCAACATGCACAATACTTCCTCCTGCAATTTTTGGGGAATTACCACCCTGTCACCCCACAGTATACAACCCTTTTCAAGGGACAGTTCAGTCTTCCGGGTGTGAAAAGGGTTAAAAGTCTTGCCTCTTTCCTCATCTGGCCAACCCTTACCTACCCAATGCAGAATTCGAGCTGTCAGCGGGTCTTTCATGGTAGCTTTAGCGACGTCTGCTGCGGTTAGTGGCAGATTTGGCCATGCTTCGATCTGAAGAGTGGGGATGGTGGGAGCTGGGTCACCTTCCTTGTCGGGCAGTGGGGAATGGCTTAAGGCATCTGCATGGGTGATGGTTTTTCCTGGGTGATGGATGAGTGTGTAATTGTATGCAACAAGGAATTCTGACCATCTCGTCATTCTTGGCAATAGGATGTTCGGGGTTGGTTTCTTCCCTGCCAGAATTCCTTGCAGTGGTTTGTGGTCCGTGATAATAGAAAATGTCCTACAATATAGGTATTCGTGGAATCTCTTGACGCCTGCTATGATGGAGAGGGCTTCTCGGTCATGTTGGCTATAGTTCCTTTCAGATTTTGACAGCGTTTTGGAATAGAAGGTGATTGGAGCTTCTCTGCCATCTGGTAGCTTGTGGCTCAAAAAGGTGCTGATTCCAAAAGGTGATGCATCACAGGTGACCGTCAGTGGCAAGGTGTTGCTGTATTGTATTAAAACAGTTTTTGATGTTAATAAGTCCTTAATATTTTGGAATGCTGCTTGTTCTCGGTGGCCCCAATTCCAGACAGTTTTTTTTATCTAATAGCCAGTGTAATGGCTCTGCTACAGTTGCCTTTTGAGGCAGACATTGTAGAAGTAATGAGACCTAAGAATGCCTGTAAGTCTGTTTTGTTCTTAGGTCTGGGTGCATCTTTAATTGCTTTTCTTTTCTTTTCAGTGGGGTGTATCTCTTTCTCATCTATAAGGTAGCCTAAGAATTTGACTTGATTGGTGGCTAGTTGACATTTTTCTCTTCTGACTTTAAGCCCTGCTTCCATGAATCTTTGTAAGACTTCTCTCAGTCTATCTTCTAATTGGTGTTTGTTTTTTGCTGATACTAATACATCATCAAAATAGGGAACGACCACTTTTAGTCCAGTTAGAAGGCACTCCACTAGGCTTTGGAAAACGCCTGGGGCAATGCTAACGCCAAATTGAAGTCTGTTGCATTTGAATGCCCCTCTGTGCATGACTATAGTCTGTGCATCTGCAGTTTCGGGGTCAACCGGCAGCTGTTGATATGCTTGCATGAGATCAAGTTTCGAGAAAATTTTTCCTCCCCCTAATGAACGCAACAGATGTTGAACTACTGGAACAGGGTATGTGCTTTGCAGGAGTGCATGATTAAGGGTGGCCTTATAGTCACCACAGATGTGTACTGACCCATCTGGTTTGACAGGAGTCACAATGGGAGTTTCCCACCTGGCATGGTTAATTGGCTCTAACACCCCTTGTGTGATGAGTTTGTTAAGCTGCTCATCTATTTTTGGCTTTAAGGCAAAGGGAACGTGTCTGGCTTTGAGCCTGATGGGAGCTATCTTAAGGTCTAGGCTGAATGTTATAGGGGTCCCCTTGTATTTGCCTAGGGTCCCATCAAATTTGTCCCAGAACTTTTTCAGCAGGCTCTCCTCCCAATCAGTCTTGGTGACGCTGTTGATTCCTGTTACTCCGATTCCCAGGGGCATGAACCATTTAATTCCCAGCAGGCTAGGGCAATCATGGTCAACGATTGTCAGAAGAAGTACTTCAGCGTGGTTTTTGAATTCTATTAGGAAATGTCCAAGACCCACTACCGGGATTCATTTTCCTTGGTAATCTTTGAGTATTAGGCTGTTCCAGTTCTCTTTGCTTGATGTCTGGTATCACATTTTTGATGGTGTTCCATGATACCATTGACAGGTATGATCTGGAGTCTACTTCCATTTCACAGGGCTTTCGTTCAATTTTTACGTTTATTCGGACCTTTTTTGTGTTTGTTGCCCTGGCATTTCCTATGATTATTGTTTGATGTGTTTCTTCTCTGTCATTCATTTGCTGACTTCTGCTCTCTTGGCTCCATCGGCTTCCGGCTTGTCTATCTCTGTTTTTTGGGGGGTGCTGCCGCGTCTTTTTTGACTATAGCTCTTTTTGTTCCAGCAGACCCTTGCAATATGCTCCTGTTTCTCACAAAATCTGCAAATGGCATCTAGGAATCTGCATTCAGAGCACGGGTGGTCCCCTCCACATCCAGCATACTGGAATCCTTGCCTCCTTCCTCTTTTTTCCTGCCATTTTCTTTTCGACTGAAGCTTATGTATGTCTTCATTGTAATCATCGGTGTCACTCAGGGAGTCGAGGTCTTCATGGTGGGCAGTTGCAGTGGGTTGTTTCTGGGTTCCTTCCACCTTCTTTTCTCGAGTTTGGTTCTGTGGTTCTGGATTTGTTGAGTTCATTTGGCGCATGGTGGCTACAGATTTCTTGGCTGCTTCAGTGGGGCTGGCTTCTGCGATGGCCTCAGCCACTGTGATATTTGGTCTGTTTAGTAGCTTGCTTTGGATTGTAGCATCCTTCAACCCAAGGACTACGCGGTCTCTCATGGCTTTGTCCACGTTGAGAAACTTGCAAGCTCCTCCGATATCTCTTAGAGCTGCTATGAAATCTCCGATGCTCTCGTGTTCTCATTGATCTCACTCATAGAATTCGTGCCTTTTAATAAGATTGGAGACCACCGGCGCATAATGGGATCATAGCATTTGGTTTAATTCTGGCCATGCCATTTGTTTTACGTCCCGCGGTTTGGTTAACGCCTTGGCCATTTTGAAAACGGCAGGGCCACAATGCGTGAGCAATACGGCTCTCTTCCTCTGGTCGGTTATTTCTTGTAGCTCGTTGCTTTCTAGGAACATTAGGAAGCGGTCAGTGTATGACTCCCAATCTTAACAGAACATTTGTCGAAACCGCGGCAGCCCTTTTTATAGCAACTGCTCATGGCTTGCGGCCAATGACAGTTCTTTAAGCTTTCCCACTGTCAGGTGGGCCAATTGCAATGGTACTTATTTATCCAATCCTCTTGCAGCCTGCTCGGCCAATCAGATTTAGATATTTGGAGTATTCTAATTTCCATACACAACAATAATTTTCAATGTTGATTGGAACTCAAATAAAGTAATACAGTTGAAGCAACAAGAACAGAGTGACTCTTTTTTTTCACTTTTTTGAAACAAGGATGACATGTGCCTTTGTGAAGCAGCTTTAGAAAGATGCTTCAGGTAAACCTTTACCAAAGCAAAATACCTCTTTGAATTTTTGCACAATTCTAATAAGGAATACTCATATTTATCTTCAATTTAAGAAATAAAGATTTGGGATTGTATTGACATGATCAATGTACAAATGTAATATGCAAATTCACTGATTCAATTTAACTGAATACCTGTCAAAATACTATTATATTTTATGAATATATGTCACATCATAGATTTTCTCAGGGTTTTGATGTGTGTTAGCATATATGAATTCTAAGATCCAAACATTGATCAACTTATACAGTCATATGGGTTGTCAAGAAATTGCAAGAAATGAGATCTGGCACTTTAATTTGCCACAAGTCAGGCCAAGACAAAATGAATCAAAGAAATGTCTTAAAGTACTGAAAAAGCTTGCTAATATTTTCAGAAAATATTATTATTCATGATCTGGGGGGGGGGAGTGTAAAGCCTGTTCAAATCATTTCTGCAACTCACTGATCATTTAGACTAACTGTATCTGATAATCTTACACTTCACACTGTAGGAGTAATCATCCAGCTCTTGTTTTAATGAAGAGTACAAGAGAGGTAGGAACTAATCAAGCAGAGATTCCATGTTGTCTGCCTAATCCTGTACAATCATCATTTTCATAATGAACTATCTTATCTTAGCTCCAGACAAGGTTAAAGAAAGGAGCTTTTGAGATATGTATTATGAGCATTTGGTTTGGCATGTTACCTCCATTTGTCTTCACCATTAAATAATTAGTAAAAACTCTTTAGATTGAATTCTCATATAAAAAATTAAATCAAACACTGATCCAGCTTAGGTTCGTCTAGCAATGAGCATCAGGTTTGTTAAGTCTTCCAATGATTCTGTTTCAGAAAGATTCGGTGATTCTTCAAGGTGAAACAGGATTCTCTCTAAAGCAGTGACATATTTTTAATGTAAAAACTTAAATATTTATATTTTCTAAAGCTTTTTAAACATTTTTGCACTTCATCTTGCTCACAAACATCTCAAGTGAGACCATCTGTAATTATTTTGAATAGTCCAGATAAGGGAGCAGACAATGCAAAAAGAAATAGAACTTTATTTGATTGCATATGGTGTAATGATAGAATCTTGAAAGTTTGTTAAAGTTTCCCTTGGAGCACTAAGTCACAATTAACTTGAGTATCTGTCTCACACCCCTGCCTTCCAATAGCTGAATTAACATTTACTGAATTGTCTTCGCATTCTTTTTTCAAGGCTTCTGTTTATCTGTACTTTTCTATTTTTACTTTCTCTTTTTATTTTCTCTTTTCACACTGTGGTAGGAAGAGAGAACAGAGTGAGAAAGGGGTTAATTTACAAGATCTACTTTCTAGCCTAATCTGTCCTTTAAGAACTTAGTTGTTATAATTTTACAGTTGTTTGATTTATGACAAGGAGAGTTGACTATATCAGGAAAAAAATAAAAGGAAATGAAATGCAGTGGGAATGGATTGTATGAGAACTCAAGAACCGTATGTGATAAAACAAGAAGAATGTGTGAGAGAGAGATTGTGAGAGATCAGGAGATATAGTATTTGAAAGTTTCTTTCAGAAAAGGCAACTAAATCTAGCTACTGAGTGATGAAAAAAAAAGCATTTAAAAAGACTCCACCTTCATTAACTTGATGTTATCGAAGCTGGGAAAATTAACTTACAGTTTTCAAGATGATATATTTACCTCAGACTATCAGTCAAAAAACCTGTTGAAATCTATGTCTTTTTTGCTTTCTTAGTGTTGCTAGATACATGAGGTTTAACAATGGATGGTGAATGAATGAGGACTGAATATAAAAGACAAACAGACTGAAGTCTGCCTACAGAAAGAGTATGAATGACTGTGAGAACTGAAACACAACACAGATATATAAAGAAGGAGCGAATAAGTTGAGAAGATGGCGTTATACCACTCCTAAAATCGAATTATAGACACTTCAGAGAAACAGTTGAATTTTATTGAGGAGCAGCACCGTAAAAGCATGTCTACAGGAAAGGCAATGAAAAGATAAGTAGCAATTATTGTGAGATTAACAGTCAATGCAGGAATTAGCTTTTAAGGTCTGAAAATTAACTGAGCGTAGTACTGTGACTGAAAGCTAGCAATGAGACCGTAAACATATTGCAGAAATCATTTTCTTTGCTAAGAGTTTTAAATAAGCACTTGGCTCTGAGAATGGAAAGTCCAGCAGGAGAAAGAAAGAGGGGACTGAAAAGCTACAGATAGATGAGATGCAATGAGAAAGGATAAGGGAAGGAAAATAGGCTGCGATGGCAGCCTATACAGTATGTGAAACCAGTTAGCAGATGGGGGGAGAGAAAGAAAGAGTCAGAGGAAGAGAGGGAGGAGGGGTATAGCTTTATGCATTCCTGATTATGGAGAATTAGCAGAACCTCTAGATGTTCACACACAGGAAATTGAATCTTTATCAATAGCTGTTGACCAGTGATTGGTGCAGTGGCCTAGAAGTGGAACTCACCTCACAAACAGGAGGCTGTGAGTTTGATCCTAGGGAGTGGCAGATATTTCTCTCTCTGGGCACAATAAGTAAATATCTGCGAAATCTGCAATGGCAAAAGGAAGGGCATCTGTCCAGTAAACATTCAGTTCCATTCAGTTGCCCTGACTCCATCCACAATGCAAGAGATTATGGGTCTGGGGTCATTAAAAGCCAAAAAGTCAATAGCTGTTCACCAGTGGCTTGATTGGTTAGTAGCTTTCCAAAGTCATTGTTCTCCTACAGCTGAAAACTGAGGGCAGTTTACTAGAAGGTAGCATAGATATACTAGCTTGTCTGATCTGGAGCCAGCTGATCAGGCCAAGAAAGTTGGCTCTTTGAGTATGTGACTCTAAATACCACAGGTTTGCTTCAGAGATCTGACAGGGTTGTATTTTTTAGGACTAAGGAAACAAATTATCTGAAAACTTGAGTTTAACTTCCGAAAGGGAGCACTTGCTAAGGGCTGTAACTACATATTCAATTCAGTGCAGGACTTCTAGTTTCTACCATTATTTGTGTTGTTTATCAGTTGTTTATTATATTTTCCTGCCAGTCCAGTCTGAAAAAGGGTATCTAAATATCAGTGTAGTGATGATGCTTCACACCAAGTTTTTTGTGGAGGTTTCATGCAATTTTTGAAAAGCAGCAAGGGATAAATGGAACCCCAAATTGAAACAACTACCAGACTAATCTCTCCTGCCCCATCACAGCAAATAAAACATTGGGAAGGGATGAAATTATTTTCATTCAGTTCCCCAATCCCATTTCTTGTGGTCTAGAAGAGTACCATGGTTGATGGTCTTAATACAACAAGATCTAAATAGACCAGGGATGATTCTCTTCACCCATCTAAAAGTCACCCCACAGAATGAGCAGTACGGTTTCATCTTATGCCCAAGTTGATCCATGACTGAGAGGGATACATTTTCTCTACAAGTCATCATTTTCTCTAAATCCATATATATATAAGAGAAATACCTCTCACGCATCATCACAAACTCTCCAGAACCATAAAGTCCACAAACTTGAAATTTGGCACATATGTTCCTCTTGGCTTCTAGGTACTCACTAAGAAAGGATTTTTCAATATGACCCCCAAAGCATTAGTATTTCATATATTATTATTATTAACATGCTCTGATGCTAAGAAGTTCTACTCCCACTCCCCACCTGAAAAGAAATCTGTTCCAAATGCAAAACACAAGCAGAGGAGAGGAGTTTCAGTTTCAGAGAAGCACCAAGCAGCTTTAGAACAGATCAGTTGAGCTAAGCCATGCCCAGGCTCTTTGCTGTCTCCTTCTTGCTCACACAGCAAATACTGTTTCATTTTCCAAACAGCCCTCAACTCTTTCACACACTGACAGGACACTAGCCAAATGAATACTGATGGATGCTGGTAGGCAGAAGCAGAATTCCTCTCCCCCCCTTATTTTCCTCCCAAAAAACTAAGCTCGACTACATAGTTTTGTAGCGAAGCATGGGTATCAAGCTAGTCTTCAAATAAGCAAGGCCACTATATCTCATATGATAACACTAGGCATTCTACACAGCAGGAATATTTTCTCTTACTTATATCCCAGCACTCTTCAATAAACCAAGAAATCCCTGAATGTAGGAAAAGTACCAGAGTTCAATCAAGTGCTTAGCAAGCCTACTTTCCAGAGTTCTGCGAAAATGCCAAAGCAGCCACTGAAATGCATTCCTATCAAAAAAGCATATGGAACAAACCATCTTATTCAGGTTCATGGCTAGATTGCAGTTCATTTCATTTATATCTTAGATCACTCAGAAAGATGTCCTGGAATAATCCAAAACCTGCAAAAATGGGAATTTGTTCAGAGATGACTTTCCCACTATTCAGTTTCCTATCAGGTAATTTTAACTTAGAAATCAAAATAAGATCTTAAAATTAGATTTCTCGCTGAAACAAGCAATGGCTTGGAAATGGGGTGTTGCTTAGAGCTGGCAGTCTGATTCTGAAGTTTTCCCTTGAGTGGCTTCATAAAAATGAAATATTTTCTTTTTTTGAAATGGCTTCCCAAAGAGTAGTCCCCACCCCATTGTCTGGATTCTGGTAGATTCCATCCCATCCCATTCCCATGGAAAACATTCAAAAAGTCTTCCCAGTTGTGATTGCCTTTTAATGTGCTATTCCCTTCCTCTCAAATTCAAAGTGATCAGGTTTAATGAATTGGAATCCAGTTAATCTTTCAACAGCATGTCTACATACATACGCCATCTTCCAACATTGGAAGTTTTATCCCTAGAGGCCTCACTGGCATTAAACCTGAGTAAATGTCTCATCTACAAGAGGAATAAGCATGAAAAGTACTCATAAATATTATTCTATAGTTATGCTGCATCTCTTCCTATACCTGATCTGTGATAATGGCTTTTCTTCCTATATAAGTCTAAAATGACCGAGAAGCCCAAGAACATAAATTTCTCAAAAAAAGAGGTTTCTGCTCAAAGTCAAGGATTTAATTTTACAAAACAAAAGAACAAAATAGTTGTAAATAGAATAGATAGAATGGAATGGAATGGAATGGAATGGAATGGAATGGAATGGAATAGAATAGAATAGAATAGAATAGAATAGAATAGAATAGAATAGAATAGAATA
>BLBF01000017.1:21963785-22029743 GCA_015471245.1 Laticauda colubrina
TAAAATGCTCACTTTTTGCTATTCACAAGGCTTTTGTACATTCACCTATTGTAGTTTTACAATAACTCATATCCCAAATACAAATTAATGTAATTTCCCTGATATTCTTCTTTCATGACATATATTTCTGTAAGGTAGAACTTTTATATTTAAAATTACATGATGCAACTCCTTTTTGAAAAATAATGTTGGACTTATTTGCATTTTCTTTAAAGAAATATTTAAAAACTCATGTTATGTATTTTGTGGACCTATCTTGAAATCAGTGGGCAAATGCTGCCTGACAAAAAGTAGAAAACAACAAATCTTACTTCAAGTCTCAAAGATCCCTAGGAAGCCTATTGTAGATTAAATTTGGTTGCCCCAATTTAATGATTTCCCCCATGGTAAATGTGACTTTTACCACCATAAATTGTCCAGTCCTGGTTTAAATCTGCTTATGTATTGATTTATTTGATCCATCTTTTGTTCAGCATCTCAAGGTTTCATTTCCTGTGCTCTCTCTTTTTCCAGTTTTCCCCACAATAATTATGTGAAAAAAGATTACCAAAGTAATCCAGTGATTTGGTGTAGATATGGGTCTCAGCAGTACCCCTTTACCATGATGCCAAATTGGCTAATTTGGCCTTTTAATGAAAGATTATGTATTACAACTGATAGATGAACATATTAGTATGTAGAAGTTATATTTAGTAGCTTTCAGCATCGAAGATGCAATGAAGGCACTGAACTTCTAATTTTTATAGAATAATCATATCTTTATTAAAATTAATTATGATCTCTGATACAAAAGAAGACATAATATTTAAAATCAACGTCAAAGAAGATATTAGCTGTATATTCAACAAAAATGCAAAGATGAGAAGATGCAAATGAAAAACATTTAGATTACAAGTTGTCTGCATTTATAGAAACAGCATGATAAATGTCCTTTACTGGGATATGACTCAATTGTATTTGGCGCACATTTTTCTCATTAAGCAGTCTTTTCCAGTATATTCTCTTAGGCCTGTTTTCCCAATCATTACAATAAATGGCAAGCTTTAACAAATATCTCTGTAAAGTTATACAGAATAAGATTCAAAGAAAGTCAAAACATGATGGCTTATTTTAATATTTAGGCTTAAGCCTCTTTTTATTTTAGCAAAACTGTAGAAAATAAAAATCAATTCTGTATGTCAATATCCTTGTTTTAATTAACCCTCTTTACTCTAGTTATTGATCAGATATGACTTTTAGTTATAGTTGTAAAGGCCTATGTCAATAGCTTCAAGTGAGAACATTAGCTGGTCTCTCAATGCTTTGGTTCATGTCAGAGAGTTCTTCAAAGAAGAATAATTACTCTTGATGGTTTCATTAGGAAAGGTTTGGATTGAGGAATTAGAGGTTCAATATCAATATGAAGGATTCCTTGAAGAACATGAGGTCCTTATCACAAGACTGTAAATGTTCTGCTGTAATGCTGATACGGTTGCATTTGAAGAAAGGAGGATGGAATAACACAGACAAACTGAATTATAGTCAGAGAAGTTCGATGAGGATAATGAGAAATAAAAAAATAGACATGTTAAAGTGATTGAAAAGCTGGGTTTAGTCAGAAGAAGACTGATGAAAGCACTCTGCAAATATCTTACAGGCTGTCATCCTGGGGAAAGGAAGATTAAATCTTCCTCCTCCATTAGGCAGAACTAGAACCCTTGAATAATGCTCTCTGGATGATGCATTTTAACTAAAAATTTGGATAAACTTCCTGATGGTAAACACTGTCTCAAAATTGAAATAACTGCCCTGTACTCTGTTTCCCTAAAGGTGTCCCAGCAAACCATGATCTGCACATATGTTAGGATGTTGAAGCTCTATCCTGCAATAGATGTTGAATTCACCTGAGGATAGACTAGATGTATTCTCTTTTCAAAGTTATTAATTTAATGATTCTAATACTTGCAAGGACATACATTGTTTGGACCAATTTTAGCATATCCAAATTGGTTTGATTCAGTGGCTTGTTTAGTCTTGGCTAACAGTAAGATTGTTCAGTTTCTTAACTGGCAAAGATATTTGAGAGGTTACGCCTAACCCAAATGAAGCTGCAGGCAATTTGTTACACCTCTTGTCAGTCTTTCTAGATTTATTGCATCTCAAAGTAGAGAAACAGACACCAAGATTAAATTGGGGATTAGTATTTCTTACTAGTCAGATTTGACTTTAACAGGAACAGCATCATGTTGTGGTTCTTCTTGCCTCTGGAAAATACATTTAAATTCCTAACCCAGAATCTTATGCACTTTTTTCACATGTACAGTACATTATCAGTGGAAAACCAGGACTGAAATTATCATGAGCTAGTAAGTCTTCTGATTAGTATTTTAACTCTCCTTTCCAAGAATAAAACAGACCAGGATAAGCTTAAAGCAGTGAAGGGCTGTTCTCTTAAGTGTGGACATCTTTCCCTTCCTTTCTTTCCTTTCCTTTATCCCCACAATCCTGCATTCTTGTGATATTTCTCTCTGGCTGCTCTTTGGAGTAAAGTGGAAACATAAACAGGGAAGTGTCTTACACTGTGATTAATGAATGTGTTGGAATACATGAAACAGCCAAAGCAACAGATTCAAGCCTGTTGAGAACATGAAAGAAGATGAGAAAGAATGTCTCTTCATTGCCAACTTCATCAAACACTCTGATAGCACCAGAAAAACCAGTGGGGCAAATGGTGATAGCATGCTGGTATTCACGCCTGAAATGAGATAAGGGACAGAAGGAAATGAGACACTTCTGTACCCTAATGGTGTCACATTAGCAAATACATGAATAAAAAGACAGCATGGATGAAGATGAATACCCTTTGTTAAGGCTCCTAGACATCTCATCTGCAGACCAGTAATTGCATTCAGAATGGTATTTGGAGAGCAACGAAAAATTTGGCAGGAGGTTGTTCTCCCTCTTCCTCCCACCTAAAAATCCTCTTAAAAAGGGATGTTACACATAACGATCAGGAAATGCATTTATCATGTCCTGGATGTGTATGATACCCATGCAATATTGCATCTTTTTACCAGATGTGATAACTTTCACATGGTTGCCAAACATTGTAATAATTGGGTTTCTTACATTAAGAAATTTGTCATGATGAAAGTAGCCCTAAAGTGGGATTTAAAACTGGATAAAACAGAGACAATAGTAATATCCTGAGTGGTTTTATAAATCATTCCAGTCTCACTGAAACTGACCTGGCCTGTATTGCAGCATTGAGGGCAGAGCCTCAAGGGAACACAAGCCCTGTCCTTCTGGTGTGGCTCATACTTTTCAGCATATTTAATGCCATTACTAAAATCAGACCATCAAAGTAGATGCATGCCAGTGCATAGATTATCTAGATAGAATATCTTTTCATGGTAAACCTCTTATTTAATGATTATAGACCTTTGGTTTCACTATCTTTTTCTGTCACGAATACAGATTTCAAAATATAGATCAATGTTTCTCAATCTCAGTGACAACATACTGATTGGGGAATTCTGGAAGTTGAAGTCCACAGGCCTTAAGGTCACTGATGTTAAAAATACACTTTTCCTGGATTTGCATGAAGCACTTGTCCTCAGTAAAGGCTCCAAAAATATGGTACTTTTAAGATTTTTTTTAACCAGCTTTATGTTTTTTTATAAACAACTCAAAGTGGCAAACAGAGCTAATATCCATTCCTCCTCCGATTTTCCCCACAACCCTGTGAGGTGAGCTGAAAGAGAATGACTGGCCTATGAATATTACCAGGTGGATTTCATGCTTAAGAGAGGAACAGAACTCAGGGTCTCCTAGATTTCTAACCTAGTGCCTTAGCACTAGATCAAACTATATGTGATGTTCAAACAAACAGTGTAGAGCTTTGATGTATTTGCTCAGCCTTTTTGTTTCTTGTATGTAATAATAATGTTGGATCAAGCAGCCCCCATACTACCAGAAAGTCTATGTATCATGTGTATTCCAGTCTAGGGGACATTCATTATGAATGAAGAAAATAGTTTTAAAACGAAAGAATTCCTTTGCATTATGTTTCACTGTCTTACTTTCTTCTGAACATTGGAAGCAGAAGTGTATTCAGCAGGTTCTGACCAGTTCTGGAGAACCAGTAGTAGACATTTTGAGTAGTTCAGAGAACCAGCAAATACCACCTCTGACTGGAGATTTTACAGTATCCTTCCCTTGCCACATCCACCAAGCCATGCCCACAGAACCGGTAGTAAAAAAATTTGAATCCTACCACTGATTGAAAGGTATTTGCAACCCCAAAATCCATGCCTTATCTTTTCCCCTTTTCCTGAAGCCACTTCTCATGATTTATCCCCATTATTCTTCAAAGACATATGCTTGCATTTACTGGGCATAAACAGAAACCTGAAATTGCAGTGATTACTCTGCAGTTGAAACAGACTTGCAAAGTACTAAATTATTACAGACATGTAATATTTCAGACACTACCTATTTACGATATCTCAGAACATGGATGAATGTCTTTGAACTTGAAACTGAAAAAACAACTTTAAGTTCACAACAATATCAGCTATAGGGTAGAGTTTACTATATGTTACTAATAAATACGTTATCTTTTGCAAGCAGGAAGAGACGATCTATTCCGTTATAGTTTCGGAAGGGTTATTTGGAAGAGTTTCTATCCACTGTGATTTTAAATTGCAATGACAAAGGGAGGAGAAATGGGTAGGCTAGGAAAATTCAACTATCCCAAGTTGTTACGAATGAATGTGAATGTGGCTCATCTAGCATTCTATCTGGATTCCAGCATTGGCAGATAGACATTTTCAGATCAAAGCAAATTTACACATATAAACAGTTTTTAAGTGTAAGTTCAATTTGGGACTTGTCAACCATGACAGAATGTCACTTTAATCTGTCCTTATAACAGGCTGGGTTCCCAAGCAGCCTGTTGCTCAAGTTGCTGGCAAATTATGCATTTTATTTCATGTTCAAAATAAGAAATAAAACACTGTTTAAAAAGGATGGTTATCATTTCCCCCGCAGACCTCTATATAATAAAAGGAAATTGGCATTTTTAACCACTAATATTTCGTAGTATTATTTCTTATGAACATAACAAAAGCATTACACTGGAGAACTGTTGGTTTCTGTGGAATCTTATCCTGTCTGTACCAATATATTTTTAAAAATCCTGTAAATGTGTTTTCAATTTAAAAAAAAACCCCAATGTTAATGCTCTGGGTAGCTGCAAAATGGATGTTGTTACTTAGATTTATACAAGGCTTATGAATTGATTTATTCAGTGTTTTACATTGCTATCTATTGAGTGACAAAAATTTACAATTTTAATGGTAGTTTTGGCTATACTCCAGGCATTATAAACTTTTACAGTTTTCTTGCTTTCTTGTTTTGATTTCCTTGCTTTGATTTATGGGCACTTTCAACCTTCTGAACTATTATAAAAATGTGCACCATGCTGGAGACTTGAATGCTTATTAATTTCAAATAGGATACAGAATTATGTGACTAATGAGCAAACAACACTTTGAACATATGATTCAAAAGTGGGAGAAATTTGCTTCATGGAAAGCTTTTAACAATGGTTCTTTAAAAATTGAAAAGCTGAATAGGAATGCTCTTATTTCTAGCCTCTCTAAATAATTTGGTTTTATGTGCTGTTTGCGATGGCTTAGACATTTGTTAAAAAATAGCTCAAATAAATATTATCTTTTAACTTAAAAAGGTAGGAGTGAATAGAACAGAATTTCCAATGAAAGAGATGTAACAAAAAAAATAGTAATAACATATTAGGATTAAAGTATGTTTCATACTAGAAAGCTGGAACACATTTTCCAAAGCTTAAGGAGTTTAATCACTTCTGTCTTCAACAAACAAATAATTGAAGCTGCAGAAATTATTGTTATGAGGTGCTGTTTTTGGCCATATCATCTTTCATTTGTGAGATCCTTGAATAATGGCTTTGGATGGGTGGTTGATGCTTTCTCTAGAAATAAGAAGAAGGTGGGGAAAGTGACTAATCCTTCCAGCAAAGGATTTCTTTTAAAAAATGGGTGTGCATGTATGTACCTGCACCAGAAAGAGAAAATCAGAAGTTTAAACCTATTATGTCTCACACAGGGAGAGAGATGAAGATGCTGAAATTCTACATTGGATTTCTGGAAACATTTTTCCAATGATCTTATGTCAGACAGAGAATCTACATTTTCTATTTGTAACCTCTATACCTTGCCTTCAATCCAGGATAAAAGGACATCATAATATATTCTCTGTTTCATCATCCCAACCACACTGGAAGATAGCTAAGATATAGAACCAAATCAAACAAAATGGCTTTATGGTTGATGGGACATTTATACATGGACTTTCCAAATCCTAGTTCAGTGCTCTGACACCAGTACCTCATTTCTACCTCACCCCAAAACTGTACTCTAGCATGTAAACAAAGAGTTCTGATATTGTAGGGTTCTTCAATTTAAATTATGTTTGCTTACAAATAAACAGTAGGAGTGGAAAGAGGAGGTACCTGGGAGACAAACTTCTCCAAGTTCTATCATTAATCCCTCTAAACTCCAACTCTGAAACTAAAAGCACAGGGATGATCTGGCAAATTTTTAACAGAATTAGAGTAGATGAGAGATTTTTAAAGGCCCTCCACTTTAGTCTACAAATTAACCTCTCTTCCAAAATCAATGTCTTTTTTTTTTTTTCACATTACCATGTTACCTCCAAGGTCAGAAAGCTAAAAATTATCTATTCACCCTTACAATAGTATTTGCCTACCCCTTCACTTAATGCAATCCTAAACTGACCACTGGTAGAAGCAATTTTGTTTTTTTGTTAGATTGCTGAAGTTCATAGATTTTCTTCAGATATGCTAGTGCATGACAGTGATAATTTTATCCACTTTAGAGCAAAAGTGATAAAAGTTTCCTATGCTTTCAGAGCATGATATTGTATCTCAGGATTCATATTATACATAAAAGAGTTGATTTGTTCCCTTTGAAGTTCCACCAGCTTTTTTAAAATAAGCTCAGCTGCTGAGCATCTACTTTGAATTATTTGGTGGGAGGTAGGAAGGGAGACATAAACAGAATCTAAAAGTCTGAAGAAATGTGGCAAGTCGAAATTATGATCCCAGAAAATGCAGACCATAAACAACCTTGCTTTTGTGAGTCCTAAGGAAATTGAATAAAGTGTAAATGCAAATGGCATTATCGAGTGCTTTGCATTTATATAAAAATCATTGGGTCTTTCAAATGACCCCCTAAATAAAGAAGATATGTAGGCCACCAGGACACAGTTAATAGATTATGAAAGAGAAGCCAAAGGGAAAACAAAATACTAGGCTGATCCATAAAGCAGCACAGTCCATGTTGTTTAATTAACATCCTCCCTCCCAGTTCCCCCCTCAAAAAAAAGACCCCTTCACATATTTTCAAGATAATAATGGCAGGATTTTTACAAAGACTGAAGTCATTAAAATAACCAATGCTGGCTCATTTGTTGCAAGTTCAAACTAATAAACTCTAGTAATAAGACATTACCCTCTTCAATTATATAATACACCGCCTCTTTCTGTTATGGGAATGGAGTCTCTGTGGGCCTGTAAATTTTCTCTAAAGGATCATTTCTTCTCCGCAGGCCTCTCTTGAATTTTTTTCTGACTTCTTATATTAGAAGAATTTGCTTTTAATTTTATTGTTCAGTGCTATATGAAATCAAATGAGTTTTGCTACTGAGAATCTTCTGTATCATGGAGGGGTACAGAAAGATTGCATATTTCCTGTGATTATGAAACATTATAATGGAGCATATAGTAATTGCTAGGAATGGCTGATTTATCTCTAATAATGAAGCTAATATTCCTTTTTTATAGCAGGTTGTTCTTCAAATTCCTTCAAAAATTGTTTGCTTTTTTCAAATCAGGGGAAAGGATTAGAATTAGAATACTATGGAGTGAGCCACTGTAATGAACAGACTTGACTCACTGCTGAATAATTTGTATCTCCAAGGTGACCTACTTGGTTGAGCAAGAGCCCGCTTGATTTGATTCCACAGAGCAATTTGGGCAGCCTCAAACTGCTTCAGGCCTCTGCTGCTTAAGAGGTTGCCTCTCACTTTTTTCTCCAGTGCTAGCCAAACTGTGCCCAGGCTGGATAGCTTCAGAATTGCCCACAGTGTGTGCCCAATCTTTCCATTCAGGATGAATGTCGCATTGTGCAATTTTTGGCAAGGGGTTTGGAGGAAGTAAGCAGCACATCCTTCACAGCTACTGGTCTTTTCTGGACCAGTGAACAGCATAATATTTGCAGAATTTGTGAAAGGCTTTATCATGAGCCCTGGAAGATTCTAGGCCATCAGCTTGGATGTGTCCTGCAGGGTTACATAGAAAACTGCTGACCCAAGTCTGGAAAACCTCTGTTAATGCCAAGAGTCTGCAGTCTGCACCTTGAAATATTTGGGGAAACTCTATAGGAAAATTGAAATCTCAGTAATGAAATGATGCATAATAGTAGAAAGCAGGACTAACCTGTTTCCTGGTCATCTGCTGATGAAAACTGGATCTGAAAACTGAAAAATGGAAACTGGCCATTTTGGCCATTTTGGCCTAATCCAAGAAAGGAAAGCGCTATTTTGGAAGTCGTTCCCTCCATGATTTCTTGCTACTGTGCCTTTTTTTAAAAGAAAAAAAATCATTTTGTTCAGATTATGATAGAGGGGAGTTTGCGAGGGAGGCAGAAGAAGAAACCTACATGATATAAACATCTACAAGAACCATCTCATTCTTGTTACAGCATCGTAATTGGTTGAACGGTTGAACTGGTTGAACAAATTGCTTCACTTATAATGGCTCTGTATACTCAAATTAGGACAGCACTATCTTCCAAACAAGTCACAATAAACGCATGTTAAGGATCAGTAGTGATGTTAGCAAAAGTCATGCTAGTATAAATTCTTTGCTAGCCCTTAACCACATACGTACAATTTCTGCTGCAGTGTTACAGAGATGAGGTCATAATGACCACTCTAGCTGCTGGTCATAATCCAGGTAATTGCAGTACAATATTGTGACTAGAGGTTCTGGATTCATTGCTTCCAAAAGGTGCAGAAGGCCATTTGAATTTATTTTTGCCATATAAGCTATTGTATGACATAGATTGTACCTGGGCATCAATTTCATTCAGAGCTTCATCATTGCTGATGTCAGAATCAGTGGCAGTGGTGGGTACCTCACCGTCCATTACACTTCACTCAGATCACCCTCTGTTTCTTCATACCATGTTATAACAGTTTCTCAGAAGTTTGAATCACCAAATTGCACTCTTTTTGGCAAAAAATATGGCCCTGACATTAAAAAAAACATGTTAATAAAGATCTGCAGTCAAAATGACCGCAACTCAAATTCAAATGCTGCTTCAGAAAACACCAAATAACTCACACAAGTGAGATGTTGCACACACTCTTATTGGCAGGAAAACACAAGCTATTTGCAACCAGAAAAGTCCATTTCTAAAAATACAGGTGTTCCAAACATTTTGGAAAACTGTTGCAGTCACTATGACCATGGGTCTGTGGTCATGTACTAGTTCAAGAATGAGCGGTTTACATTTTAACTTAGTAAGAGCAGAAGGCTCAAAGTGCAGATTCCACCAATGAGAAGGGGGGGGGGGGAATCACTAAAATCACAGGATAACAATAGAAGATGTTGCATTTTCTGACTAAATAGACATAGTGACATTGGTTTTGTTTTTACCATCATATGCAACATTCTTCTTTTAAAAAATCAATATTGTAATCTGCATTATTGTAATATTGCACAAAGATTGGCTTTAAGATTATTTAGATTACTTGTGCTATTTCCTTGCATGTCATTTGAGACCTTTAGGATATAGTCAACTGAAAGTTTGCCCTCTCTGTAGGTTTGCATAAGAAATCCCAAGTCTTGAGATAACTTGATTTTCATGCATATTTCTCAGAGTTGAACTTTTTTTTTAAATTGCTGAACTTTCCAAAGATTAATCACACAAATCTCACTCCAACATATTCCTGTTCAACATGGAATGTGTCAACATCAGTGTGTCAATGGGACAACAGCTTGATATTTTTCTAACAGGACTATATAATTCACACATTTCTAATAAGCATATCTAAAAAAAAAACAGAATTCAAAAAATACTGAAACCAAAAGTAAAAAAAAAAAAAATGGGTAAAATGCAATACCTATTTGTTGGATCTCTACTGAACATCTATTATTCCAAAAGCAAAAAAAAAAAAAAATGATTGTGGCATTTCATTAATGCCAAAGAACTTGTAAATATTCAGCGGCTTTTAGTTCTCCCATCTCACTGAAGTGATAGGCTCCAGTTCTGACTCCTGTGATGTAATGGCAGAGTGCTTTTTGCCTCCCCTTGAGGCCACCCAGATGTTCATTATATCATGCTGCTGAATGGAAAAGGTTTATCTGGAAAAAAGGATTTTTTTTCCAGCCAAGATTGAATCCTCGCATCTCTAGATTTAAAAATTAAGCAATGACATCCTTGGTCTGGGATGATATGGGAAACAAGCCCATATTTTGAATCACTGCTTGAAATATTGAAGGTGGAATGGAGAATGAGACTACTGATCTTTTACTCCAGAGATGGTTTTCAGCAGGTTCGGACCAGTTCTGGACAACTGGTAGCAGAAATTTTGAGTAGTTCATCAAACCATCAAATACCACCTCTGACTGGCCCCGCCCCCAGCTATTCTCTGCCTCCTGAGTCCCAGCTGATCAGCTGGGTCTTCTTTGGTTGCCCTGCACAGGAGAATGGAGCTGAAAAGCAGGTTAGTGGGAAGGGGAGGGAATGAGGATTTTGCAGTAACCTTCCCCAGGAGTGTGGAGGGAATGGAGAGGATTGTAAACAGAACAATACCGGACCTCTGAAAAGTATAAGTATGCATATATACTCAGTACTTGGTTTGGGCCCCTTTTGCAGCAATTACTGCCTCAATATGGAGTGGCGTGGAAGCTATCAGCCTGTGCTAAAGCCCATGTCACACTGCCCAATGGATGCAAAAAGGACACAGCAGATGAGCAAAATGTTCCATCCGTTGTTATCCGCTCTCAAAAGGGGCAAAAATTTGCATAACCGGAGCGGATAACACGGATGCGGGGAGGACGCAGGGCGGATGCAAAGCAGATGCGGAACGGAAGCCCAGCAGATGGAAGTGGATGAGAGCAGATGGTGCATCCGCTAGGCTTCCGGAGGTCCTCAGCAAAGCGGACGCGGAATGGAAAGAGCGGATGCAAAGCGGACGCCGAGTGGATGAAACAGATGCACAGCGATGCAAAGCGGATGCACAGCGGATGCACAGCAGATGCATAGCAGATGCACAGCGGATGCCTGGCGTTAATTGCGCATGCGGGGAGGATGCATTGTGTCAGCCCCGCAGATATAACGGAAGCAGCTCAGAAGCAGGTCGCCATTCAGAGGAAAGACCTGCTGCTGTAAGGATTGGCTGCCTTGCCTGCCCTGCCTGCATGTCTGCCTGCAAGCCTTGCTGCCACCCTCCCTGCCAGCCTCCCTGCCAGCCAGCAACCCCACAACCATGCGGAAGGACAGCAAGCCTCAGCCATCTGCTGCCAGCCCTGGCAAGAGGGACAGGGCTACCATCCCGCCCCTTGGCCCTCAGTCTGGTTCTGCTGGGGCTTCTGCAGCACGGCCTCGCTCTTCTGGGGCTGGCGCTTCTGCTGCTTCTGCTTCTGGAGGAGCTGATGACAAGCACTCCAGCACCAGCCACCTCCACAGCACCTGCACCCTTCACCCCTGAGACTGAGAGACCAAGAGGAGTGCCAGAGACTCATTTTTGTTTTATAGCTTGTTGTTAATAAAGTCTATTTATGATTCACACACTTGCTTCATTTCTTTTTTTAAATAAAGTCTTGGTGGAAACTTTTAGAAATGGCTTAAGCCTTTGCATGCTTGTGGGATGGGTAAGGATAGCTTTGGGATGGGTTAGGATACCTGTGGGATGGGTAATAGCTGTGGAATGGGTTAGGATAGCAGTGGGATAGATAAACCTCCAGTGCAAGCATAGTGGGACTGTATGGTCCACCCTCCCAGGTGCCACACCTATGGCCCTTTATTATCAATAACGATATAATCAATCATCCACACATGTCAACATAAACACAACTCTTTATTAAACTCCCTGTTCATTGTAGCCCAACCAAACATACATGGCCCAATCTCATCCATGTGATGAGACAGGCTGAAGAAAGCATCCATTAAGCATTTACCATCCTGTCTTGCCCCTCCACTGCTCCAGCTGGGGAGTTGCACTAGTGTCTCAGGAGGTTGCACTGCTTCGCCTCACGTGAGGCTCTGTTGGGGCCTTGCACATCCTCAGTGTCTATCAGGTTTTGCCCTTGCCTCCATTCCCCAGGCTCCATGTCCCCATTGCCTTGTTGACGGTCCACAAGCCTGTTCTGCAAGACTGGGTAGCGGGTGCGCATGAGATTGTGCAGGATGCAGCAAGCTTCCACGATCCTCCTCATGGCCTCTAGGCTATGCTGCATGTTGGTGAGAAGTACCTGGAACCTGTTGGCCAGGATGCCAAAGGCGTTCTCCACCACCCGTCTTGCCCTGAACAGCCTGTAGTTGAAGATCCTCTCTTCACGGGTGAGGTATTTGGAGGTGTAGGGCTTCATGAGGTAGGTTGTGAGGGAGAAGGCGTCATCCCCCACGATGAAGTAGGGCACATCTTGCGTGTCGTTGGGCAGCGGGTCTGGATCTGGGAAGCCCACCATGAGGTTGCTTTCCAGCCCCTCCTTGAGGTGACTGGCGTTGTATACCTGGGCATCTGAACATGACTCGTTGCCTGAAGCATCGATGTACATAAACTTGTCGTCACCATCGACCATGGCGAAGAGGATGATGCTGAAGAAGCCCTTGTAGTTGTGATAAGTGGACCCCGACTTGGCTGGCGCTTTGCAGGCCACATGCTTGCCATCGATGGCTCCAACGGTGTGGGGGAAGTTCCACTTCTGATACCACTGCTCTGCAACTTTCTTCCATCCTTTTTCAGTGGAGGGGCACTGGAGGACCTCCTCCTTGTATTCTTCGATGATGGCCTGCACCACTTCTCTGACAACAAGGCTGATGGTGTTGTGTGGCACCCTCCAGCCGTACTGCATGCTGCTGTAGGTGGTCCCTGAGGCCAGGTGGTGCAGAGTGAGTGCCACCTTGAGCCCAGGTTCCAGGCTGGGCTGGAAGTTGGTGTTTGTCTTGGTCAACCTGGGTCTCAGCCGCTGCACAAGTTCGTCAAACATGGCTGGAGGCATCCTCATGAAGTTCTGGAATGCCCGAGTGTCTTCGTTCCTGAGCTCCACCATCAGCTTGTTGTATAGTCCGTCCTCTGCTCTTCTGGCGAACCATCTTTGGACCCAGACTTTTTTTGGGTGCCTCCTTTTCTTCCCATGTTAGAGTTCACAGAGCCTGTAGATGGTTTCGCACTATTGCAGAAGGATGGTGGCTGCCGAAAGGACTTTGTCACAATCCACGATGGACATGACTGGATGCTGTGGAAGAGGAAGAATCAGATGAAGGCTGCAGAGGTCTGCACAGCTTGGCTGCTGTTCTGAAAGTGAGATGCAGGTGAGTTGCTTCCACTTTTTATTGGCAGTGTAGGTGTCCCTTTGCATCATCTAGGCATCCTCTAGGCATCCTGCAGACATCCTTAATATCCGAGATAGGTCCCCTCTGCGAATGTTTTCTCTGTTTTAAACACTTTGTTTCCATTTGGCATCCGTTCTGCATCCGTTCTGCATCCGTTCCGCTTCCTCCCTGTGTCCGAGCGGATGCGAGTCCCCATATAGCTCGTCTGCGGAAGGAAGCATGAAGTACTCCAAAATCTCCTGGTAGACAGCTGCATTGACCCTGGACTTCATGAAACAGTGGACCAACACCAGCAGATAACATGGCTCTCCTAATCAACACAGACTGTGGAAACTTCACACTGGATTTCAAGCATCTTGCAGTGTGTGCCTCTCCATTCTTCCTCCAGACTCTGGGTCCTTGGTTGCAAATGAGATGCAAAAGTTGCTCTCATCAGAAAAGAGATCAGTTCTGTTTTTCTTTAGCCCAGGTAAGACGCTTCTGACATTGTTTGTTGTTCAGGAGCAGCTTGACAAGAAGAATATGGCATTTGAAGCCCAGGATCCGTCTGTGTGTGGTGGCTCTTGATGCACTGACTCCAGTCTCTATCCACTCCTTGTGAAAGTCCCCAACACTTTTGAATGGCCTTTTCCTGACAATCCTCTCCAGGGTGCCGTCATCCCTGCTGCTTGTGCACCTTTTTCTTCCACACTTTTCCTTTCCACATAACTTTTTGTTAATGTGCTTTGATACAGCACTTTGGGAACATCCAACTTCTTTTGCAATTACCTTTTGAGTCTTTCCCTCCTTATGGAGAGTGTCAATGATGGTTCTGCACAACTTTCAATGAAAGTGTCAATGAAAGTTCTGCACAACTTTCAGGTCAGCAGTCTTTCCCATGATTGTGATTCCTACTGAACCAGACCTGAGAGACCATTTAAAGGCCCAGGAACCCTTTGCAGGTGTTATGGCTTCATTAGCTTATTAGAGTGCGACACTTTGAGCCTAGAATATTGAAATTTTTCACAATATTCTAATTTTCTGAGATTGTGGATCTGGGGTTTTCATGAGCTGTAAACCATAATCATCTCAATTATGACAAATCATGGCTTGAACTATCTTGCTTTGCATGTAATGAGTCTATCTCATATATTAGTTTCTCCTTTTTAGTTGCATTACTGAAATAAATGAATTTTTGCACGATATTCTAATTTTTTGAGTTTCACCTGTATATGAGCAACACTTTAGCCTTTCTGGAATTAAGAGAAAGCGAGAAACGGAACAACTGCCTGAGAGGAGGGAGAACATTGTTCCTCTCCAACAACTACATCAAAATTAAAAAGATAGCATATATCATTTCTCCTCAGGATAAAAGAGGCAAGGCATATCCCCAATTATATCAGACAGCACCATTTTCAAAAAGCACAATATTGCCGTCTGCAAAGTCATGGTTAGGTCAATAGCAACATAAACAGTGAAAAAAAGGCACCTACAACATAAGTTGCTGTATGAGGTTCTCTTTGTTTTCTAGCTAGCCATGCCAGCTCCTAGCCACACCATTCAATCCCCAATGTAATTTTTCCATTTTTTTTCCTGAATGCTTATTTTATGTTTTATACTTATAAGCTTGCTCAGTCTTTACTGAACTATTTCTGGAGAACTTACATTAGTTCCTTCCCAACCTAAAATATCTTCCTTTTCCTGCCAATTCTGTCTTTCTCTCTTGACGTTCTGGTATCTCCTACCTTTGTGTGGATACTGTTGTAATTAAATCAGCATTTAATTCAGAAAAGTGAAGTCACCCTTATATGATAAGTAAATAGACTTCCGAATGCAAAGGGCATATAATTCTGGAGATAAAATTCCAGAATAAAAAATTATGGAAGATAAAATTGGAGATAAAATTCTGGAGATAAAATTCCAGAATTTTATCTGGAGATGATTCCACAATCATCTGGAGATGATTATGGAGACTATGGCCTATTTCAAAAACTGTTGGGAACCCTATTCTGAAGTTGATGACTTCCAAATGGACTTCCAATTATCAATTCCAAATAGTATGACCAATTATCAGGGCTTATGAAAACTGCTGCTCAGCTTCTTTGCAATACTGGCATAGCCATCGTTATAGTGCCTCTGAGTTTGATGTAATTTTATTTAGAGGATGCCTCTTTTGTTTCTAATGAATGTTTTATAAAATAATTTGGTATGACTTTGAAGGATGATAGTAAATATAAATTTCTTGTTCAGATTATAAACTTCCCCAAATAACTGATTGTTTAGGGTTTATATTTAGACTTGCAAGTAGCTAATGCTTATTAGAAATCCAGAATCTAAACCTCACTTTTAAACATGCTCATACAGTGGAGAATCTCACTGACTCATGATTTAATGTTGTTAATGGTCTATTCAAATCTGGTGACCAAAGTAGGTGATTTGTTTAATCATATTCTATTGTATTTTAAAATTGCATTCAGTTGTTTCAACATTTATGATCTGGTCTTGGATTATAAGAAAGTGTTCCATATGTTTGTTAACATATAGCATCCCAAAATTTATATTTATATTGTAAATTAAACTATAAATGTGCATACTCTTCAACAATGCTACACATAATAATTGGATTTTGAAAATAAATTTTTGTAACCAATTATTTCAAATGAAAATATGCTTTCATTCATGGAATATTACTGCAGAATTTTAGGAATATATATTTCATAACTTCACTTAGCCCTTGCATTTGTTCTATCACATCTTATGCTTATTTGGAACAGATATTTTTTGAGTTATGACTTATATGAGTTATCATTTTAAATAAAAAATGTAAAGGTTATATGTGGTTTCCTAACAGTTACTTCTAGCAGTAGATGCAATCATCTATCGAAGTTAAACAATCACAATTGTCAGAAAAGCACAGCAGTTTTCTTAACCTTGATGAAAAGATGTACACTGTGTTTTTGTTTTTGTTTATTTATTGTAAAACTAACCTAACCAATTCAGAACATAAAAGGATCCTTTTGAATAACTAGGGAACAATTTCATTTTACTTTGTTGGATTTCAAACACTTGGAAATCTATAACCATAATTAGGAATTTTACATATTAAGCCAAACATAATCTGTAATGGATATCATGTATGATCATCATGCCCGATAAAGATCATATGTATCCCAAACAGTTATTTTACCTCAGATCATAAAAGAGACTGTAGACTTATTTAAATGCATACCTATGAGAAAAAAAAAATCAACAATTAGAGCACATACATCTGTTTGATTATTTAAATAAAATTTCTGTGTGGAAAAAAATAGAGAAGGTGCCCTCTGAACACAGTTCTTCTTGTCAGTACCTGATGAAGATTATTTTTCATCTTTTAATATGGCAATGTGGGTGCAATTAAGACATTTAGAGAGAAAAAGATTAACTATGTACAATACACACCCACACAGAGAGAGTTTTTCATCTAGCCCAAGGGTCTTCAAACTTGGCAGCTTTAAGATTTGTGAACTTCAACTCCCAGAATTCCTGAACTAACATGACAAGAGGAGGAATTCTGGAAGTTGAAGTCCACAAGTCTTAAAGCTGTCAAGTTTTGAAGACTGCTGATCTAGCTGAAACTACACACAGGAAAAGATGCTTCCTTGTAGAGTCCGAATAGCTATTTGTGTCAATGGTGTACAGTACATAGATATTGGAGGAACAGATAGATATATAGATGGTTACATATGCCATTTTATACAAGAAATAACACTCTGAAATTAATTATCTCTGTTAATCATATAACTAGATTATTTTCAAAACCCATAGAAAAATCCTTCAACTCAGGTTTAACTTGTAAAGGACACATTCAAGTATTCATTTTGGCAATAATGCAGAAATTGTTTATCAAAACCTTCTTGCAGAGTTTATTTTAATTTTCCAGTCCAACCTTTAGATTAGATATTCCTTAATTATCCATTCAAGGTACTAGCCGGGTTCATAATGGCTTAGCTACCAAACTGAAACAGGATCAACCAGATGCTTTCATTGTTGAGTCATATTATTTCCACAGAAGAATAATAAACATCGGTAATAATTTCTTCTAATTTTTAATTACCCTATTTATAAAGTGCAATATGCTCTAATGGCATTGAAATCTTTGTCTTTAGCCAAAATACCAGATTGCTTAGAAGCAAGATTTATTTCTGGATACGTGAATATTTTTTTTTATTCCCAATTATTTGTTTCAGTTTGCAAAAACTACAATTGTTGCCAATCACTTTTTTATTTTAGCACTCGGCACATGCTATTTTAATATTTTTGTATCTCAGGGAAAGAAGGGAGGCAGGCATCCAGCAAGCATGAGGGTGGATGGGGGAATTAAAACTACACAAACAGAAGGCAACAAAATTATACATAACAATGCTTAATATTGCTCTAACATATTTCTCACATAGCTCACCATTTATTTTCAACTTGTATTGGATATAAAAAAAAAAAAACAACAGTGCAAGTTTGAGAAGTAAATTGTAATTTATTACACTTTTTAGTTTTTAATATTTTTTTCTGAACACCTCAAATTAAGGATATATGCAGGATCCAATATGGGCAATCACTGGGACCAGATATTTTATCTTCCAAGCTTTTGGACTTGTGCTGGAGCCCATCATCAGGGAACTTCTCTCTAGGAGAGTGCGTGTTTTGGGCTATTCTATATGGTATTTATCTGGTGCCTGTTGGGAGTTGCTTTTTAGTTAAGAAAGAAAGAAAGAAAGATAGATAGATAGATAGATAAATAGATAGATAGATAGATAGATAGATAGATAGATAGATAGATAGATAGATAGATATAATTTAGCTGTTGAATATAACATATATTCATCTTCATCCATAAGGAATCTCTTTATTTTCTATCATTGCCACTTTTGTGTACATTCACTCATTATTCCCAATTTCTTTTAAAAAATATGTATTTATATGAAATAAATATTTGCCTGAAAATATAATATTCTTCTGGTATACTGATACCTCATTGCCCAACACAGACACATAGAAGCTCTTGAAGTTCATCTCAGGATTGTTGTTGGGTTTCCACAGATTATAGTCTTGGATTTCTTCCAACTCTATGCCCTGAAAAGGAGATTCAGCATAGTTTATAAGCTTCTGGTCTTCATGATGACCATAGGTCTGTCATGAATAACTGTGGCCATGACTAACTTGTCCTTTTCTTTACTTTGGAGCAGATGAGACTCAGTCTAAAAAGAAAGGATATTAAATTATATCATCTATTGTGATTTTAATCACTTCACTGTCACATTAAGGATCAAGATGGCTTTGGAACTGTGAAAGATTGTTTTCCCCATTAGATGGTCTAATGGACTTACCGGATTCCTGGAGGGCATTTGAAGAAAGTCATGATAATTTGACAGGCAATTCTATCTCACATCAGGTTGATCCCTGGAATGTGGAGACAACCAAGGACTATATATGGCCCAGCCTCTAATTGCCAGGAATTCCTTACTCTATTAAAAAGTTAAGAGAAAATAAATGACTAAAAAGATGTGAAAAATGAAAATGGATGAATTAATACAAGTAAAAGATTGTGTTCGTATCTATCCAGTTGGTGTAAGCTCAGTTCTCCTCTCTATACATTGTTTCTGCCCTGGGGCACTGTTCAGAGTGACCTCAGCCTCTTTTAGGAAAAGATAAGGTGTATTGTTCAGTAGATGTATGGACCTTAGGTTAATGCAACTATCATATCTTAGTGATATTGATGAATTATATTATCTTTATGTGATTGCTGCATCTTGCTTTGCTTGAATTTCTGTACTCTATTTAGAGTTCATTTAAGTTGGAACTGGCTATAAATACTGTAAAATTGATGGCAGATAATCAAATAAATATTGTAAAGTAAATAAATGAATATATTTATCATGCCAATGTGCCAGTAAGGTCTCACACTATGTCAGTACTGCTAAGTATTCAACTCAGTAACAAAATGTTTGAAAAATAAGGAATAACAGAATAAAATGTTAAGAGGAATAAGCCCAATGACACTCTTACTTTTTGGAATACTTACCAAAAGAATTTCATATCACAAAGTCTATATAGAATAGGATAGATAGAATACTTTTATTGGCCAAGTGTGATTGGACACACAAAGCATTTGTCTTGGTGTAAATACTCTCAGTATACATAAAAGAAAAGATACAGTCATCAGGAGTCGAGTATCATAAGGTACAACATTTAATGATCGTCATAGGGTACAATAAGCAATCAATCATACTAGGAAACAATCAATATAAATCGTAAGTATACAAGCGACAAAGTTACAGTCATACAGTCACAAGTGGGAAGGGATGGGTGATAAGGAGTGATGACAAGATTTAACAGTAATAGTAGTGCAGACTTTGTAATAGTTGAACAGGGTTGAGGGAATTATTTGTTTAGCAGAGTGATGGCTTTTTGGGAAAAAACTGTTCTTGTGTCTAGTTGTTCTGATGTGCAATGCTCTATAGTGTCGCTTTGAGGGAAGGAGTTGAAACAGTTTATGTCTGGGATGTGAGGGATCTGTAAATATTTTCACAGCCTTCTTTTTGACTTGTGCAGTATACAGGTCCTCGATTGAAGGCAGGTTGGTAGTCATTGTTTTTTCTGCAGTCCTAATTATCCACTGAAGTCTGTGTCTGTCCTGTTGGGTTGCAGAACCAAACCAGACAGTTATAGAGGTGCAGATGACAGACTCAATAAATCCTCTGGAGAACTGGATCAGCAGCTCCTTTTGGGCAGTTTGAGCTTTCTGAGTTGGCACAGAAAGAACATTCTTTGTTGTGCTTTTTTTATGACATTTTTGATGTTAGGTGTTCATTTTAGGTCATGTGATATAGTAGAACCTAGAAATTTGAAGGTCTCTACTGTTGATACGGTGTTGTCTATTATTGCAAGAGGTGGTAGCTTGGGAGGGTTTCTCCTTCATTCTCCCACCATTTCTATGGTTTTTAGCGTGTTCAGTTCCAGATATGCACTGTTCTATCAATTTTAAAATATACCTAAGCTTGGATTAAGCCTAGGAAATAATTTTGAAGTATAAATAGGAACTGTTGAAACAAAAAGTAAGGCAACTCATTCATATAGTTCCTAAGAATAATTATTAAAAGGGGATTTATACATATGTCAAAATAGCTTATAATACAAAGCAATTGTTGTTCTATATGTAAAGTGGGTGACTCCAAATCTACAAATCTGATTGGTCAATAAAATGAACATTAGATTGGTTCACTAGGAACCAATCCAAAGAGCTGCTAAAAGGCGGCAAATCTAAACAACTGCCATTGGCTGCAAGCAGGCAAGCCAGCCTGTATAAAAGGCTGGCCCCGGCTTCAGCCAAGCGTTCCTATTTACTGACTAGTTAAAGAATAAAGCATTTGTTGTTGGAACCCGGTCTACCTCGTGTGTTTTCCGAACAAAACAATTGTGATGGTTCCTTAAAAGATAAAGGTAAAGGTTCAGTGGTGGGATTCAAATTTTTTTACTACCGGTTCTGTGGGCGTGGCTTGATGGGCATGGCAGGGGAAGGATACTGTAAAATCTTCAGTCAGAGTTGGTATTTGCCGGTTCTCAGAATTACTCAAAATTTCTGCCACCAGTTCTCCAAAACTGGCCAGAACCTGCTGAATACCACCTCTGTAAAGGTTCGCCTCACACATACCTGATAGTCATTTCTGGCTCTCGGGGTGGTGGTCATCTCCGTTATAAAAGCTGAAGAGCCAGCGCTGTCTGAAGAGGTCTCCATGGTCATGTGACTGGTATGACTAAACACCAGTGGTGCATGGAACGGTGTTACCTTCCCATCAAAGTGGCCCCTATTTTTCTATTTGCATTTTTACCTGCTTTCAAACTGCTAAGTTGGCAGAAAGTGGGACAAGTAACAGGAGCTCACTCTGTTACGCAGTGCTACGGATTTGAACTGATGAACTGCTGACCTTTCTGATCGACAAGCTTAGTGTTTTAGCTACTGAGCCATCAAGTCCCCCTATGGTTGATGGTTCCTTAGAATATCTTATTCAATGAATTTGGGTGGTATTACAGTGGTGCAACTGTTTTACAGTTTTTATAATGTAATTGATTGATTATGTGCCATCTAGTCATTTTTTTTTAACTCCTAGCCACTACGCATATGGATTTTCTCTATGACTATCAAACTCTAATCTCATCTTTAAGGTTCTCCAATAGCACACTCATTGCCACTGCAGTAGAGTCTATCCATCTTTCTGCTGGTCATACTCTTCTTTTTCCTTCCATTTCCACAACATTAGAATCTTCTTGAGAGAGCTACATCTTTGTTAACTGTGTCTGAAGAAGGATAATTTGAGCCTGGTCATTTGGGCCTCTTCTGAGAAATCAACTCTGAGTTAAATTGTTCAATGACCCGTTTGTTTGTTTGTTTCTATGGCTATTCTCAGGAGTCTTCTTCAACATCAAAGGATAAAGGTACTAATACTCTTCCTATCTTCCTTCTTTGATGTCCATTTTTCATTTCCATAGGGTGTCACAGCAGTGGTGGGATTCAAAACTTTTTACTACCTGTTCTGTGGGCGTGGCTTGCTTGGCATGGCAGGGGAAGGATACTGTAAAATCTCCAGTCAGAGGTGGTATTTGCCGATTCTCTGAATTACTCAACATTTCTGTTATCGGTTCTCCAGAACTGGTCAGAACCTGCTAAATACCACCTCTGTGTCACAGGAAATACCATGGCTTATATTCTGACACAGCCCAACATTTGAATATTTTTCCAAGTCCTTTATAACTGGTCTACCTAATGCTTGTCTACTATGTATTTCTTGACTGGTTCCTTTACTGTTTTGAAATTGTTCCTAAAAAATAGAAATGATCTACCAGTTTGATTTCTTAATTGTCAATTCTAAGGCTGATTGTCCTACTTGTTGTTATTAATTTGGTCTTAACTGAATTTTGCTCAATTTTTTCCACTATGCATTTTGACCTTTAGTACTAGGTCTTGTAGATCCTTAGTGTCATCAGCATAATGCAGGTTATTGATATTCCTTGTTAGGAATGTGAGTCACCTAACAGGTATTTGGGTATTTGGGTTAACCAGGATAAACATTTTAAAACTGTATCTTTAAGAAAATGTAATTGGGTATGGTTTCTCAAATGGCCATAAGATGGGACCAGAAACCTGGGTTGTTTAGTCTTAGTCTTAGTCTCAGAAGTAAGTGAATCTATTCAAACACTACTCTCAAATATGTCTCTCTGTATGCGCTCATTCTCCTAACGGGGAATTATCTCAACATTCCTTCCTCCAATTTTAAATCACACTTATCTTCTTCCAAATCAGTTTTTCTTAATATATATTCAACATATAGGTTAAATAAATAAGGGGAAATTATTTAGCCTTGTCACTGTCATGCCTCAGCATACAATTTTTATATATACTGTTGTTGCTCTCTAGCCCCTTCTAGTGGCCAGAGAGACAATTACTAATTATATTGTTCTGAAGCTGACCAACCCCTTTACCAATCAGCCCACACTCTCAAAACAAGTGCATGCTTGGAAGGCAGACTCCATTTTCCTTTAGCATTTGGAGAAGGCAGAAGTACGAAGAAGAATCCATTTTAATCTGTCGTACATGATCATCCAAGGACAAACCACATACAGAGCATCGCTGATGAGATTTAGATTACAACATTCAAACCTTATATTATTCCACAGGAGAAATATTTCTTATCGAGAAGGCAGATACTGTTGGTCAAACATATACTGTATCTACATGGTGGAGGTAAAACAATGCAATCAAAGCCCTGGTTCTTTGTTAATGTGTACGGAGTACAAAAAAAAGGGACAGTTGTAACAGCTGCCATCTTGTTTTTTTAGCTCCTTTCCCTATTCATCTGCATCTCTATAACTGTGTGGTTTGGTTCTGCAACCCAGTAGGACAGACATTGACTTCAGAGAATAATTAGTACTGCAAAAAAAAAAAAAAAAACCCAATTACCATCAACCTGCCTTCAATCGAGGATCTATATACTGCATGAGTCAAAAAGAGGTCTGAGAAATTTTTTACAGACTCCTCGCATCCCGGACATAAACTATTTCAACTCCTTCCCTCAAAACGATGCTAAAGAGCATTGCACACCATAACAGCTCGGCACAAGAACAGGTTTTTTCCTGAATGCCATCACTCTGCTAAACAAATAATTCCCTCAACCCTGTCCAATTATTTACTAAGTCTGCACTATTATTATTAATCTTCTCATCACTCCTTATCACCCATCCCCTCCCTCCAATGACTGTATATTGTAACTTTGTCACTTGTATCCTTACGATTAATATTGACTGTTTTCTAGTATGATTTGATTGCTTATTGTACCTGATGACTATTACTAAGTGTTGTGCCTTATGATTCTTGATTCTTGACAAATGTATGTTTTCTTTTATGTATACTGAGAGCATTTGCACCAAGATAAATTCCTTGTGTGTCCAATCACACTTGGCCAATAAAAGAATTCTAATTCTAATTCTATTCTCAGGTACTTTCTCATAGGTGAAATTAACTGATTCTGTGATGCAAATCTTCAGATTTCTAGAATTATTTGGGATTTTATAAATAAAAATATTTATTTGCTGAAGTTATCCTTGGTCAGATCATTCTGATTTTTTTTTTTTAATAGGCTCCACTGCCCCATTGAGCTTGGAATAATCTCATATCATAGTATTCAACTAAGTCACATAATGCTTTTTTTTTTTTTACAACAGGATAGTTTCATAAAGCTTGCATAATGTTCAGCTCTAATGTGTAATTTTTAAATTTATCTTTTGAAAAATTATCAATCTGAAGGTTTTTTCCACATAACGATTACAGATACAACTGAAATAACTCTTATACATAATAACAAAGCAACATTATATATGGCTTCAAAATGCCAAATTAAATCATTGTATTCAAGCGTGTTCCAAATATATTTGTTCCCTGCTTAGCCAGAAATACTGAGCCTTATTTCTGAAAGTATTGATCTCTTTCCCTGAAATAAAATTAAAGGCACATGATACTATTTATTTCAGAAAGGTATACATGTATTTTTTTCCCCAGTAACCTTATTTTCTTAGCACATTTATCAGATTTTGTTTGGACTACAGTATGAAACAATCCAGATAGTGTCAAAAATATGTTCGCTAATTTGTTTCAATAATTTGTATGTGCATACTTACCATACTCTGGTATAATCCACAACCTCATTTCTTCAAGAAGTAACTGTAGGGATATTCTTGGACAAAAGTGGTATTTTCTGATTCCCTATCATCTATATTTTTCCTTGCATTGTAAAGAATGTTTATTTCTAGCTTAAAAATGAATAGTACAAATTTTATATGCAAATCCAAATACTGTGGTTTAATTTTCATGGTATATTTCTATGTCTTCTGTCTACCTTTTTTACTCAGCAGCATTTGATTTAGAACCACTGTAAAGAAAGGAATGTTCTATTATTTGATGTGAATGCAATTTATGTGCAAAGTCCATTTGTGACCCAGCAGAGTGTAGATTTTGACCTATATTCACAGCTTGTTTGTTTTTCCATAAAAAAAAGATAGCCACACAGCATTAGTTTCCCTGATTTATTTCCTCTTTATATTGAGGGTTAGGATCCAGTTGGGGACCTCAATCTTGTCTTCACCCTGTTGCACTTCCATTGACAACAGAAGCCCATTAGTGGCAAAACTCCCACTCTTGGCAACTTAAATTCATTTAGGGAGAATTAAGCCAGACATCCTAAGCCTGCTCAGATCCTAGAAGTTCATGCAGAAAGAAGCAGAAATGGGAAAGGAACCCCTTCCCATTTTATTCCACCAAGAAAAGCCTGACTTTGCAAGCCCTCAACTGAAGTACCTGTAATAGCCAAGAGGTCTCTCTATAGATAGCCTCTAAAATCACATGTTTTTGTCCTAGAAAAAAATTGAGGGGAGGAAACATCTCTTGATTATTGACAATGTGGCAGAGCTTCAGAAGAAAGTGACCTAAACAAATGAGCTGTATGGGCAAAGATTACTAATACGTCAAAGATAGGTCAAAGATTTATTGAATTCATATCATATTCGTGCCCAAGTTGGTAAACTTGTTCCCCATTTTATTTCAGCAAGAATCCTGTAAATTAGGTTATGGAGAGTCAAGATTTATGGTTGTGGATATCAGAACGTGTCATCTCAGTTTGTCATGCCCCTGGTGCAGACTGACTCTGAGAAAGAGGAGAAACAGCCAACAGGAGTGGAAGTGTGGCTCCAGAGGTGGTGGAGGAGGGTGGGAAAGGGCAGAGGCCAGCTGAGCAATCAGAGGAAGATAGAGGCCCATCCCTTATCCATCCTAGGTCACGCAGGGAGGAGAGGATCAGAGAAAAGCAAGGTCTACTCAAGAGGAGATTACCATGATCCTCCTCATGGCTTGCAGGTGGGAGCTATGTATATAAGTTTGCAACTGCGCAGTTAGAATTTGCAGGAGTCAATTTTAGTGTTCACCTTGAAAGAGGTTTAATTGTGCTGGCATTCTTCCCATGGACTCTCCTCAATTATTTTCCTGGAGTTTATGATTAGTTATCTTGGCTTGCTTTAGAATTCTCATCAATGTGGTTTGTTTGGGTTTTCTGTTTGCCTCATTAGTTACTTTTGTGACTTTAAACTGTGCCTAATAAAACAGTGAAGTTAAGTTGAAGGCCTTACTGTACTGTAATTTTGGGGTTTGGGGTTATTTTGAGAGACTACGGGTCATCACACAGTTCAAATATAACATGGGGCTCTTGCTACTCTCTGAGCTTGGTTGTTTTCTTGCATACATTTTCATTTCCAAACTAGGTACCATCACCAATGCATGCATTGATATCACTTTAACACTGGGCTACAAATATTCTCTTCACATTACCATCCTGAATTTTCCTTAGATTTTGTTAAAATTATTTTCTAATTTTAAAATTAGAATTCTAGCATACGATGTCCAGGTGAGATTTTGGTAAATAAATCTGCGTTACTTTTTTTTTTTCAATTAAATGAATAAAGAAATGTAGCACAAAATGCAAAGTATGTACTATCTGATATTAAATGTTCATATGTTGCAACTATTTTTTTAAAGGCAACCACCAGACACAGTAGCCTTGTACTCAAAGGAAATATAATGTTCAACATGCCCTTGACCTCACATTCTTAACATTTGCTCCATCTTTTTTTCCTTTCTCATTTTGACTGGCCTGTTGAGGTGGTAAAATCCAGCCATGATTGAGGGAGTATGAGTGTGCATAGAAACACAAGTACATTTATTTCTATGAAGTCAAGAGGTGACAAAGCTCTCTTTGTTCTCAGAAAATATAATTCTTTCCTGCTTGGGCAATTGCTTAGATGTTTTTGTTTGAAATTCTATTCAAACTGACACTTCATATTCGGGTGAAACTGGTTTGAATGATGTCTGTATCCATCAGTTCGTCACAGTGACTATTTTCTTCTCAAGATGTGCAATCTTAAGGCAAAAGGAAAAGTTAGCCATTCAAAATCTAGAGTGTGTTTTCTGAAGGACTATTTTCTGTCCTATATTTATTATAATTCCTTCAGAAAACTTTTTTAAACATTGATTGAAATTAAGATTCTAGCATTTAGTAACAAAAGAAAACAGTCCATGTCAGAGTGCTACATGAAATTCCTTTGTAGTAGTCTGTAGTAGTCAAAGGTGAGTGAATGCGAATTCAGACAATTACATTTAAAAATTCATAAACATTTGAGTGGGATCTATGAATAAGTCCAAAGACTAGATCTGTGTAAAAAGAATTCATATATGTACATTAACTTAGTAAACCTTTTAAGTACTTGAAATTAGAATAATTCCAAAGAATAGATAATGTGAGTCACTGAATAAGTGATCTGTATGCCATGTGTACAGGAAATGCAAATACCAAATCATATTAACCTGTATGATGACTTATTTAAAATATTTATTTTAAAACAATGCCTCTTTATTCATTGTTATATAGAATAATTTATTTCCAATAATCTCAATCTCTGAACTTTTTTAAAAAGTATGTTGCATGATCTCCATGGTGTTTGTCCAAGGTATCAAACTCAAGGCCCACAAGCCAGATCTGGCCTGCGGTGCCATCCAATGTGGAGAAGAAAGATCAGGTCAGCATAACTTCAGCCTGGTCTATCTGATGTGAAGAGGAAAAATCAGGCCAACATAGCTTCAGCCCAGTCTACCCAGTGCAAAGAGGAAAGATCAGGCCAGCATAGCTTCAGTCCAATCTACCCAATGTGAAGTGGAAACATGCCACCAGTTTGGGGAGTGGCATCAAGTTGGCCATACCCATCCAGTTGGCTATGCCCACCCAGTTAGCCATACCCATCTGGTTGGCCACACCCACCCAGTCAGCCAAGTCCACCCACTCCCCCGAGGTCAACCACAGCCCTGATGTGGCCCTAAATGAGAATGAGTTTGACACTCCTGCTCTATACTGAATGTTAGTAGTTTTCACAAACTTGCACAAAATACCATTATATTTTTTTGGTTAGGTTTTATCAAATCTTTGATTCAGTATGTGTTCACGGTTTCCTTTACACAAAACACCATGTTAGCTTTTCTTTTGATTAAGCGCAACAAATCTATAGAGGGAGAAAATCAGATTTGTATGCATGTACAGAATTGTATCCTACTTTATTTAAAAAAAATCAAGATGGATTACACAATTACTAATTAATAATAGCATCATTAATGATTTTTTAAAAAACACATAATTCATGATAGTTTTGTGCATATTTTACATGTTCTGTTGGAAAGCTGACTTAACTAAATACTTAAAACTTAAATATTATCACTTATTATTACCGCAAAGCAACAATATGCCCAAATATGAAACTATCAAATGTATATTGACAAATATCAATATCAAATAAATATCAAATATAGTGACAAATATGGGATTATAACATGTATAATGACAGGAAATGAAACAAACTATGAAAACATAAGTCACAAAACTTAATTAGTATTGAATGATTAATGGTGCACAGTTCTGAAATTCTTTCTGAAGCTTCATAAATAGAGTACTCTTGGATCTCCAGATGTTGTTTGGTTGAGAGTCTACATAATTCCTGAGGACTGGTCAGGTCAGTTGATGTAAATAAGTTTCATAGTCCAATCTGGAGGTCTGCAGGTCCCTCACACCTGTTATCTAAAGACTGTGCTTAATTAACTGACAGATGTGAAAATATCTCCTTGCATCAGAGCATTAGCACTGAAAAGTTTTGCTGAACCATTTAAGCACAAAGTCTTCACTTTGTCTGTCCCTACACTGTGAAGCAGATGGCTGCCTGGCATAGCTAGTTATAAAAATGACTTTGAACCCTCTTCAGATTCATAGTCACTGTTCCAGCAGTAGGCAAAGAAAGACTTTGCCAGTGGAAACTATCATTTAAACAGGATTGTAACATAATCGATTGTATGTAGTACAAAGGGAATGGACAGATGTTTAGATGTAATCATAACTGCTTGAAATCTACACATGAGGTCTGCCCTGGCTGAAGATGAAAGAAAACCTACAGCCAAAAAATGGTGACTATATTCACTCAAATTTCACAACAATTCTGAGTCGAATGGAGAATAGATTCATAGTGTACTGTCTGATGAATAATACTATCATTTCCAAAGAAATGTTTTCCTTAATAGATTTTCTGTCTTTAAAAGAAGTGAGAAAATAAGAGTGTATTACACAGAGAAAAGAACATTGATTGACAATGCATGCACTCATCCCATAATATTTTGTGAATAAGACAGAGAAGTATTTTTTCAAAGAGGATGGATATAGATTAAAATACAAGAGCTACCTGTAGCTCTTCTGGTCATTTCTGAGCCAAAGAGGGGAACATGAGAGATGAGAGAAGATATAATAAATAAATCATACCTCTTGTTCTAATAACAAAGTTAAGTAAATTCATGCTTTTCTGAAACATAGCTTGTAGTTTCTCTCCCAGCAAAAAAGAGCTTTTTACCCCATTTTAGAGCATTTTAGCATTTCTCTGGACAGTGTTTTTGAACTTACTTTTTTACTGTAAAAGGAAAGAGAGTGTTGTATATTTTTCCTTTTATTACACATCATGCCATTGCTAGCCTCCTCAGCTACCTGCACTTCTTTTCTCCAGTAGAATCTCTTTTCTTGAGAAAAAAAAAAAGAATCCATTACTAGTGCTCAATAAATTTAATAAGAACACTTTTAAACAGTATGAGAAAAAAATAGCATTGCATTAAAATTACCATTAGCCTTGAAGTAAATGTCTTATTTCTTCTTGTGAAGGGGGGAAAAATTGCCTCAAATGTTTGTAATGGGAAGCTCTATCAGGAAACTACAGAACCTAGTTAATGAATTGCTTTGGTGTACAGCTTGGATTCATAGGGAATATTAAATAGGAAACATAACATTACATGATATATTAAATAACTTTTAAACTTACCTGTCTACTTTTGAGAAAAATAAATCTTGCAATTCTGTGATGAACAAGGATATCAACAATGTGTGCATCTCTCTGTGTCTATGGGTATGTGTGTATGAAATCTATAACATGGTGGATGGAGTTCCACAACCCAAGTTTAGAGTCTTTGCAGATTTTGATACATACATATACAGGATTAGTTAAATATCTTTAATAAATAAACACACAAATAAGTCCATCACCTAGAGGTACTATACATCTATGAACAGTTAATATTACTAGAGATAGTCTTAAAATGTTCTTTAAGCATGCCAAAAAATCAGCTGTCTACATTCTATTTAAATAAATGCAGATCAAGTACTTGAGTATATTTAAATCTTATTGATGTATTTGGCAGTTAGATGAACCTTAATGTCTGCAGACTGTATCCAGGGATTCCACATTTAACCTTCTATTTTTATAGAAGAGTGAGTTATCAATTAATCTAGACTTTCATCCCAATAGGTTTTAATACAATTTAAATGCCTGCATTGTTTTATCTATCTATAGTATTCTAAAAATGTGACATCCATTTATTTGCCACCTTTCCATAAAAGAAATTACCCTCAATGCAAGTCAGTTAAAAACAACAACATGCATCAAAAAATGACTACATAAAATGTACTGAGAATAAGAGAGTAAATATTTAAGTAGAACTAATATACATCAGATGACTGTGTTAAACATAATTAAGGGTAACTCTCTGGCCAAAGGATGACTCAGCATATAAAATCTTAAAAGGGGGGAAAGTTGTAGAAATAAGTTAGCAAGGGTGAGAATTAGATCTTGAGTGTTATTAAAAGGAAAACGATGAATGTTGTAATAGTCTATGTTATAAATGATGGTACCATAACTCAAAACTGTAGAGCCATGAAAGTTGGCCAATGTGGGTGAGTAAGTTGACTTCAAAATATTGGTTTCATCGACATAGCTTTCCCTCAATCCTGACCAGTCTCCCAGTCCCTGCTGCTGAAAAACAATCCAACAGCATGATGCTGTCACCACCATGCTTCACTATTGGGATGATATTGGGCAGGTGATGAGCAGTGCTGGTTTCCTCCAGACATTTAGAATTGAGGCAAAACAATTCAATCTTGGTTACTGCAAACCAAATGATCCTTCAAGTGCTTTTTTGCAAATTCCAAACAGACTTCCATGTGTTTTGCACTGATTAGATGTTTCCATCTAGCCACTTTATCATAAAACCAGATTGGTGGAGGGCTGCAGTGATGGTTGTCCTTTTGAAACTCTGTCCCATCTTCACACATTGAGCTCTCTAGAGCTTAATCAGAGTGACTGTCAGGTTCTTGATCACCTCTCTTAACTAAGGCCTTTCTCCCCTGATTGATCAGGAGACCAGCTTCTGGTTGCGCCAAACTTTTTCTATTTGAGAATTGTGCTCTTTGGAACTTCAGTGCAGCAGAAATTTTATTTTAGCATTCCCCCAGATCTGTCCCTTACAATAATCCTGTCTCTGAATTCTGCAGGAGGATCCTTTGACCTCTTGGCATTTGTTCTGCTACAGTGTGCATTGTCAGATGTGAGGCCTTCTATAGAGAGTTATGTGCCTTTCCAGATCATGTCCAATCAGTTTGATTTACCACAGGTTGATTCCAATCAAGGTATAGAAATGTGTCAGCAATGATCAAGAGCAGGAGTGTCAAACTCATGGCCCGCGGGCTTGATGTGTCATGTGCTGGCCATGCCCACCCCCATTTTAGCGAAGGGGGAAAAAGTCACAATGTGTCATGTGACAACGTGACAATACGAGTGACACCCCTGATCAAGAGAAATGAAAAACACTCAGGCTAAATTTCAAGTGTTGTTGCAAAGGGTCGGAATACTTACACCAATGTGAAATTTCAGTTTTTCATTTTAATAAATTTGCAACCATTTTTAAACTTCTGTTTTGACTTTGTCATTATGGGATACTGAGTGTAGATTAATGAGCAAAAACTGAATTTCAACAACTGTAGAATTAGACTGCAGTATAACAATTGACAACAGTGAATACTTTCTGAATGTACTGTATAAGTTTGAGCTATCTGCCTTCTTGATAAGAAAGCTTTCTCCTAAAAAATATCGTTTTCTTGAACAAAATAACATTAGGTCTGAATTTTATTAATTTGCCAAAAATCTATCACCACATTAAAAAAAAAACGCACTAAGGTTTTAACGTTCTAAAAAAAAGGAAAAATGGTTGAAGGCCTAATAGAAAGTGCAATTTAGCATTTTAACCCAAAAGCTAGACATTTAAGTCATTTTATCCTTTATATTATATTGCAATACAAGTCCATATTTTCATACATAATTTAAGTCCTTTGATTTTAGTTCAGTTCATTTTATAAGTGAATCTTCCCCACGATTCCTTTCTTCCTCAGAAATGCTCACCAGATATCCTAATTCCAAATTCAAAAATCTATTCAGCACACTAGGCAATTGAATAAAGGTAGAGCTCAGCTTATGACCACAATTGAGCCCAGAATTTATGTTGCAAAGTGATACATTTGTTGAATGATTTTTGCCCCATTTTACAACTTTTCTTGCCACATTTATTAAATGAATCACTGCAGTGGTTAAATTAGTAACGTGGTTGTTAAGTGAACCTAGCTTTCTCATTGAGTTTACTTGAAGCTCGCAAAAGATGATCACGTGATCTTAGGACACCTCAATCATCATAAATATGAACCAGTTGTCAAGCATCCAAATGTAAATCACATGACCATGGGGATGCTACAAGGGTCATAAGTGTGAAAATTGCAACACCCTTGTGTATAGTCTAATATAAATAAATAACTTGCTCATGCCAAATTTTAGAATTCCCATGTTTAACTTTTCAAATAAGGTATAGTATGCTTTATCACTTTCTAATTGCTATGTCTTATCTCTGTCATGGTGGCTCAGTGGCTAAAGCCCATGGCACACTGCACCAACGGATGGAAAGAGGATGTAAAACGGAGAAAAACACTTGCCATCCGTTGGTTAACGCAATGCTTCCATTTTGTACTCACTGCGTCTGTTTTTCTTCCTCTCTATCCGTCCAGCATGCGTCGACTGACATTTCATCCACTCAAAAAGTTTTGAGCTGCTCAAAACTTTTTGAGCGGAAAATGTTTCCAACGCATCTGTTCTGCATCCGCTAGGCATATGGGGAATATCTGTTCTGCATCCGTCGTCATCCATTACGCGTCCTCTACATCCGCTAGGCATCCGCTGTGCATCCACGCAACTCAAATCCACTCCAGCAGAAAGCGGACACAGGGAGGAAGTGGAACGGACGCGGAACGGATGCGGAACGGACGCGCAGCGTTAGTAGCACGGACGGAGAAAGGATGAAAGCAGATGCAGCTCGCAAAGAAAGCATTTAAAACGGAAAAAACGTTCGCAGAGGGGACCTATCTCGGATATTAAGGATGTCTAGAGGATGCCTAGAGGATGCAAAAGGACACCTAGGGGAAAACCTATATTGCCTATAAAAAGGGGGAGCAACTCACCTGGATCTCACTTTCAGAGCAGCAGCCCTGCTGTGCAGACCTCTGCAGCCTTCATCTGCCTCTTGCTCTTCCACAGAATCCAGTCATGTCCACCATGGATCATAACACAGTCCTTTTGGTAGCCACCATCGTTCTGCAACAGTGCAAAGCCATCTACAGGCTCTTTCAAATCTAATACGGGAAGAAAAGGAAGTGGCCAAGAAGCGTCTGGGTCCGAAGATAGATCGGGACAAGAGCAGAGTACGGACTGTACAACAAGCTGATGGTGGAGCTGAGGTACGAAGACCCTCGTGCATTCCAGAACTTCATGAGGATGCCTCCAGCCATGTTTGACGAAGTTGTGCAGCGGCTGACACCCAGGTTGACCAAGCAGAGCACCAACTTCCAGCCCAGCCTGGACCCTGGGCTCAAGGTGGCACTGACTCTGCACCACCTGGCCTCAGGGACCACCTACAGGAGCATGCAGTACGGCTGGAGGTTGCCACACAACACCATCAGCATTGTGGTCAGAGAAGTGGTGCAGGCCATCATCGAAGAATACAAGGAGGAGCTCCTCCAGTGCCCCTCCACTGAAGAAGGATGGAAGAAAGTTGCAGAGCAGTAGTATCAGAGGTGGAACTTCCCCCGCACCGTTGGAGCCATAGATGGCAAGTACGTGGCCTACAAAGCACCACCCAAGGCAATGGGGACATGGAGCCTGGGGAATGGAGGCAAGGGTGAAACCTGATAGACACTGAGGATGTGCAAGGCCCCAACAGAGCCTCACATGAAGGGAAGCAGCAGCGCAACCTCCTGAAACACTGGTGCAACTCCCCAGCTGGAGCAGTGGAATGGCAAGACAGGATGATAGATGATTAATGGATGCTTCCTTCAGCCTGTCTCATCACATTGATGAGATTGGGCCATGTATGTTGGGTGGGCCTACAATGGGCCTTCATTTAATAAAGAGTTGTGTTTATGTTCAAATGTGTGGATCAATGCTTACATTGTTATTGATAATGAAGGGCCAAAGGTGTGGCACCTGGGAGGGTGGACCATACAGTCCCACTATGCTTGCACTGGAGGTTTATCTATCCCCACAGCTATCTCAACCCATCCCACAGCTATCTTAACCCATCCCACAGATATCCTAACCCATCCCACAGGTATCCCTGCCCATCCCACAGCTATCTTAACCCATCCCAAAAGGTTCCCTGCCCATCCCACAACTATCTTAACCCATCCCAAAGGTATCCCTGCCCACCCCACTGCTATCCTTATCCATCCCACAAGCATGCAAAGGCTTAAACCATTTCTAAAAGTTTCCACCAAGACTTTATTGAAAAAAATAAATGAAAGCAAGTGTGTGAAGCAAAGATAATCTTTATTAATAACAAGCTGTAAAAGAAAAATGACCCAAGTCAAGTGTCCAAATAAAGTCTACAGGTAGCCACCCAGTCTCTGGCACTCTTCTCTGTCACTCAGAGGTGTGCCCAGTCTCAGGGGTGAAAGGTCCAGGTGCTGTGGAGGTGGCTGTTGCTGGAGTGCTGGTCTGAAGCACCATTGGGGTGCCTGGCCCTGAGAGGACAACAGGTGACGGTGTGTTGAGGAAGCTCTCGGACAGCTGGCTCAGCCCCATGATGTTGAGAGTTCCTTCCTCCATGCCATGTGGTGTCAGCCCTAGTACCGAGGACAGATGTACTGAGGCCGGGCTTGGCTGTGGGGTGGAGGAAGGAGCAGTGTAGTGGGGCTGTCTGATCTACAGCTGGGTGAGGACTGGCATTGGTGGTATTGGTGGCGTGGGTGGCATCGCTGTCATCGGTGGCATCATTGGTGTGGGTGGCATCGGTGGCATCAGTGGAACCGGTGGCAACGTTGTCACCCGATGACTCTGTGCCTGGACTGGGAAGGGCTGCTGCCTGTGCTGCTGGACCTCCTGGTAGCCATAGCCCTGGTAGGTGAGGGCCTGTGGAAAACCTTGGAATGGGAGGGACATCACCTGGGGTGGAGGAGCAGACTTGGACTGGGTGGGAGCAGGTTCCTCTGGGTCTGGAGGGTTGTGAAGCAGCTCGGTGATCCTGTCCTTCACCACCTGGTACTGGGGTTCCGCCATGTCCACGAGGGTCTGGTTGACATAGGTGAGGAAGGGCTTGCGGTTGGAGGATGGGGCGTCGGTGTGTACCAGCTGAGAGAGGATATCTATGCTGTTCCTGATGGTTTCTCTTATCTCCAGCAGGACAGTGTGGCTCTGTCCCTCCTGTCTGGCTTTTTGCCTTTCTGTGGTGGAGCTTGGGTTGGATGCAGGTTGGACTGTGGTGGAAGTGCTGTCTCCTTTCTCCCACTGCACCAGGGAGTCTTCCACGTGTTCCGCCACAGTTAAAACATCTGTCTGCGGGTTCTCCGTCGTGGCACGCTCCACAGACACCTGCCTGGAGACAGGACCTGACTCTAGGCCGGAAGAGGACTGGCTCCCAGCAGGCTGCCTGAGAGAGAGGGTTGTGAGAGGGGCTGCTCCTCGGTGGCGGATCTCTCCCTCCAGGAAGCTGCACTTGGCCATGACATAGGTCTCTCTGTCCGTTAGCTTGCCTGCAGCCTGGCCAGATTTCTTGAGGTGTAGCTTCCCGTACCAGGTGTGCATATGTTTCCACCAGCCGAGGAGCACCTCCGAAGTGTAGCCCAGGCTCTCCGCCTTCTCTCTCCAAGCAGCCTGCTTCCTTTTGGTGTCCCTATAGAGCCTGTGTCCCTTCCGCCACAGATAGTCATTCTCTCTCAGCCACTCCAGCACCTCATCCTTATGTTCCTCCTCGATTTTGTATTGCCTCCTCTCCTGTTCTCGCGTATGCCTCTTCCTCCCTTTGGCAGGACCAGATGGGCCCTCATCAAAGGGGCTTCCAGGTTGTAGGGGCTGCTTCTCCACACCACCAGCAGCAGCAGCACCAGCAGCACCAGCACCAGCAGGACCAGGATCAGCAGCAGCAGCAGGACCAGGATCAGCAGCAGCAGCAGTGACAGCAGTGACAGAAGGACCAGGAGCACTAGCAGGATCAGGAGCACAAGTAGGACCAGCAGGACGAGCAAGACCAGGAGCACGAGCAGGACCAGCAGGACGAGCAAGACCAGGAGCACAAGCAGGACCAGCAGGATGAGCAGGACCAGCAGGACCAGGAGCAGCTTCAGCAGAGTAAGCACCAGCAGAAACACCACCACCAGAAGCAGCTTCAGCAGAGTAAGCACCAGCAGAAGCACCACCACCAGGAGCAGCATCAGCAGAGTAAGCACGAGCAGAAGCACCACCGCCATAAGCATCATAATCAGCTCCTCCAGAAGCAGAAGCAGCAGAAGCCCCAGCCCCAGAAGACCGAGCCCATGCTACAGAAACCCCAGCAGAAGCAGAGTGAAGGCAAGGGGGTGGGAGGGTGTCCCTGTCCCTCTTGCCAGGGCTGGCAGCAGATGGCTGAGGCTTTCTCTTCTTCCCCATGGTTGTGGGGTTGCTGGCTGGCAGCAAGACTGGCAGGCATGCAGGCAGGCAGGCTGGCAGGATGGCAGGCAGTAAGGCTGGCAGGCAGGCAGGCAGCAAGGCTGGCAGGCAGGCAGCAAGGCTGGCAGGCAGGCAGCAAGGCTGGCAGGGAAGCTGGCAGGCAGGCTGGCAGCAAGGCTGGCAGGCAGGCAGACAGCAAGGCTGGCAGGGAGACTGGCAAGAAGGCAGGCAGCAAGGCTGGCAGGCTTGCAGGCATGCAGGCTGGCAAGGCAGGCATGCTGGCAAGGCAGTCGATATGTCTGGAAGCAGGTCTTTCCTCTGAATGGTGACCTGCTTGGGAGCTGCTTCCCTTTATATCCGCGGGGCTGACGCAATGCATCCTCCCCGCATGCGCAGTGAACGCTAGGCATCTGCTAGGCTTCCGCTAGGCTTCCACGAGGCATACGCTAGGCTTCCGCTGTGCATCCGCTTCATCCGCTCGGCGTCCGCTCTGCATCCTCTTTATCCGTTCCACGTCTGCTTTGCTGCGCTCCCCTGGAAGCCTTGCGGATGTGCCATCCGCTCCCATCCGCTTCCATCCGCTAGGCTTCTGTGGAGCATCCACTTTCCATCCGCCCTGCGTCCTCCCCCCGTCCGTTCCTTTCCATGTCATCCACTCTGCTTATGCAAATTTGGGGCACTTTTGAGAGCAGATAACAATGGATGGAACATTTTTCTTGTCTGCTATGTCCTTTTTACAAATGTTTTGTATCCATCGTCCAGTGTGACAGGGCCTTAAGATGCTAAACTTGTCAATCAGAAAGGTCAGCACCGCATAATGGATTGAGTTCCCTTACTTGTCCAAGCTTCTGCCAACCTAGCAGTTTGAAAGCATGTAAAAATGCAAGTAGAAAAATAGGGACCAATTTGTTGTGAAGGTAACAACGTTCCATGCACCTTCGGCATTTAGTCATGACGGCCACATGACCATGGAGACGTCTTCAGATAGTGCTGTCTCTTTGGCTTTGTAAAAGAAATGACCACTGTCCCCTAGAGCCAGAAATGACTAGCACCTATGTCCGAGGGGAACCTTTACCTTTACCTTATCTCTGTTGCCAGAAGCATAATGGCTTCTTATTCCTTTCTTATCTGTCTATCTGACCTTTTCACTTCTCTATAATGGTGAAACACTAACTTCCCTTCTAAAATGTTATTGGTTTAGTTTTCTAATAAGTACTTAAGTACACACTGAAGCTATTTTATCCTGCTGTTGATATACAAACCCATATTTCCTTAAGTAAGTCTTCTAATCTTAGTCTTGTTTATTTTATAATAAATAAATCTTTAAGGGTAAGATCTGATACATCAGAAACAAAGTGCTTAAAGGGATTTCAATTGCAACAATGAAAAGGTTTAAAACTGAGAAACGTTTACAAAATAGGTTAATGAGCAATAGGATTCCATAGGTCTAAGTCACAGCAAGAATTTTTTAAGAAGAATTTTTTTAACCGCAGGTTAATATTTATTTATTTATTTTTTTTTGTCAATTGCTTATAAGATAATAGGTATAAGTAAATATATAGTTATGAATACACGGATACATATAAGAAAAATAAAAAAAAAGAAACAATAGGACAGGGACAGTAGGCACGTTGGTGCGCTTATGCACGCCCCCTACAGACCTCTTAGGAAAGGCATGATGTCATTAGTAGACAATCTAAGGTTAAAGTTTTTGGGGTTTGGGGTATTATAATATGATATAATAATATAATATAATATAATATGATATGATATGATATGATATGATATGATATGATATGATATGATATAATATGATATAATATGATATGATAAAATATAATATAATATAATATAATATGATAAAATATAATATAATATAATATGATAAAACATGATAAAAATATAATATAATACCTAGAAATATATTAGTTTTCCACCTGCCTTACTCAGCCAAGCCATTGCAACTCAATACTGTCAGTTTGAGATAGACCAGAGCATTCACATTCAACAATTTCTGTGTTCATTATATACAAGGCACTGAGGGTTGTTTAGCCATGTATTTTATCCATTGCTTTCAAGATTTTGAGGAGCCTATCTCACAGTCGGAATTAATATATAGCTTCTCTTAGTTGCACGAGGTAATTATACGGCTCTCATCTCTAAGATGAAATTATAGTTATAAGTGGAATATCAGCAGCATCTGTTCAAAGGTTTCAGGCAATTTAGCCTTGGCCAGTAAGTATTACTCAGCTCCAACTGACTGACAATATTTAATGTCTTTGTCTTCCATCATTTAGTATCAGAGGCCTGGTAAAAAGGTTTTCCACTTATGGGAGAGGATTCAAAACTAAGAGAACAGAATTATTGTCAATTATAAAGTCAGTTGTGTAAGGGGGATATGCACCAAAACAGAATGGTTAACATAGGCTTAGAAGACCTGCTTCAAACAGCAGTGAACTAAGCGGATATAGTTTTGCTTTGCACATGTGTATCTGGAGGTTTGTAGATTTAAATCTTGCTTTGTATCAGATGACACAGTGGCCCAAAGGCAGATGTTTCTGTTTTACTGTCAACATTAAGCAAGTCCCAATATGTGAGGGAGATCCATGCAGCTGTCTTGAAGAAGTATAAGGGGGGAAATGAAATTAAATATGCCCACCATTGAAGTGCGACAGTTTTGTCTTTTTTGCTATTATTCTGCCCTGTGGGTGCTTTTTTAAGAAAGGAGTTTGCTATGGTTTGTGTTTCTGGTTTTCAAAACCCATATTTTAGTTAATTTATGTGGAGAGAAAAGATTATCTGTCTTAGGCCTATCGATTTTATCTACCAGAATTTGGCTGGATTTTCACAATATTTTTGTTTAGATTAAAATAGGGCTGAATAATGTATTATGCCATTGCATGTTTATGTAAAAACAGACATTGTGTTTTGTTGTTTCCAAAAACATACCAAGCTTTATCTGGAGGCTAAGGACTGTATTTTCAAGGGGATGGAGCTTAATCCATTTTGGGAATGGCTACAAAAATTTGAAGTGGTATGCATAATAGGTATCTTAAGCATCTGAACAGCACAAGTCACCCATTTTGCTTCTGAAATTCTTCTACCCCAATGCATAAAATAACTTATTTTTGCCTTCCTTACTTATGGGCAAAATTGCTAGACATATGCAATATGTATATGCCTTTCAATTCACATTCAACTATTGACTGATACATACACTGACTGATTTGTTTCTTCTTGCATTTCACCTAAAGCTAAATTTAAAAGGACCCCAACCCATTGCAAAGTGATTTTGTTTATTATGTTCATCTCCATAGTTGATCAATCAGAATTTCCTCTTAAGGATGAATCCCTTAAACATATTGTTTGCATTCTCTGCAAGCTGGCTATCCTTTGCTTCATCCTTTAAATTATTGCTTTAGATTCAATCTTGATTGTATTTTATTATTATATTTAATAAAATTATAATAGGGACCAGTGTGGTACAGTAGATAGGAATGGGAATTTAGCCTACATATAAGCATGGAAGCCAGCTAAAATTCTTGGATCAGACACTCCTTTTTCAACTTTAGACTGGAAAGATTAGAAAATCAAACTGTCTTAAACTGTCTACTGAGGACCTCACTCCATTCCTAAAAGGTCTTTAAAGGAATGTGCATAAGCGCATCAGCATGCCCATCGTCCCTGTTTTACTGTTCCCATTTATCCATTTATTCATACTCATTGATTATGTATGTACCTATACTTGTTTACACTTATATGTTTACATGTTATGTCCATACTTATACCTGCTTTCTCATACATGTTTGGCAAACAAACAAACAAACAAACAAACAAATAAACAAATGAATAAATAAATAAATATTCTATCTATCAACAGCCCTTGAAATCTTTAAAGTCTTCAGTGAAGAGGCTTTCACACTGGACTAGAGGGATGGGGAAAAGGAGAGAGAAAGAATCATCCATGTTACTATTGCACAGTTGAAAGCCTGGCTCCTCCTGATGTATTTCCTAATGATCTGAAGGAGGATAAGAAACAATGTAAGTGACCTTAAGGTCTTTGTTAGTCTCAGTTAATTGGGCAATACACCACAGAATACTCAGAACTATTGTTCTTTGAGAGGAGCAATTTCATGTCTCATACATGCCCATGGGTTTTAAATTATTTGTAAATAGCCCAGTAATCAGAGTAAAAAAAAGTAAAGCAACCTCCCCTTTCAGCTAGACATCATTGAACAAGAACATCTGTTCATTATTCCAGAAGCTCTAATGCCTTCTAAACACACACACACACATTTATATTTGTGTGTATGTGTACACATATGAAAGACTTTTAAGAAATGGAAAAAACTTATGAAAAAATCATATTGAAATAGAATTAGATAATCAATAGTACTTCAACACCTTGAGCAGGGCCAGTCTTTTGTTATTCTTCAAAGAAGACAACCTACAATAGACAAGAGATATGTGAGAGGAAAGGAAACTTGGAATTAGAAACATGGGAAAAATTTTCTTGTGAAGACATCTTTGGAGGAAAAAGGAGGTAATCAAACCAAGTCCTCAGCAGGGTTTAATAAAACATCAGAGAGTCTATTCTGCAATCATCACTGAATGTAACTATCATTATAATTCCAAGCCATTGAGCCAAACAGTTCTCTCAGCTTGTGTAAATAGCTGTTGCTCCCATTGGCTTTAAGAAGGGCTGGTACTAGTTAGGGATTGGGTTTATTTCATAAGTTATTATGAAAGTGGGAATAATCTTTTCTCTCCATCTTTTTAAAAGCAAAAAGTAGGCTTGAACATTGATCAAGTAAGACACCTTTTATATATATAAAGAAAGGCGTTACTGAAATTTATTTCTAAAAAATATAGTTGCAGTTTTAAATGCTGAAGTTAGGGATGTTCAAAAGAAATTTGCAGTGTATTTTTCTGAGGATGATGGGGAGTGTGGGAGAATATATTTTACTACAGTAACATTTTGGAATAACAGCAAATAAATCAAAGATATTCTCGTGGCATGCCACCCATTGTCTTTTCTGCAGTAATTCTTAAGAAATTTCTCCTTCTCCTTCTTTATACTGACATCTTTTTAGAGATTGGTTTGTATATGTGTTCTTGTTTTCAATTTTCAAACATATTTTAGACAGTCCCAATTTGATGAGATATGAAGAGCTTTTAATGGAATTTTTATTTAGATAACAAAATAGAACAAATCTTACTATTAAATGAAGATACATTATTTAAAGAGAATTGTGAATAATGTAGATATTTTCACTCTATTAGAATAAAAATGAAGTGGCCCATCAAAGCCAACTTATGATTGTCAAAGAAAGATTGGCCAAGTAACTTGTTAGTCTAAAAATACTTGGCCAATTTACAAAGTCAACATTTGATCAAATTATGTCCACATCAAATGTGGTCACATTAATTACGTACTGTGCATTTTTGCACAATTATATCAAGATTCAGGTATGGCACTATTGTGGCTTCTACTGAACACCCAAAGATTTAAATCTTACCATACAAGTGAATAAAATGCAGAATAATAATCATAACAATTAGTAGAATAATGCCAGACAGTTATAATAGTACCTGTTGAAATTCTAATGCCAAAAAGTTTCTCACTCTCCTGCATCTTCACTTCACTGCAGAAACAATAACTCCATATGGCGTATAGAACTATATTACCAAGGACCACACACTTAAGCAGTGGCACTCACTTATTAGAATAATTAGAAATTAGAAAATGAATTGTGTGTAATTTGCAGCATGATGTGAATTTTGTATCCTGCAATGAGGTAAAAGATGCTGCCTCTCTTCTCTTCTTGATAGTCCATTCATCTAACCATCCAACTTGAATCAGCTTCATGCAGAACAATGCCATGCTATGTATTAAAGGTTCAAGAATTTTGGGTCAGCACTATGTGTACATGAGATAGAATTAAAATATGTATGATACAAATTAATTCCAGGATGGGGAAAAATTAACTTAAAATTTAGTACTTTGTGTGGTGTGTGTTAATCCAGGTAAAATGACTGTCAGAGATGGGAAGAGTTGCCACAAAAAAATTAAAACACAAAAACAAATGCCTATCCCTCCACCCCACACACAAAATCCTTTGAGATCCACTTCTTAAAATAGATAATTGAGTTTATGAGCTGTCCAGAATTGCTTAAGAAGATGGCCATACAAATATGATAAAGAAATAAGTAAAAACACTGTAGCATAACTGACCCTACAAATAAAGAAATCAACTTGCCATAAGAATAATTACTATTGCCAGAAAGAATCTGACCCATACTGGGTAGTGGTTTGGACAAAATGTGTCACTGAAATTAAAATTCACTATTCTATTTTGTTACTAATAAATAGAACAAAAGTTGGATGTTGATAAATATTCCCTGTAGGGAATAATATTGCAACAGATGGTCTTCAAATATGTGACTTTTGTAAAATACATCACATGACAGGCCTTTTAATAATAAAATCTTAACTAAAGAAAATAGGCACACTACAATTATAGACCCTAATTGCCAGCATGGTTACAATAGAACATCTTTTGAACATTAAATTGAACAAAAAAAAAATGTTAACGAACCCAGTACCTAGTTAAATGGTGTGTGACAGAGAGCAATAGTATATTTTTCTAAAAATCCTTCAAAGCATAATCTGCCAACCTCATTTAAATGATTTAACTAAAATATCTTCTTTGTAATTCTTGCTTCATTTTTCTTATTCATTTTAATCAAGCCGCCAACTGCTCTGAAAATAACAGCAAATATTGCTATTTACATGTGCTTCAATTTGTGAGACACATAGAATTTAGAAATCTAACAGTTCACATGTTGGTTGGGAGAGCATCATTCATTTGGAAGACTAGGTTTTGCACTGATATACTGGATTGGATCTAGTCTTAGGGCTTATCCTCACCTCCCTTTTACTGCAAAACAATTTACTAATAGCTTTTAAGAAACATACCTCCATGAAATTGCTACCTTTTGGAGGCAGCTTGAAATCATCTTTAGGTGTTATCTTATAAAACTGGTGTTTTGCCACTTCTCTTGATGCAAGTTGTGCTTTAGGGACAATCAATATTTTGATAGTAAGACTGGAGATGACATGGAAAGGGGCATAGAATTTATCCACCTGCTGAAGGCATGGACCTTTCATAACGGGCACTGACTTTTTAAACTCTTTTGATTAGGGTATCAAAAGACACTAAACACTGAAATGAGCCTTGCTCATTTTTCTGACAAACCAATTCAAAGTAGACCCTTTCTAAATATAGAACAAATGCTAGTCTTCCATGAGATCAGCACACCCATGTTGAAGCAAGCAAGTGTGGAATAGGAAAGACAGTATATTACTTAGCTGCTACATGATCACACAGGCTAACTTCAAACAAAAGTAAACAAAATAAAAACAATGGTGCATTGGGGACTGGCAAGAAATACAAGTGCGACCACAGAATAGGCAGAGAAAAATAATTGCTGATAAGAAAAACAAAACAAAACAAAGGTCAGGATAGTAGCCATTGTAGTACCTGGAACAGCAGAATAGAAAAGAAAGAAGAAAAATAACAAAATACAAAGATCTGCAAATAGAAGTATAACAAATGTGGTAAAAGAAAGAAAAGACAATACCAATAGTAACAGGTCCCTGGGGTGCAGTCCCAAAATATCTGAAACACTATTTGAATCTCCATCAATCAATTGCAAAAGGCAGCTTTACTTAGAACAGCTTACATCTTGAAACACACTTTTAACACTATCGAACAAAAATATCCTTGGGAAGAACTTGATAAATGGACAAAAATGGTAAATCCAGTCTAACCATCTGGCTGACTGTGCAACCAACAGTAATAATACCTATTTTAAATGTATATGCTGTTCTACTCCCAGTATCTGGATGGTTATTCAATACAGCATTCTTTAATGGCAATATAGAGCACTACTCATAAGGCTGGATATATGAAGGAATCTAAAAATGAGATCAAAGCTTTACAATTTCTAACTTAAAATTCATTTTTGCCATGCTGGAATTTTAACACTAATGTGACTTAATGCCTAATTTTCTGTAAGTGCAGTTCAAAATGAAGCTAATATTGGTCCTGACTATAATGCAAAGATTGCACAATGCTGTGGTGAAATATGCTAACTTCTCATCCCAGGAGGTGTTGAAACTAATCTATTATTTTTGACTCAGATTCATCTTACATTAAAAATATCAGCCATTTCATTAAACAGGATTCTTATCAAATGAATTGTGTGCATTTAAACTGAGGAGAGGATGAGCTGAGAAACAACAGATTCATAATATTACATAGGCAACTACTCAGTAGGATAGTCTGACAGCTTTTCTTAGACATTTACTGCAGTGCAGGTATAAAGAGATCAACATGTTGACCAATTAAACCAAACATTAGGGTGTAAAAAATTTGGGCCTGAATGAAATAAGCAGCTGCTGAGTTATTATATTTCAACATGCTCAGAATTGGTTGTGTTTTAAATGGCAAAAAGACAGGTGGACTCTGGTCTGCAAAGCTATATCCCACACTGACACATTTCTTATTGGATCTCCAGAGGTTGTAGTAATATGCTGGCAAATGTACAAGGTTAATTGAAGGTTCTGTTTCACATGAAGAAATGAGGTGAAACTGGGGAAGTGTCTACACTTAATATTTGAGCTGCTCAAGTTGTCTTGATACTACAACATGGTGTCTTTGTATAACATGAGCAGCTATCTTGATAGTTTAAAAAAAAATCAAAAGATCTGTCCAGACTGAGACACTTTAACAACAAGTTGCAAGATATTCAAACTGAAACCCTAGGCATCCTTCCATTAGACAACTTACAGTATCTGCTGTTAGACCATCTACCTACTTCTTTCAAAAAAGCAAATTGTAATTGCTTTTCCTCCTCTGTGGATTCTTCCTGGATTCACCCAGGGACAAAGGTTTTAAACCAGAGGTGATATTCAGCAGGCTCTGACCAGTTCTGGAGAACCTGTAGTGGAAATGTTGAGTAGTTCGGAGAACTGGCTAATGCCACCTTTGACTGGAGATTTTACAATATCCTTCCCCTGTCATGCCCACCAAGCTGCGCCCATAAAACTAGTAGTAAAAAAATTTGAATCCCACCACTGATTTAAACACACACAAAGAAACACATAAACACAGAGATAAAGCTTAAACTTTGAAGTGCATATGTCTCTTAATAATAGCCTTTCTAAGGGCCTAGTAAGTGAAAGTTTGCTCATTTAAAATCCAGCAAAAACAGTATGCATGTATATATACATGTATACACTATGCATGTATACACACACCAACACCTACAAAGACAAACATATAAAAACACAGTTTATTTCCAGCCTGCCTTTTTCATTGTGATTTATTTTTAATAGACTCAGTGCTTTTGCTTCACCATTTTTTTCAGATGCCCAAATGTTATTTGGAAGCTGTGAGTGAAACCTTCTTCTCTTAGGTTACTGGAGTAAAAAATGGATGATGGGCCCAACAAGTAGCATAAGACAGACCTGAGTGGCCATTTAATTTTATATCAGTATAGAAGATAGTTATTTGGAGAGAAAGCAGAATGAAATATGTAGCATAATGATTTCAACCTCAGTGTCTTTCAGATAAGTAAATCTCAACTCTCAGCATTCCTTAGAGGTAACACATCTTTGTTTCCCCTCATCAGGCAGTGGGTGGAGGATGAGGAAAACTTACAGAGAGCTGCACTGCTGGTCCCAGTTTTGGCTACCAAATAGCAGGGCAATCCCTCATAAGTGAGTTATGTAAAAAAAAAAACTGTCTGAAGTGGTAAGCAATTGTAAAATATATTACTGTAGTCAGAATGTTCTGTGTTAAGCTAGTAGGATAATGGTTCCCCCGCCTTCAGAATTAAGCCTAAATAAGTCAAAACTATATAATACTAAGAAAAAACATCAACTAAATGTTAAGTAAGGCTGTTTTGAATCTAAGTATGTTGTGCTCCAAATATGTTTATTAGTATTTATTTAACCTAATATATTAGAAAATGTTCTACTCTACATCAGAAAAAATTCTCTTCGTCACAAAGACTATTTCATCCTCTTCATATATTGCATTAAAAACAGTGGTGGGATTCAATTTTTTTTTTACTACCGGTTCTGTGGGCATAGATTGATGAGAGTGGCAGGGGAAGGATACTGTAAAATCTCCGGTCAGACATGGTATTTGTCAGTTTTCCAAACTACTCAAAATTTCTGCTACCGGTTCTTCAGAACTGGTCAGAACCTGAATACCACCTCTGATTAAAAAGCATATGTCAGACACAAATAGGAATCCAGTAGTCGCTTAATATATGTATTGATTATTTCATTCTTATTGCATTTGGGATGGGGAAGAGAGAATTTCCATAAACAGCAAGTAAAAGGTAGAAATTAAGTGGGGATTAACAGAAATGAGCTGTGGCTACAAACAAAAAGATTAGACAATTTGGAGCCAGTGAAGGACAACTGAATTAAGGACCTCCTGCCAGGGAGGGAGGGATCCTTTTCCTCAAGGAACTAAGGTAAAAAGTGAAACTTGGGAGTGCAGAGTGTTAAGAAAGGGAAGATACCTGGGAGAAAGAAAGAAACCTTCCTAAAAGGTTATGAAAGAAGGGAGGGAAAGAAGGGGTCAGTGTGAAGAGATTAAAAACAAAATCACAATTACAGCAAAAGCTAGGAGGATTCCTTGACTCTTATTTAAGAAGTAAGCAAGAGGTGAAAAAAGAGAAAACATGAAGATATTCATCCTGCATCATTCTTTAGCTATCAGGGAAAAGAAGTAGCTTGAGTAGTAGCAAAAGGATGAATAGTATAAGCTGGCTGATTTTTGACAGTGGAAAGAGAGGGCAACTGGCAAGTTTTCATACTTAGGAAATCACCAGTGAATCAACTGGGGGAAGATCAACACTTGGAGAGCCCAGAGGAGAAGCAGATTGAAGCAAATAGGCCGGGATGAAGGAAGTCTGACTCAAAAGGAAAGATCAAACAGCCATGTGGTAGAGAGTGAGAAAACTGTTTCATGCTTATTTGACTTCTTGGGCGTTTGAGGAAATTTAGGTAGAATCAAATTTGTTTAATCATATACTGTGCCTCTGAATGCACCATGCCTTGAAGGAATCAGTCTCTGTGAGTAAGTGAAGGATGATGGTTACCAATAGAAGAAAATATTTGGAAATCAGGTTGAACTGTGGAGCTCTCTGAGCTTAGTTGTTTTCTTGCAGACATTTCATTTCCCAACTTATCCCAACCATCATCTGTACTAGAAGGGTTTGCTCTCTATTTATGTACAAGTGCCCTGTCAGTGTTAATCTGAATTCTCTGAATTCCTTGATTGGGGGACTTCCTTCCTAGTCTAGTTCTCCATTACTACAGTGCTGTCATTGGAGGCTTTCAAAAAAAGAGACTGGACAACCATTTTATCGGAAATGGTATAAGCAGGATCTCCTATTCGAGCAACAGTTAGACAAGGTCCTTTCCAACTCCATTATATTAGGTTCTAGTATTAAACTTGGTGTTAATATTTGCTTATCTGAGTGTCAATTCTTGGCAAGGATGTATTGTGGCATTTTATCATCTTGATTGTCTCTTTTGAAAGATATGTAGATGTTATTTATTGCTGTGTTACTGTTGATAGCTAATTTGTCTGAGTGCTGGACTTCCAGGAATTTTCTCGCATTTTGGACTTATCTTGATCTAGGATGCTCAAAATTTCCAGATTAAAACTATGGTGAAGTTTATGTGTTGTGTGATTGAATTTTTATCATGTCTTCTGACTGTTAGTTGATGTTAATGGATGCACTCTGCTGATCTTCTGCCTGTCTGCTCTACTTAGTGGCTGTTACAGTCCTTATACTTTGTTTTCTTCTGAGACTACTGGATCTTTTGTTGGAAGATATTGTATCAATCTGTTTACTTTTCCTGGTGTTCAGGATTATTGTGATGTGTTTGTGCTCATTCTTACTAGCTTCTCTTGTGGGAGCCTAGGTTGTTACTTTGGTCATGGAGCATTTGGTTAGTGTGGGTGGTTTTATGATAGACTTGTGTTTTTAATTTGCCTCTGCCAAAGAGGACATCCAGGAGGGGTAGAATGTTGCTGCTTCCTGCTCTTGTGAATGTTATTCTTTTGAAGATGTTGATACAATGGGATTTTTCAGCAAGTCCCCTCTATTGTACATAAGGACATTCATCTCATTGAATTTATTTATTGAACTGCCTAATTAATTGAGTTCCCGCAGCTAACATCCAATCAAAAGTTTAAAACAGTCGCAAATTTTAGTGAAATAGCATATGGAAAAATCCAAAACAAAAATGATACAAAAAACTGAAATGACAATGATTACTAAATATCTGAAAGGTTACTCACAGGTTTCTCACAGAGGGGGTGAACTGTGAAAGTAGTAGAACTTGAAGAAGTGGATAAATTGACTTGTTTGGTTAGAGCATGGGACTTGATCACCTCTTGTCACCTCACAAAAGCAGGGACACCTGAGATAGATCAAGTCTGGTTGAAGGTAGTCCTGAAGAGTTCAACAGCTTAGTGTTGATTATTTTTCTAGCTGGGTGAACAATTGTTTATATCTATATTGTATTCCTCTAACGCTACCAGTGAGACCATTCTATTTATAAACAATGAAGTTTTTCTTATTGGATGCCAAAAGAAAATGATCCTTTATGATTATTTCTGAGGTTAATGATATAACAGCAGATCTTGTTAAAAGATCTGGAGAGAGCATGTTTGAGTATTTCAGGGGTGACAACTAAGTTAAAAAAGTTAGCTACCAATTTGTCAGTATTTTTAATATTTTTATGTTTAAGTGTAATACATGATGTATCATCATTGGGTTTATATGTGTTGTTCTGCAGTTAATTGGCATAATTACAGTAGCAATAAGAACAGTAGATCTCAAATTTGCTCTGAAAAACAGTAAGGAGATTTCCTTTTTACAAAAACAGAAGGCAAAGCAATAAAGGGGATCTGCCTCAAAACAGCTGCTATTATTAGATATATAGATCAAACATTAATCTGAAGACAGTTTTAACAAATTGTAAATGTATGAGATGGTCCATTCAGTCTTAAGACTACAAAATCTGGCAGAAAAATCCTAATAACAATTAGGTAGCAGAGAGTTACTGTACATAAAATAGTGCACCTTCTAGTGATCATAAGAATATCTGAAACTGAGGTCTCATTGATCTAAACAAATCATGTTTACAATGAACACAATTACAATATTACCATAGTACAGCAAAATGTCCTTTTTGGTGGCAGAGGGAGTGAAATTTCATTCTTGCATTGTCAGCTGCTGTTCTTGTGTTCAAAAAACTATGTAGTCAATGGGATTTTGGAGATGAGCCAACCTCACTTTTCTCATAAGAAGAAAACTTAAGACACAGACTCCCTTGAAAGCTTGCTCTCCATTCCTCCTCCTTGTTTTGCATTTAGTATGCTTTAGGTATGTTTTTATAAACATTTGAAAACCATTGCTATTTTTTAAAAAAAATCTAGAATAAAAATTCTTCAGCTGCCATGAATGAAATGAAATCATACTACAAACAAATGCAATGAGGCAAGGTCCCTCTAGTATACCTTTTTCAATCCTTCCTTGTTCACCTGGAAAGAGTGATGAGAAATTTGGAGTACTGGAAGTATTGCAATGCTAATGCAAGTTTACATTGCTTCTGAGGTGAAGCCAGTTGTTGTATGGAAAAGCCTTGAGAATGACTTTATGTTATAAAATTCAGTATAAAAATATAGAAATGAAAGCTACTTGGTTCCAGACCTATGTATTAATGCAAGGAGTATCAATCATGGCTTAAACATTAGTACCATAAGAAACCCTTGAACTTGGCACAATTGACAGAGAGCTTCATAGCTGAGCATTGAAAGGCAGGTGCTGGAAATGAACAAGTTTTGGAGGCCTCTCTTTGAAGAACGAGATGCCACTAAGTATTTCTTACTTCTTGGCCATGATCCAACACACAGCTTTGTGAACTTAAGTCCCATTACATTTCAGATCTCCTAAGAACCTGCTGGGTTCCAATTGCATTTGATCCCATTTGCTTGAAAGCAGGGTAATTATTATATTCATTTATGGCAACTAATAAATGATAAATGGCAGGTGGCTGATGAGATATGATTAATATGAATAGAAGGCAGGGTATTATTAAAAACAATAACAAGCATACTGAAGGAAGCTCCAGAAAGCCAGCAAAAGAAGCTGCCTTCAGGATGACAATAGTCAAGAGAGTTCTTTATATTTTGACAAAAGCTTTTCTGATCTTAAGAATTTTTGAGTTGAAAGATTGATTTGAGCTGCAGATGCTCAACTTGCCTCTTACAGTAGAAGCAATTTGCACATCCTTAATTCCCTTAGAATGATTTAGAAGAATTAATGTGATTCAAGCCCATAAAGGCATTTTTGGCACGCTAATTGAGCACATTATTTTTATGGAATATTATATTGCTAGTTAGGAAAAAGGGAGGGGAAAAGGGAGGGACAGCTGCTCCTCCTTCAGTCTCCTTTTTCTCCCACATGTGTTTTCTTTCTTTTTCTTTAAAAAAACACAGATTCTGAAAATATTGATAGGCAGAAATAGTAATGTTGATGAACCATACATGTACATTGATAGGAGAAGAAAAAAAAATAGCAGCTGGTAACAAAAAAATGGGAGAAAAGATAGACTAACAATGACTTTTCTATAGTAACTGCAAATATAAAATTGAACTTATTTTATGACATGATGTTAGTAATGATGTTAGTAACTGAGGACAACTTTCTTTGTTGTGGAGTTGGAAAGAAGTATAACTCAACATTCTCTCAGCAGTTGAACTACCAATACAATTAGTTGTAAACATAGCTCAGCAGCCAGAATTGTCCACACTATTTAGGGAAATGTACCATTCAAGAGTATGTGTGTTCTGACTGTGCACAAAATCTGTAAAAATATACTAAAGATCCCTACCTGATTAAATTAGTTATTTACCAAAAAAGTTGTTTGCATGTTGTCGGGAGAAAGCCAATGACGTTTTCATCTGGAGCACTATTTGATGCCTTTCTACTTCTCACAAAATTGAAAGTCATAAGATAGACAGTGTCATAACAATAAGTAGCTGGTTCTTCCTAAAATGAAAGCAATGCAGCTGGACAATTAAATGATATCTGTAAAGAAGCTTTGTTCAGGAAAACCTAATAATAATGCCTAAAAGATGGCATAAAAAAATGTAAAAAAAATATATGTCTTCTTTTAATCAAGATTGTGCTCTCCCCAAATCCAAAAACCTTCTGCCTCCTGTTTCTACAGCTAGTTAAGATAGGTAATTGAGAAAAATGGTCTGGCCCAACAGCTTAATTCAAAGAAGCAAAGAGTTTAGTCTGGAAAGAGATCGAACTGAAATCTTCACTAACCTCTAATCTTTGCAGTCTAACCTTCCAAATAAGTAAAAGCAGAATGCTGATAATTATACCATACTGAGTGAGAACCTGTAAAGATAACAGTGGACTATGATAAATGTTGGTTTAGGTGGATTTGGATACAGGGGAGCCTCATCTAGTCTTCCTTGGAATAGATAATAAAATGAAAATACTGGATGAGCATCCTGTAAATTGTAAAGTCTCCTTCCACTTAGGCTGGCTCTCTGGTGACTTCATAGACAAATTTGTGTATTTGAAAAAATACAACTCCTCCCAGGAGTTTTACAGGTAATATTCTCAAGGATTTTATCAACTTTCTAGGATACAATCCTGATGACTTTCTACCCATTATTAACCAACATTGTTTAGCTTTTCCTTTCAGCAACATTAAGACAGGAGCTTCCTACAAGATTGGACCTGGTTAGTCTATGTATGGGAGACCAACAGACTGTAAATTTTGCGAAAAAAATATTGGGAAGTAATGAATGACAGGCCACTTCCAGAGGTAGTATTCATCTGGTTCAGACTTGTTCTGGTGTACCGGTAGTGAAAATTTTGAGTAGTTCAGAGAACTGGCAAATATTACCTCTGGCTGGCCCTGCCCACTTGCCCTCGCTGTTACCTCTCCGAAATTCCCTTGTTTTTTTTATCTCAGCTGATTCGCACAACAGAGCAGATTTCCATGCCTCAGCTGAGCTAAAAAACATGTCAACTCACCAGCACAGACACAGATGGCGGTCTTTGAGCCCTGCGCACGCACATGAAGCACGCTGTCATAGAATTTGGAAAAAAAAATTAATTTAAAAAATTGACCTTTAAAGCCATCAAGTACTATTGCTGCAAATATTGTGCATTTTCACTGCTAAATATATTAAAAAATGGGGAATTTTTTTTCTTATTCAGATTTCCAGAGTCCATTTGCCAAGTGAAATTAGTACAAAGCATCACAGCCATTGTTAGTCTGCCAGAGTTGATTAGCTTGTGGCTCTCTTCTTGGAATGTGCTCCTTAACTTTGAGAGGCTAGGTTTGCCCATAATTTTAGCTCAAGTCAAATAGAAATCAAATGACCCAGTTAAAACTCAGAACCAACATCTGTCATGGCTGGGGACATATTTGATACTCATTTATTTGGAAAAAACAATTCATTGTCACAATACTATTGTGATAGTGTACTAATATATTGTTATCTTTTAGGAAGGAATTAAAATACAGAAAGACTAGGGAAGCAATAACTTAATGGCCCATAGTTAAGATAAACATTTCAGGTTCTTTAATTATTTATGTGGGTCACAATGCAGTAAAGAGTATGCCATGATATTAGCTCCTAGTTGGAATATCAACTCTTATCAGATTAATTTAAGTACAAAGACCCATGCATACAATTGGGCTGCATAGCACACCAACAGTACATGACAAAAGTGTGTGTGGACATGCATTAATGAGTTTTCAAAAAGTCACTGTCTCTGAGTTACATTAAATAACCTTTGGGCTTATGCTTTTTGCACCATGATAAAAGTCATTAACTCAAGTTAGATGTAGAAGCAAGTCATTTTGAAGTGCATTCTGACAGCTGGAATTAAACCGGAAAATATCAACATCAAAATAAAACTCCAGTCCTAAACAAAATTATTAAGGGATGCATGATTGGCTTTGTCTATGTGTGCTATTTAAAATTGATCCCTTTAACTTGGTTTTTAAGTCAATGTTTTATAAATATGCATCTTTTTTACAGTCCTGTTTAGATTGTCTCAGCTTTATGAATAATGTTTATTTTAAATTTATTAACTGTAGATGCAGCTCATTGACTTTTTGACACAGACTTGGATCCAGGCCTAATATATTTATAGAAGACTAAATGTATTTGAAATCCTTTTTATTTCATTGGATACATGTATCTAAGTACAACCATGTTCAAATTGAACATTTTAAGGAATGGACAGATTTATACTCCTTGCAGACAGCATTCTTTTAGCAAGTTATTGATGCCACCTGGAAGTTTACCTGTGTCATCAGGGTCACCTAAGTAGTGCAAATGGATGTGCAGCCTTCTTGGAGCTGTCACAATCCCTTCAACAGTTCCAAAAAGGATCCTCACCAGGAGTGGGATTCAACCAGTGTTACTACTGGTTTGGTGAGAGTGTGTTTTGCATGCACACGCTTCTCGTGCACATACACCTGAAGTGTGCTGCATGTGTGTGTGCAGCATTTGCAAAAAAGCCTCAGCTGTGCCACCCAGGCAGCTGACAAGTGCTGCGTGCAGGTGCACAGCATTTGAAAATCCTCTTCTTTCCTGCTTTTTCAACCTCAGCTGTGTCGCGCAAAGCAGCTGAAGTTGACAAAGCAGGAAATAAAGGACAGCCAAGAGCCCGGGCAGGCGAGTGGGCCAAACAGACAACCAAAAGGTCATCTCAGTGAACCAGTTTGGTGTCTGCTGTTCTTCAGAACTACCAACAGAGTGGCCGAACCGGCATCATCCTACCCCTGCTCCACACCCATTTGCACAACCCAGGTGACCCTGATAACACAGGTAAACCTCAAAGTGGCCTCAATAACTTGCTAAAAGAATGCAAATGACCAGCTGTCTGTCTATCTGTCTGCAAGGAGAATACATCCTTCCATTCCCCACCATCCCAATCAGAGGTGAAGAAGCTTCTTGGATGAGAAGTGAAATTTTCTCAAAGAAAAAACCAGAAAGTCCAGTTGCATCTTGAAAAAGTATCTTTGGGACAAAGCTTCACTTTGGTTAAGCTTAACACCTGGTGTTTCCCAGATATACCCGGATCTACAATATGTGCATGAATGAGTGTCGGGTTTTTTGGCAATAGTGCTGAAGTGGTTTATTATTGCTTTCTTCTAGAAACTCCAACCTACATCCCTAGGATTTCTTAATCATCCAAATACTAATCAGATCCAACTCTTTTATTTCTTTCAAGAATAACTAAGGTCAGCTAGAAATTACAACCTACTTTTGACATGATAAATCAAGATTGATTGTAATTCTCAGGTAGTTTTACATAGCAATATAGAAAGCTATAGTGATATCACTATACTTATATTCTTGCGTTGACCCTCTGGTTGATCACTGAGGCCTTAAGGCTCTTTATAAAACTTATTACAGTCCTTCTAAAATTGTTACTAACCATCTCTTGCAAACCAGAGAGGTGACAAGAAATGACAACATGTCAATCCGAAAAGACTGAGATCCAAATATACTATTTCACTGCTTGCTTAGATTCAGCGCATCTCCATCTGATTGCTAAATGCATCACCAAATGCCCTGCTTAAAGTATCCCCTCTCTTTCATTTAAAAACAAACAATTGAAGGCCTTTTTCAGGTGAACAAGCAGGGAACATGTATAACTGTTCCACATTGTCATTTTTCATGTTAAAAATTGATGTGCTTCTGTTTCTCTCTGAAGCATAACAAACTAATGCTTGGTTAGTACTCAGCATAAGAAATGTATGCACCTGCACTCCAGATGAGTACACTAAGCAAAATTGTATTTGTATTTTTGTATTTATTTGATTTGTCAATCGCTCACAAGACATGGGTACAAGAATAAATATAGTTATATATTTATATATACATGAGATAAATACTTATAAGAGAAGTAAAAAACAATAGGACAGAGATGGTAGGCATAATTGGTGCACTTATGCACACCCCTTACAGACCTTTTAGGAAGGGGGTGAGGTCAGTAATAGACAGTCTAAGGTTAAAGTTTTGGGTTAAAGGTATTGACAATTTAGCTTGTATTTTATTTTCTGTTTTTTTTCTGCCAATATGTAAGACAGAGCATTTATTTGTTGAGATTTGAAGTTGCCATTCCTTTGACTATTCTGAAACATAGTCAAGGTCTTTTTGGAGGGTAGTAGTATTGCCTGTGGTGTTGAATAGCTTTACATCATCAGCAAAAAAGAATGCAGTTGCGCTTAATATGATCACAGAGGTCATTTATGTAGAGTATGAAGAGAGTTGGTCCTAGAACGCTGCCTTGGGGGACACCACTATTGACAGATACAGAATTTGATAGGACACTCCCAATTTTGACCATTTGTTGTCTGTTTGACAGGAATGCTTCTATCAAGTTATGTAGGTGTCCAGAGATATCATAAGATTTTAGTTTTAAGAGTAGTTTGTCATGTACCACTAAATCAAAGGTTTTATAGAAGTCTATGTAGATTGTGTCTATTGCTTTGCCCTGGTCGAGTTGTGTAGTTGTCCATATGTTTTTGCAGTGTAAGAGTTGCAGATTACAGGATAGTGTTTTCCTGAAACCAAACTGTTTATTAGAGAGTAGCTTGTTTGTCTCTAAGTGGAGGATAATGGATTGGTTAATAATTGATTCTATGACTTTACAGGTGATGCAGCATAAAGAGATTGGTCTGTAATTTTCAACTAGGCTGGGGTCTCCCTTTTTGAAGATGGGGATGACTGTGGCTTGTGACCATAGATTAGGCAAGGAGCTGGTCCTGAAAGATTTTTCAAAGATTATGCTTAGAGGTTCGGCTATGGCAGTGGATTGCTTTTTTAAGAAGTAGCCACATATTCTGTCTGGTACAATAGATAGAGATGGTTTTAGATTGCGCAGTGCTTTTTCAACAATGTCTTCTGTAAAATCGATATGTATTAGATCATTGTAATTGTCTGTGGTTTGACTAGGAAGTACTAGGCTTGATCCATTGCTGTTTACAAATACTGAGCCAAAGAATGTGTTGAAGAGGTTGGCTTTAATGGTGTGGTCATTGCAGTCTTTGCCATTAAGTCCTTTCAGGGGTGGGATGGACCTTGAGTTTTTTAGTTTGCTGTTTACAAAATTGTAGAAAGCATGGGTGGAATTTGTCCATAGAAGGTTTTCCTCTTATTTTATGTGATAATTAGTGCATTCAGTTTTTATCTGGTGGCACAGATTTTTGTATTGGCTTTTGAAGTTGGCAACATGACCAGATTTGTTTTTTCTCCAAAGTGATCTCTGTTTTAGATTGAAGCTTTGTTAAGCCTGGGTTCACCAACCAGGGTTAGGTAGACAAGCTAAACAGAATGTGCAGCGTTAGTCAGATAGGCACACAGATAAATGAGTGATCTAAGCTTGTATGTTTATTAACATACAGTAAAAATAACAGATACGCTTGTGCTATCAAGAATATATTTTATTCCAGTATAAGTTTTATAGCATAGTCAAAAACAGTCCTATATTCATTTACCATGTAGTCAGTCCATTCAGGGATATTCAGTTAGCAAAGTCCATGTAGAATATCCAATGTCAGTTCACATAAATCAGTCCGTTGTTGTCTCTCCCGTTCGAGCAATGCAGTCTTGCTTCCAAGCAGTAATCAGGGATCATCAAAGCCAGAGAGAGAGCGAGCAAGCTGTAGCCTTGCTACTTTTATGTGGTTTTCATAACCACACCCACAATTGCCATTTTACATTTAAAGCTGCATACACTAACTATGATTCATAGTTAGTATTTCACCTAAAACAGTTAGGGTGAACAATGTTATCCCTAACAAGCTTCCTTATTGTTATGGGTGATCTGTTTTTCCTGGTTTTGGGAATTGTAATTGGTACATATAGTTTGATGGCTCTTTTGATTTCTAGTAAGTATATTTTGTAATGGTCTTCAAAAGTATTGAATCCAGTGAATAGAAATTGCCAATCAAGGGAAGAGAGATCATTGATTATAACGATGAGAAGATGAGATTGAGGCAGTTGTTAAGCCTAGAATTGTTGGTTACTAGTTGTTCCAGTCCCAAATTTGGTACAGCATCGTAGAAGGTTGCACGTATGGGTTCAGTTGTACATTTGTTTAGAGTCCAGTTAATATGAGGTAGATTGAAGTCAGCAAGAAAGATATAAGTGTGTGGGTAGGATGCTGCCCATGTTAAGAGTGTATTTAGCTTGTTTACATGTTTGATGTCATAATCAGGGGCTCTGTAATATAGTAAGAACCGAAATGTGATATTTAAGGTCAGTTTACAGATAATGGTCTCAGGAAGAGCAAGCTCTTGGGTAACTTGGATGTTTTTTTAGAAGTAAGGACCTTTTATAGAAAAAATAACACCACCTCCTCTACAGATTTCATGATCAGATCAGTAAACATGATAGTCTCTTACTGAGGTAATGGAGTCAGGGAGAGATGTGTTGAGCCATGTTTCACAGACAAATATGATGTCAAATTTAGTCATATTTAGTAAGAGGAGAAATTCAGGTATTTTATTTACAAGGCTTCTTGCATTGAGTAGCTTGCATTTAAGGCCAGTTGTAGTTTGAATTGAGGTAGTTGGGGGCATGCATGCCTAGTCTTGGGTGAGGGTGGATTGGTTGAAGAAGGTTTGGATGCTGAGTTGTGGGTTGTGTGACTTTCTTTTGATACAGTCTACACGGTAATCCCAAGAACATTTTTTCTGGTTGAAATTGTTGAATCAGCCTGATGGAATTCTGTTTTCCAATGTGGTATGCACATTTCATACAATATATTGACCAAAGAGGAGAAAAACCGCAAGACCAATTCCATGTCAGTTCAATTAGTACCTTTTAGATCTATGACAGACTAAAATATAAAAACACTGATGTAGAGTCAGCTATTGTCAACTAAATTAAACCCATTCCATTTTAATTCTGCCCACTAATTAAATTTTGAAGAGCTAGGAAGCATTTTATAAGCTACTCCTTTCCCACACAGTCTGCAAAAAAGAAAAAAAAAAGATTATATGAATCAATTGCAAACCTGAACTTGACAGACCAAACTCACCCTACCTCACCCTTTAAAGCTAATGAATACATGATGAAATAAAGTATTGGTCTGTCTACCACAGATTATGCAGGATCAGTTATTACATAAACTTTTCTATTTTAAGAAAAACATACTCATTCTGACTGTTTAATGTACAGTAAAATATGTTTATATAAGCTTTTCTTTAAATAAAGAAGCAAGGAAAGAAGACTTAAAATGATTTAATTGTTTTCCCTGTCCTTGTACATCCTCTTACTGTTGTATTTATTGGCTTTTCTGAAACTTAAGAGCTTGTATTTTATACTCTCGGGTGATATAAAGCAGGTATTGTCCCTCCATGTTTTGGCCAGCAATCTTCTATTTACAAAGAATAAATCTATTTGCAAAGAACTTTTTATTTTCAACTATTTAAAGACATGCTATCATATCACTTTGTCTTCAATTCTTAAGGCTAGCCTTTTCCAGTCCCTTCAATAGTTCTTTCTAATTCCCATTTTATCCATGCTGCCATTCTAAAAACTTGCTCCAGTTTGTTCAATACTTGGCCTAGATTTGGGGAGTACAGGGTAGGAGGACAGAACTCCTCTCACTAATATTGAAAAAAAGTGGAAAGATTTCTTTCCATCATACAGAATTTGTATTTCTGTCGATATAGCCTTAAATTGTATATAAAAAATATCAGACTTGCAATTTTAGTTTCATGTTGTCCATTAATTCTGCTTGTTGGAAGCCAGTTGTGAAGCACCCAAATAACAATCACATGACTACAGGACACTGCAATGGTCATAAATGTGCACAATTGCAAAACACCAAAATACCAATCACCTTGCCACAAGATACCACAATTGTCATAAATGTGCACAGTAGTTGCAAAACTGTTATAACTTTGAATAGTCATTTAACAAGGCGCTCAAAAAGTGAAGATTATCTGTATTGCGCTTCCATAAGGCATTGAAGATCTGGATTTTTCACCCAGGATTGAGCTAAAGTTCTTGATGACTCTTCCAATAATAGGTGGGTAGAGAGTGAAAGATCATGGCATCTGCCCCTCTCAATTCCTGGCAAATAGATGGGGAAGAAATGGTGGTAATGACAGATTTTATTTTCCTGGACTCCAAGATCACCGCAGATGGGGACGACAGCCAAAAAATCAAAAGATGCTTGCTCCTGGGGAGGATAGCTATGGCAAACCTAGACAGCATACTAAAAAGCAGAGACATCACCCTGCCAAAACAAAAGGTGTACAGTCAAGGCTATGGTTTTCCCAGTTGCAATGTATGGCTGTGAAAGTTGGACCATAAGGAAGGCTGAGCGTCAAAGAATTGAGGCCTTTTCACGATGGTGCTGGAGAAGACTCCTGTAAGACCCTTGGACTGCGAGGTGATCAAGCCGGTCAGTCCTAGAGCAGATCAACCCTGACTACTCTTTAGAAGGCCAAATGCTGAAGATGAACTCAAATACTTTGGCCACCCTAATGAGAAGGAAGGACTCACTGGAGAAGAGCATTATGCTGGGAATTATTGAAGGAAAAAGAAGAAGGGGATGGCAGAGAATGAGGTGGCTGGATGGAGTCACTGAAGCAGTTGGTGTGAGCTTAAATGGACTCTGGGGGATGATAGTGGACAGGAAGGCCTGGAGGAACATTTGTCCATGGACTCAAAATGGGTCAGACATGACTTTGCAACTAACAACAACAGAGACTGATTGAGAATTTGTTTTGGTTATGTTACATTTTCCTCTCCTCTCTGGTGGTTTGCGTTTATGTTTTTAATTTTAATCCTATGTCATCCAGTGACAGTACTAATAAATAGGATAAGGAAGGCAATACAGGATTGCATATAAGTGGGAATGCTTATCACTTGAAATATAAGATATGTTATATCTTTTCCTTTTTCTCGACTATTTTGAGACAGATTTTAGCAATCTTCTTGTGGTTACTTTGTCAGGGTGATAATTCAAATGTGGATTTTTTTTCCTCCCTATTTAGGTAAAAAGGTAATGTATTATTTACAATCTGAACAAATGAAATATACATGCAATGAGTTACTATTTTGAAAATAGGTATCACCTCAAACCAATCAAAACTCGTCTAATCCAGAAACAGATTTCTTATAATAAAAACATAAATTCTAGATTGAGGTATTCCTACAATTTTTCTTCATTACCACTAAACTTTCATCTTGGGTTATAAAACTCCCTTTAAATTGACCATTATGGAAAATTTATGCTTTAATCAACAGAAATAAAGTACTAGCATTATTTTTGCCTTAGCTTCACAGTGGTTGAAAAATAGCCTTGGACAATGTAAAATAAATAAATAAATATTGACTTAAGATTTTTAAATATGTGGCATTGTTTTATCTTCCTACCTGATTATTTTCAAGTCACTAGTGAGGCGTTTAACTTTTACACCAGATAGCTTGTAGAAAAAGGTATTTTAAGGTTAACATATACTCTTTTTGTAATTAATGAGATTCAAATTAGTTATAATTGTAATCAGTTTAAAATAGGCTGAACAAAATAGGACTGGAAAGGATTGGAAGTATGAATGGGTTGAAGAGTACAGTAAATGTTGGATAAGTTCAAGATATTGAGACTCTGGAAAGAGTACAGAGTACAGAGAAGAACAACCAGGATGATTAGGGAACTGGAGCCTAAAACATATGAAGAATGCTTACAGGAACTAGCCATGGCTAGTCTAGTGAAGAAAATGACCAGGGGAGACATGATAGAAGTGTTCCAATATTTGAGGAGCTGCCACAGGGAGGAAGGGGTCAAGCTATTTTCTAAAGCGCCTGTAGGCCAGACAAGGAATAATGGATGGAAACTGAACAAGGAGAGATTTAACCTGGAAATAAGGAGAAACTTTCTGACAGTGAGAACAATCAACCAATGGAACAAAAGTTGCCCTCGGAAGTTGTGGAGCGCCATAAGTTGAGACTTTCAAGAAGAGATTGGACTGCCATTTGTCAGAAATGGTGTAGGGTCTTCCGCTTGGGCAGGGAGTTGGACTAGATGACCTACAAGGTCCCTTCCAACTCTGATTATCTGTTATCTGTTAAAGGTAAAAATGGGGGAAGAAAGAAGGGGTTTTTCTTTCTTTCTTTCCTCTTTTTCTTTCCTTCCTTTCTTCATCCTCCTACCAGTTCCTAATTGAATATTTTCACAAACGCATAACCTTTTCTTTACTGCAAGCTAATGATTGATAACTTGGTCATTGTAAAAAGGAGGCAAGAAATGTTGCAGGTCCCATCCCTAGGGAGATACACCTGGTGGGGACCCATAAGAAGGGCCTTCTCCATGGTGGCTCCCTCTCTCTAAAAAAAATCATTCCTAAAAAATCATCAGATTAGAATGGCCCCCACTCTAACACTTTTCCAGAAGGTGCTGAAGACCTGATTCTGCCAAGTGGGCCTGGGGAACCCAGAGCGGAATGGAGTCCATTAAATGGCTTGTGTGTTCTGCTGTCACTGAGGCAGGGCGGGGGATGGGGCATGATTTTATTATATTTATTTGATTCCTTTTAATTAGTTTTATTGTTTTAAATGAGGTTTTATATTCTATAAGCCACCTTGAGTTGCCAGGTGCGAAGAGGTGGCAATATAAATTCAATAAATAAATAAAATAAATAAATATGAAGAATTTTCCAAAGAACTACTAAGAAGCAAAGGCTGAAGTAAGAGCTACAAACTCTGCCTGAAAGGATGGGTTTCCCCCATCCCCATTTTTGCTTCTCATTTTCAGAGAGTCTTGCCACCATTCAACTTACAGGGAGGCAACCCATCTGCAACAGAAAGCAAATTCTGGCTTGTTGATCCAATCTGTGGTTTTCAACTCTTGCTGTTTTAAGCCTATTGCCTTTGAAGATAAAGGGTGGAGTGCAGTATGGAGGTTTTCCTTCCAATAAAAGAACAAAGGATAGGAAACTGTACTTCTCTTTCAATTATGAAAAACTCTGTATGTGTGTGTATGTGTTTCTAGTGAGTGCAGAGTGACATTGCACTTTAGGCTCCTTGCCATAAGAGTCACCAGGAGAGATTGCCTTCTGCAGTTACATTCACTGAGTGTGCAGTGTTTTTTTCCAATTGCAATAGCACCAATTATCTTTATACATTTCCAAAAATTTGAGGATAAAAGTAGAAAATTAAGTACTAAAGTACAGAAGAATAACAGATGTGAAAAACCTCTCAGAAATGAGTGAATATAGAGCTATGCAATTTTTCTGAAAGGGGATGAAAGATTATGAAAAAGAATAGATAAAACCTATAATTGCCTTCCCACAACATATTTGGACAGTTTCTCCTTTTGACTGTGGGCATTTTTTCCTAAAGGAAAAAAAATTCAACATTCATAAAGTCTGTAAAATATATGTTGCAAAGATACAGAATGAAAAGAAAATACCAACTGGTGTCAGGGTTCACAATCCATTGGACGGAAGGTTTTAAGTATTTGGAGCTGGTCAGCATTTGCAAAATATCCTTGAAAGGCAAACATTTCCTATCTGCCATTATCCTACACTCATTGGTGGGATTCAATTTTTTTTTTACTACCGGTTCTGTGGGCGTGGCTTCGTGGGCGTGGAAGGGGAAGGATACTGTAAAATCTCCAGTCAGAAGTGGTATTTACTGGTTTTCCGCACTACTCCAAATTTCCATTACCAGTTCTCCAGAAATGGTCAGAAAGCTGCTGAATATCACCTCTGCCTACACCGAGACTCCAGAAGCAATTGTCAGAGGGTGGCAGATGTTCAGTGTTTACTTTTTGCATTCTAACAGCACTGGACATGCAATATCCTGAGTTAAATGTATTTTTATGATTACCCTGTGAGAGTATCTTTTCTTGTCCAGCTGAAAAGTCCTAGAGCGATTCTTAACTACCTGGTGGGACAAGAATAATCCTATATGGAGCTACTGTCACATCCAAAAAACTGCCACTTCACAACAGAAAATATATGGGCTTCCTCTGGTCTCATCTTCTTCCATGAGCTATGGCTATACTCCTTTTCCCTCCCTCCCTTCCTTCCTCCCTCCCTCTTCCATTAAATACAATGAGAGCCAATTTGGTGTAGCAGTTACGGCACTGGAAGATGATCTTATATTTCAGACTCACGATACCAAAAACTGACTCACTGAATGACCTCACCCCAGAGACTCCATATTGTTGTTAAATCATAAAAGCACAAGCTTTGTGACCTTCCACAAGGGAGTGGTTATTGTGCAAATGTCTTCTCTCAAATAAAATGTTGTCATTCTGTCTCAGCCCACAGACTCAGGTTGGACAATTCATATCACAACCAAAGCCAGCTGAACAAGTCATATCACAACCAAAAGGATCAATACTTCCCCCTCAAAGCAGACTGACACTTCTGGAAAACACTAGAAAGAGAGTGGGGGGAATGAAGTGACATTTCTAAAAAGAAAAATATTTTTCCACCAGTTTTTTATCCAATAAAAATTATTTTAGGGGATAAATTATTATTTATTTATTTACTAGATTTGCATCCTGTCTTTATTTTGTTCATTCAAGGTGTAATAGTTTTCAATTTCCTATTTTTTTCCACTTCTATGAAGTGTTGGATTGAAAGACAAGGATTGTCCCAAAATTATCCAGCCAGTTTTCACAAGACCTGGTCTTCTGGTTAAAGGCCAGCATCTAAAATATTGCATCAAGCTGACTTCTATGTTGTTCTTTTTATCATTTTAGATCAGAAATGTCAAACACAAGGCCCATGGCTGAATCTGGCCCATGATGTGGTCAGATCTGGCCCATGATGTGGTCAGATCTGGCCCCTGGAAAATGTAAAGGCCCAGCCAGTGATGGGATTCAAATAATTTAACAACTGGTTCTCTGCAACATTTCTTCCAACAACCAGTTTACCAAACTTCTCAGAAAGTTAACAACCAGTTCCCCCAAAGTGGTGCAAACTGGCTGAATCCCACCACTGGGCCCAGCCCGTATCACTTCAGCCTGGTCTACCTAATGTGAAGAGGAAACATGCCAGCAGTTTGGGGAGTGGCATCAAGCTGGCCACACCCACCCAGTCAGCCAACCCACCCAATTTGCCATGGCCAGTGAGTAGCAAGCTGATCACACCCACCTACTTGGCCACACCCACCCAGTTGTCTATGCCCACCATCCCTGAGGTCAACCACAGGCCTGATGCATCTCTCAATGAAATTGAGTTTGACACCTCTTTTGAGATTCAAAAATGATCTACAGTAATAGGGCAGTGTATTTCCAATAGATGTAAATCTAACTTCTGTCCTCTAGTTTAAAGCTTACAATCTATTGAGTTTTAACTGAAAATCATAAAGGAAAAAATATTCTGAGATTGGAAAAAGAGACAAATTTTTTTTGGGGGGTTGCGTTTTGATTTTGTCCACTGAACAAGAAATCAAGGCTCCTATTTGGAATGTTTCTCTAAATACCAGAAGTATTTTTGTAATCTTAATATATTGAAAGTCAAAGTCTTTCTCTGTTTACATAAAATACTGACAATGTTCTGTATGTGTCTCCTCAATCTCATTCATTATAATTACTTCCAGGTAATCTAGGAATGGTAGTTGTTCCTAGATGTACTAATCTACAAAAGAACAGATGGCACACTGGGACACACCATATACCAGAAGAAAACACACACCAACCGCTACCTCAACGCCCAATCCCACCACCACCCAGCACAGATAAATTCCGT
>BLBF01000017.1:22034743-22062892 GCA_015471245.1 Laticauda colubrina
CGGGTACTTACATGTGTGCTGTTTAGCTTCCTTCGGGTGTTATCCCACGTCATTGTAGTTCTTTTAAAGTTGTAGCAACGTTTCAGCAGAATCTCATCTGCCATCCTCAGGCTTCTGTATAGAGTTAGTATATATATAATATAATATATAATATATAATATATATATAATATATAATATTCAGTCTAAATCTTTTCTCATATTCTCTTGTATACTGTGAATTCCTTAGTATACTGTATACTAAGGAATGTGGAAAAACACTTAAAACTATGGTTCTCTAAAGATATATATCTTCCTTCCTCCTCCCTCCTTCCCTCCCTCCCTCCAATCCTTCCTGCCTTCCTTCCTTCTGGAAAGGATGCTTCTCTTTTTACAATACTTTATGATCATTTTACTTTAGGAAGTAAATGAAATTACCTTAATAAAGAAAATCTGCTATTGTGACAATGACAAATAATTTAATACATAAATGGAGCTGAATAACAACAATATTGCTACCATCTGAAAAGCATTTCCATCACTGTGAAAAATTAATAACATTGCAGGCTATTCTTTGGTTAAATGTCCTCTGAACTTCTCCTACTCAACAGATTTTAAGATTCAGCACAACTGACAAAGATTGGTCTGTCAAAACCTTGTGGATTTAAGGTTGCTCACTATTATCTTTTAGCTTCTGAGCATAAATGTAATTATATTTGTAGTAGAAAAAGTAGAATGCTGCATTTGATATAGTTGTTGGCAGAGGGAAAATATCTAAGGAGAGATAAATCAGAACAACAAATGGACCTTTTTTATAATTTGCTTATGTATCAGCCATGAAATCTTCCCAACTTGGAGATGTTCTAAAGAGGGGCCATTGAATATTACAAACACAGACTGGGTGTAAGGAAATAAACTATGTGCAAACAAATGTCATCTTTATATGTTTATTTTACTTATTTTAAAAATTGTTTTTAGACTGTGATGGAACTATTAACTGTTCTGTTTCATATTGCCCAGTGTTACATGTTTATGAGATGGCTGGCTGTATAAATATGCTAAATAAAATAAGGTCAATCAGTTAAAGGATAATCATTGCAAGGTAATGTGGGAACTATTCAGTCTCAGGTTCCTAATGAAGCAATTCATCTTTTATTTATACTTATGAATCATCCATAATTGGGTCTCCAAAGTGGCGTACAGTAATTTAGTCCAAGCTTAAACACATATTATATTCAATGAAATATTGAATAAATTATGACACATTAGTACAAGATAAATTACATGTAGGAATTAAAGTAAACAAAATATTCTCAGAATAGAGTGTACAAAATAATCTTCTTCATAAACTTAAATACATGAAAAAGTGGTGAAGGATAAACAAAAAACTTTTGCTTTGTACAATTGAACTTTTATTGAATACAGTATACAGATAGGGAGGAGGAATAGAGATAGTTGGGGTTTGTAGCCCAAACAAAATACTTTCTCCTGGGAACCAAGGACATTCCCACAGGTGGTCAGAAAGGGGAGGAATGAAATTACCAGGCAACTGGCAACACCTTGACTGGACCATGTAACTGATTGTTCTGGGGCTGGAGAGAACTTTACTTTTAATTAGGTGAAAACTGTCACCAGCCTGTTCCAATATGATATATCCGAATAAAACTATTCTTTGAGGAATCTACCTTTCTTGCAGATATGTTTACTATGGGTTTACTTGGAACCCTGACATCTTTATTCACATATATACACCTTACGGCTGACAGCAACAATATCTGTACTCTCTTGGAGGCATTCCTAAGAGAAATGGGAAATCTTGTTTTGAAACGTCCTTCAGTGAAAATGGATTTTAAATCACTGGTCAGAGAAGTAAACCTCTTTTTCACCTGCATGTTGAATAGTACAGATAGTCTTTGATTTATGATGGATCTTCTTGGGAGTACTTACAGCCCAAATTTGAAGTTCTGGTGGCCACTCCTCCCCCAAAGTCATTTTACAACACTTCAGATGCTCAGCAACTGGGCTTCATTTATAGCTATTTGTGACGTTGTGTGATCATGTGATGATGTTTTATGACAGTTTTGTCAAGAACCTGGCATTTACTTATGGTTTATAGAAAAAAACAGAGCATAGCATTGGTACACTTAAAAATGGCAGTGTTTGTTTAACAACTGCAGCAACAAAAGTCCTAAAATCAGGTCAGTCATGTGGGTAACCCAATTTATAACTGTCATAAGTTACAACCATGATGGCCAGGCTACATTATGGTTCTAACTCAAGGACTACCTGTAATAAAGTATTTGGCCTAGAAAATGAAACCTGTATTCTATATTCAGTATGCTGAGGGCATTACCATCCATCCCTAACTCTGGATTTGGCAAGGTGTCAGTATATTTACACCAATGCTGCACTAATGGATTTTCCTTTTTAATGCTTTGGAATAGATGATGAGAGAGTTTCCCCAATCAACATCAAAAGGGTGAACAAGGTTTTACAAATTGTGTATGCTCAGCATACCAGGGGGACAGAAGCAACCTTTTGCTTGGTCAAAGCTTTTTAAAACATATTTGCCATTATTTGCAAAACAGTAAAAAGCCATTATGCTATACTTTAGTCTTGTGGCTTTTTTATAAATATAAATGAATAATACATATGAAATATTTTTGGTAGTGTCATTATTAATAAATAATTGGAAATTATGTCATGAGTCATATCTCTCCCCTTTCCTCTGCTCTGGTTCAGATCTACAGGGCCAGGCTAAATAAAGTACCACATCTATAAAATAAAACTACATTTCCTGAAAATGGATTTTAATGATGGAAATGATGATGGCATTTTGCAATCTATAAATATGATCTGTCCCTTTTAAAATAATGAAAGGAACATCTTAAAAGCCTTTCAAAAAAGTAGTTAATTCACTGTTCCATGGCCTGGGACTTTGGTCCTTGAAGGAGTATCTGACAATGCTCTGCATGCATTGACCTGGTTCTGAAGATGTTTATTTAAGAATCTCCATTGAGACTTCAAAGGGAGGCACAGGTGACCTTGATTTTCTTGTATTTACTTCTGAGGGATCATCAGGATAGTTGTGTGCTCTGCTGTCTTTTTAGATGCAAGCAAGTACCTATGGTTTGGGCAAATATTTTTCTATTTCAGTTGTTCTAAAAAAATCGTGGTTCTTTTCTTTTATTTGAACATGGAAATTCTCAGAATCTTTACAACTTGTGTTCTGTTATTTTAACCGAGACCAAGAACTGACGCCCTTACAACAATATCCTTATAAAAGTTGCCATTTTTTAAAAAAAATAGCCTTTTATTTGAAGGCTACTTTAAATTTACAGGTAAATTTACAGGTTTATGGGTAGTTCTACATTTACAACTATAATTACATTTGGCAATTACAGTCATAAACTGTGACAGTCACAAAGAAGATTACCACATGACATTTATGCAACAGCAGTTGCAGTGAATGCTGTGGCCATAAAGTTGTTAAAAATTTGAATCCCAACCCTGTATTGGACTGTGGAGTCCAATACAGGGTTGGGATTCAAATTTTTAACAACCAATTCTGTGGGTGTGGCTTAGGTAGTGGGTGTGGCTTGGGGGTCATATGACTGGGTGGACATGGCTTGGTGGTCATGTTATTGGCTGGACGAGGCCAACTCAATATCACTCACATTGAGGCATGCATCTCCTTGCCTGGCCTCTCATGACTGTGGGGACGCTGGTGGGGACAGGTGTGAAAAATGGTAATGTCACTTTTTTCAGTGCCATTTTAACTTTGAATGGTCACTCCACACAAGCAAAGCACCAGCAAAGGAGGGGGGGAAAATCCATAGAAGTTCCTGAGACAGGAAGTCTAGTCCTGCCAAGAATGTAATAAAGGTTAATGGAGAGGCAGTTTCTGTAAGCAACACCAGAATGTTTCCTTCCTGCCTTCCTTACAGGATTAGGCCAGTAATTTCTTCTAACAACCAGTTCTCTGAACTGCTTAGAATGTTAACAACCAGTTCTAGCAAATAGGTGCAAACTGGTAGAATCCTACCCCTAGTCCTATAGCAAATTCATTGAGGCAGTTTTTGTCAGAATGTGAAAGTAAACTGCCCGTTCCCACAAAAACATTGTGAAATATGATCACATGACTGTGGTGTGCTACCAACAGACACAAATGTGGGCTAATTACCAAGCACCCAAAATTTAATCATGTCACCATGGGGGAGTGCAACTTGTAACTTTGAACTTGGTGAGAAGTTCCTTTGGGGGAAGGTCCATCATAATTTCAAACATTGCTAAGCAACTGGTTGTAAGTTGTGGACTATCTGTAGCTTAATATTAACATGCAAACCTTATAGTTTTGAGATTTTAAAGAGGACTTTCATCTGAACACTAACCAATTCCAACTCTGCTTACTTTTTAAAATTCAGGCAAGATTGGCAAAGGTCCAAATTAAATGGCAATGTACCCATTTGGAATCATTTGTGTCCAGAGTTTCTTTTAAACCAAACTCGGAATACAGTGTTAGAATATTAGCCCTTTAAAAATGAGAAGTTTAAAACAAGTGTGCTCAGACTTGGCAACTTGAATATATGTGGACTTGTAATGGTATGTGACAATAATACTGAGGGACAAAGAGAAAAGATATTGCCTAGGAAACTATCAGAAAAAAGGGGAAATCCCTAGTGGTTTAATAGTCAAAGGAAGAAATTAGAAAGGACCCAAACTAGTTGATCTGATGATTAAAAGTGATGGCAGGAGGTATGTAACTTCAGACTTCCAAGATTCTGTTAATAAAATAGAGGCTCTTAAAGTACGATAAAGTAGAACTAGCTCATCTATTCATGGCTTATAGGTTTGCCTGATATGGCTGGTTAGGACTGCTGGCTAGGAGTTTCTGGAGTCAAAATCCGCACAACTTAAAGTTGCAAAAAGAAACAGGGAGAAACAGATCTTGGGCCCCTTGAAGGCTTACTAGCACATGGATAAGGAGGTTAGTTTCTTGTAGTTTGTTATGAATTATCCATTTAAACTGCAGACTTGAATATGCTTCCAAGGAGTTAAGTTTCTGGTGAGCTGCAATTTGAAAAGGCAGCAGGTTAAGAAATTAAGGAGTCGTTTTTCAAATACAGCATTTTGACACAGTTGTCACTTCTTCCATAACCCACCCACCTACTGAACAATTTTATTTTTTCTTTTCCCCAAAGGGAAACTTAGCATGCATTAAAGCTGTTCTTTAAAGCTTCTCTTTTTTTAATTGCAATTCCTTCATTACCCTAATGACATAGAACGTTACTACAAAGGAACATATCTATACTAAATTTAAGATATGAAATCATAGCTCACGTCCTGCTGTTATACAATTATTTGTAGTCTGTATCATGTTTCATCACTTAAAACAACATCAATTCAACTCAATTCAACTCATTCTACTTCACTGTCATTCATTTACATTCTTAGTATTATCACTTTTTCGTTGTTAATTTAGATGCTATCACATTTTATGTGATTTTAGTGTGTGCATTATCGTTTAATATAGGCTGAATTATGGATCGCACTCATAGAAGTTAGGTTAATTTATACTTGTATTGTTCTACAACTGCAACAAACTAAAACTGAATTGAATAACATTGACATAATATTTTTATAATATTATTTATTACTATTTATTCAAACATTTAGACAAAAGCACATAAGACCCACTATTACTTTCCTACTAAATGATATTGATATTGGATAATATTTATTTTCCATATTATACAAATATTTACAATATTTGTAAATATTGTAGTTCTGTGATATTTTGCAGATACAGTGAATAATTGCTTGGTGAATCTAGAAATCCTACAATATTTCACTATGATAAAAATATAGGAATATGTTTTATTTAAAAGAAATAATTTGGTGTGGGGTTAAGGCATCATCTTTCAACTTCAATTTTCAGGTCTTCATATTTTGTGATCTTCCCCAATTTTTTGTCTTTTTTTCTACTATCACTCATGTTGCCTCATCTACACTTTCTTCTTTTCAATGACAGTTAAATTTGGTGGGTTATGTGCCAACACTTTATCTGCTTGAATTCAGAAATGCTACAATATTTTCACCTGTTCATTTTTTTTAACCACTAATTTCCAGTTCAATAAAGAGATAAAGTCAGTAAAAAAAATTCAGTGAAATCAAGGAGGTTTAAATCCCTTGGCTAATTATTTTCCCTGACTACATTTTAATTGAAATCCAACTCTACAGCTCCAGAGAGACAAGCATATATAACCACATGTAATACAACATTAATTTGTACAAATATGGTTCTTTCTTATGCTACCACTTCCACCCACATAAAAACTATTTCTGCTGGGAATCTGTACAAGAAACAAGTGCTTTCATGTGCCCCAAATGTACATCATTCTCATAAACTAAACCCTAAATAAGCTTGACTTCAGGTAAAAAAAAACAACAGCAAATGGGTGTGTTTCCCACACTACTAAGCAACAAAAGTATCCATATAATTTAACAGGTTTGAGCAAGTACAGATATTTGATGAAGCAGATAATCAGGCATTGTGCTGGAAGATGACTGGAGAATTGAGTTATTTAATGTCTTGTCAAATACATTAATTCCTTAGTAAACTAACTTGCACGTTGAACGGCTTTCAGAGAATCAAATTTAATATTACTTGTTGGATTTGTTTTGTCTTCTTCACCACAAATGAGAGCTAGCCCATATTCAGATATGCTAAATATATGAGTAAAAATATTACACATACCCTACTGTCATTTCATGCACTTTCCAGGTTTTAGTTTATCAGCAAAACTCAACTTTGCACAATTTGGTATTCTCTGTTTGAACTACAGCTCCCAACATTCTCAGCCAGCACGAATAAGAAGATAGTTTTAGCACATATGGGGAGGGCACAAGGTTGGAAAGCACTGACTGAGAAATTACATGTGCAATTTGCATTTGCAATGCTGTAACTTCAAGTTTTGAAATTATGTCAAAACCTTCTAAGATGCAGGTGGGCATATTTATGCTTTAATCTTTGATCTCCCTTCCTTTTATCTCCCTTTATGTTTAACTTGTTACAATAAAACAAAAATTGTCCACTCATGCTTTCATGATAAACAGATGCTTTTGGGTTTATTTTTTTGTTTTCAAAGTAAGATTTTTCTAAAAGTACTGGGTCTTGGATCATCACCCCAATTGGTTTTCTCTGTTGCAGTTAAACTACCTATTTATTGTTCCTCAATTTGCCCTGAGGCATTTTAAAACCAAAGATAAGTTGGTGCTTTAATTCTAGGTTAAGCTATGAATCTGAAATTCCCATTCTACACATGAACAGATGTGAGGTTGTGAAATTATGATATATCATGCACACACACACACACATATTTATTACAAATTCAAGTTTGTTAGATTCAGGTTTGCTTTTTGTATAGACCATGCTTGCTTATTAATAAAAGCATCAACATCTCTACTGCAATTCCTTCATCTTTAACCATCATCAACATCTACTTCCTATTTCTAACACAGTAATTTACTTGTTAGCAATGTAAAATATCTTCTAGAGCAGGGGTGTCAAACTCAAGGCCCAAGGGCAGAACCTAGTCTGCAAGATGCTTAGATCTGGCCTGTGGGGCTGCCCTAAAACAGTGAAGGACTGGCCTGCAGTGTCTCTGCTGGCAAAAACAGAGCTCTGGAGGGTTGCATGTGGCCCTCGCGAGCTCCATTTTCACTGGCAGAGGGTTACAGGACACTGTCCCAGCTGAAAACAGAACTCCCTCCTGAGCTCTGTTTATGCTGGCGTTGGGTTGTAGGACACCATCCCAGGCGAAAACAATGCTCAGGAGCCCATTTTCTCTGGCAGAGCACTTGGGCCACTACAGGCGCCCCCAACATGAATGATGTCATACTGGCCACAACCTCTCCAGCCCTCTAAGGTCAAACACAACCTTGATGCAGCTGTCAATGAAATCCAGTTTGACACCCCTGTTCTAGAATCATCACAGGGTCTTTCTGCCAAAGTAGCTATGAAAAGAACAGGCTTGATGGCTCAATGATGTTATGGAGTTTCCATAAGTCATTGGTGGAGAAAATCTCTCCCTCCACCAAAGCAGGCTTCTCTAAAGAGTCCATCAACCTCAGCTACTTTTGATCTATCTCTTTCTTTCTAAACTATCCACAATCTTTATACCACCAGCTTCTTCTAGCTATGAATTAACCTCATTCCAATGCACTGGCTACACAAGAAAAATGAGAATCAATAGTCCCCTCTCACTTGTAATTTATTTTCTGTGATTCCAGAAGTAGTTGATTTTTGGAGCTCTTTTTCTGCTACTTTCTATTTAGCTTTTGTTTAGCCATATTTGACATTTGACATTTTATTTGGCAAGTGGCATCAGCAATAACTATCCAATCTAATTGCTAGACATTTTTCCCAGCCAATTGGCCAACATGGCAACTTCTGAGTGCTTGTGAAAAACACTGATTTGTATCACTACTCTGATTACCTCACCCATCTTTGGTGCTGACATTTTCTTTGGTTTTATAAGAAGTAACAATCCCATTTAGTAGAAGATTAGACCTACGAATTAATTATTAAGTTATTTGCTTTAAGACACAATCTGCAAGTTGATATTTTTAGCATACATTGCTTTGGTGCCCTTTCCAAGGTGTCACTGTTTCTATGGGTCATAGCTCCACAGCTTTTAATCAAAGGGTGTATCTTAGATTCTAGGAAGGAGCCCTTTTTTGTGACTCCACATTTCTGCTACACACCATTTTTATTGTATGATTGTGCACAATAGCTAGCTGACAGGCTATTCCCTTTCCAGGAATAGATCTCCTTTCCCACAGTTTTTTCAGATCTACTGATTTCTGAAGCTTACTTTGGCTTTTAAATAAGTGTTGCTTTTCAATGACCAGCTCCAATTCAAGAAATTGTTGATCTTTATACAATCCTTATTTAATCAGCTGCAGTTTTCCAAGTCATTCTTTCTCACAGGTTCGTAAGATGGAATGCCTAATTCGATCAAACTCGTTATAACATTTTGTGATTCTGTTTGAAATTTCAAATCAGTTGTATTATGCATGATTCTCTCTGCCACTTTGAATTAGTTTTATTTAGTACTGTCAAACATGCTCTCAAAAATCTCCTCCTTCCATAATTAAAAGCTGTCACTAATAAATATAAAGCATTATTGGATAATGCTTGTTCTTGATAAAGTGATAAAGCTAGATTAAACTAAATACTTTTGAGTAGAAATGTTGAAATAAAACTGGAATGACGCTTCTCTCACCTGGAAATTTCCAGTTTTTTGAAACTGGAAACTTAGGTTCCGATGGCTGAGAATTTTGGTATCCAAATGCATCAAGAATTCCCGATTGTCAATGTCTGTTCTAGCCCTTCATAGACTTGAAGATGTAAAGGTTTGTCACTCTATCTAACTGATAAGAATTGCAAGAAGGAGAATTTTTGGAAATGTCTAATATTGATTATAATAAAAGCACTCAAAATGAGTTTAAATTGGCAGCATGCCTTATAGGAATGATAGGAAAATTGTGGCTAGTTAAATGTTCCTATACTTTAGCTTCAAGAAGTTCCCACTCTTTTCCAGATTGGAGAAGGTTGATAGAAAGTATATTTTAGTGTATATATTAGTGTATATATTAGGAAGATAATATCCAATAGTTTCCAAATCTGTCTGCCTTTAAAATTATTTCAGTACAGACTGTAAAACACACTATGTAAAACAGAGTGACGTTAAAACTATGAATAATTATATTCTACAAAAATTATGCAACTATAAATTATAGAATTAGTGCCCTAGCAGTGTTATTATACTTATCTCTAGCCTGGAGGAAGTATATAGGAAAAAAGGTTTTGGATACCAATCTGAGACACAGACAAGGACAAACCAATTGGCTTAACATCTGTGTGCTTTATTATGCCCTTTGAACTCTGGAGACCGAAAAGAGCCCCTTCCTGGCTATTCTGAAATGTTTAGCAATGGTTTATGTACTTCAGACCTTCATCTGAATTCCAGCATCATCTTGTGAAGGATATGGCTTTTTGGTGAAATATGGAATTTATTCCTCTCTGTCATAAATCATGAGATGTCATAAATCTTAAGTCTCTACAAGTGAGCTTTGACAGGGATCCATAAATAAAATGGCCTATATTTCATGTTCGTTGCTTAAGTCATTGTGTATTTTATTTTCCCTTAAGGAAAATAACAGAGCTCTAACATTATAAAGAGTTGATCCTTGTGTTTCCAACATATTAACTGTGTATGATTCGTCCACTACCATTAATGAGTTCACTATGTTCCCTTTACTAAGAGAGCTATAACGTTTTAATATCTCACCACAGAGCCCTAGTTACCTTGGACATTTCCATTTGCTTTCCCTTGTTCTCTTAGCATCCAGGGTTTCCTCCCACCAATTTTATGGTTGTGTAGCTAATCTCTCCCTGCAGGGCCTATTTATTCTTTAGGCTGATTGTTCAGCCGGCACAGTTACAGCAAAGCAGGCTTCATATTTAGGGCAACAAACTTGCAGCACTGGGTTTAAAATAATTTGTGCATGGATCTGACATTTAAAGCAACTGAAGCTTAGCTTGGAATTAGAATTTAGAGGTCTGCTTCCTTCAGATGAATTTTTAATATTGTCCATCTATCACCAAAATGACCAAGGCCCTTTAAAAAGAAGGACAGTGATTTAAAAAAAAAAAATGCTCTTTCCTTTGGCTTTTTTTCTGGATTTGGATTGTTGGATTTTAAACTCCATTTTCATTCTGTCCATATAATTGCATTTAAATACCCAGTGTGTTGGTCAATCTATGTTGGTTTATTGATAAACATAGTGTTGGTAAAAATATTTAAAATAATTATATGTGCAATCATGTCTGCTCTATGCAGATTTTTACCACAACAAAACAAGAGTGGGGACACACATACCCAAAAATGATTTTAGGAATTTCATTATTGTGGACTCAGGAGGGATAGTTAACAGAACAACACTTCTATATAGGAAAAATCATATGTTTAATGTTCCTTCTTGGCTCCCCATCAAGCCACCAATTTAATTTGAGAAGTCAGCCTATCAGAAAATATGGCAATGGATTATACATTTATAAAAGGGACTTGTATTAATACGTTGTATACACCTCGCTGCCTAATAAAAGGGATAAGGTTTCAACTAACCATCCATGTCTTCCACCAGAACTTTGTAATCTGTAAGAGGCTCAAGTAGGCCTAGCAGAAGAATACCTCCTCCACTCAAGTTTTTTGTAAAGGCTGCTTAGTTTAAACTGCATAGCTTTGGACTCATTCAAGCATGTTGATGTCTTTCTCTTGTTTGCTGGACATGCCTTTTAGCTCCAGTATTATCAATTCTTCACCTCTCAGAATTCATTTTTACAGAGAACAGTCATTAACTTCACTTTGCTAGGAGTTAGGAATCAAAAAGCTGAGGAGTGATCACTTTAGTACAAAAATAATATTTTAAAAGGGAGTATTTCTTTGTCCAACAAAAAGATAACCAGTAGAATAGATTCCATTTCATCAACCTGCCAGTACTGATGGCAAATATTTCACATACCTTTGAATCTTTGTCCAGAATGTCAGAATACCTTCAAATACTAAGCAAAGAAAATATACCTTGCTTGCAACTGTTTAGCTGGCTAATGTTAGAAATAAGAAACTGCCTTAGACTGTTTAGCAAAAGTAGACAGTTAGTTTAATTGTAAAGATATTTCAACGTCCATCTGGTTTCAATATAACTACTTACAGCATGATTAAATATGGATAAAACCTCCATATATAATTGTCGGACCAAAATCCTGAGATGAATCTATTTCCTGTATAGATGAACTATACAGGCCACCAATTGACTGCCGGTTCTATCTGCTCCCCATTATTTATTAATGCTCATCATGAGTATATGTAGTAAAGATGACAAGGAAACTCATGAAGGGAAAAGGATATGTTGGAGCATCAATGAAATTTTATTGACATATGGAGATAAGTTCTTCTTCTCTATATATCCTACTTAACATGTTTCTATCACTCTCAGCCTTAAATCCAGTATCTTTTGTGTCTGTTCACAGTTGTCTGATGGAACATATATCTTTTTGTTGTGTAAAAAATAGCTGAAATAATAGTTGAACTGTTCTTCCTGTTCTTTGTTTTATTGTACCTTTCTGTTATATTTATTGAGCAATTTATATCATGTAATATTTCTCCTCATGTTATTCTGGCCATATCTAAATAATATTTTGTATTGTTCTTCATGTAATTTTGTTATTAGAATCATTCTGACCTTTAGTTATCCTGGATCATGTCTATTGCTAGTTGTATCAGACTAGTTGTATGAATTCTTCCTTATTGTAATGACCCATTTTACACCTTCTAATTTTTAATTATCTTCAGAACTTCACTAAACTTTTTAATCAAGCCATTTTTCTGGATTTTACCCCAAAATATTTGACAATTTTTGACCTTCCATTCTGCTTTCCCAGGAATTCATATCATAGAACTGGGAATATTATTAAGGAGAACTAACTAACTAATTCAGTTCTCACAGAATTTCTGAGCAGAAGTTTCCCAAATACAGTAAAACTGGCTCATGACATTTCTGAGTGATAATCTCTCAACTCTTCTCTTCAGATTAGATTGATGCTAAAAGTATAAACTTACCTGATGGTGTCACCTCTAACAAAATGTTTCCACTTTAAAAATGCTTTAACTTTATTTGGGGGAAGGGGGATTCTAATAAGAGTCTATGAATGAAATTGTGATGTACTTTCCCATTTAGATCACATTTACATCATTTGAACTGAAAAAATGTCTTGGTCCAGTTATCTCTTGAAAAAAACACCTTTGGAAAAACTATGACTTGGATGACTGAGAATCTCCGTAGACATTTGAGTCAGTTCTTTGTTGGCTGCTTGTTTCCTTCTAAACTTAAGGTGTTTCTCTTTTCTTTGAATCCCTTAAAGGCTTTGGATCCAAGAACATGGTAAATTTCCTTCTGTTGCTCAGAAGGAAATTATTATTGGGGGTCTTATATCTCACAATCTTGGCACCCAATGTGGGGCTGCACATTAACCTCAAAGAAATGTTTTAAAAAATTCTTTCTTGGAGCATTTCAGCTCAATGGTTACTTACTTCAGGAAATCCCACTGTCTGTCTCAGAATAGACTTTTCTCCATCATAAAAACAAAATCCTTCCTCTTTTTGTAGCTGTTTAGCTTTCATTTCTTTGTCACAATTTTCCAGAAATATATGGTTCGGATATAGGATTAATTATATTTAGAGCTGGTGCTGACTCACTGAAACTAGGTTCTACCAATTTCAACATATGTATATTAAATATAACTAGATTGGCTACCATTCATGGTTCTGAAACTTCACTCAAACAATGCATACAGCATATTTCTAAATCAAAAAACACATGGCTGTTATTAAGAAATAATTTTATCTCTTTCTGAGTGTTATTTTGTATTCCACCTGACAGAATTTTAATATCTCACAGTTATAACAATTTATATTTGACTATTATTTGTCATCTATAAAATGCTTCTTTAGCCAGAAAGGTGTTTCCGGGCACAGCCTGGGTTTATATCTGTTCCATGTTCTTAATGTGGCACATCTAGCAAAGTGGTTTTTAAACTATGCATTTGTTAAGCCTGGGTTCCCCAACCAGGGTTAGGTAGACAAGCTAAACAGAATGTGCAGCGTTAGTCAGATAGGCACACAGATAAATGAGTGAGCTAAGTTTGTATGTTTATTAACATACAGTAAAAATAACAGATACGCTTGTGCTATCAAGAATATATTTATTCCAGTATAAGTTTATAGCATAGTCAAAAACAGTCCTATATTCATTTACCATGTAGTCAGTCTATTCAGGGATATTCAGTTAGCAAAGTCCATGTAGAATATCCTATTGTCAGTTCACATAAATCAGTCCGTTGTTGTCTCTCCCGTTCGAGCAATGCAGTCTTGCTTCCAAGCAGTAATCAGGGATCATCAAAGCCAGAGAGAGAGAGAGCAAGCTGTAGCCTTGCTACTTTTATATGGTTTTCATAACCACACCCACAGTTGCTATTTTATATTTAAAGCTGCATACACTAACTATGATTCATAGTTAGTATTTCACCTAAAACAGTTAGGGTGAACAATGTTATCCCTAACAGCATTAACCTTGATTTTGTTCTTCCACAAAAATCCACACCACTAAGACTCAGGTCATGTCCTTTCCTTTGCATCTTGTAACACTTTATATTTAGGCATAATAGATTATAGAAATGCATGTTGTAGTCATACAATAAGAGGTAAATTTATAATTCTAATTATAATTGCTGTCTTTTGTATTTTTCTTATACGTTTAACTTTTATTTATTTATTTTTCTTATTTTATATTAATTTATATAAGTGTCTATTTTCCTTTTTAATTGTTTTTAAATAAACTTATTTTTAAAAAGGAAGTAATAAATTTATTTGGGAATGCATCCCCAGATTTCATATACTTTTTGTGAAGAAACAATAAAAAATAATAAACATAACCAGCAACACTATAAATTCCAGATTTACAACCAGGATTAATTTTTTTCTTGTATTGAGAGGAAAAACATTTAAGTTGTTGAACTTGATGTACTTTCTTTTTCATCTCATTAGTTTCAATTACTCAAAATATATACAAATTTATGAAGCAACGCTATTACATTCATCAAAATAATTATTTAAAAGACAGCTTTAATGGAGACTAACAATCCCTTTGGCCTTCTTTGGGCAAAGTTAATAGCATAACCTAACTTTATGATTAACAGGATCATTAATTTTCAACTGTAGAGAAAAGACATCAGGTGAAACCAGGATGAGAAGACTGAAGATGATGTGACTGTCTGAAAAAGATCATTTCATAAATTCCTACAACATGAAGTATTTGTGGGCTGTGATATATATAACCTAGACACAAATGAAAGAAAATGCACTCTTCAGTTTAGCCTATTCCCCCAACTAGCTTGAAAGTCAGGTATTCCTAGGTTGTCATTTCTGCTGTGGCCTGCCAGTGGCCAACGAAGCTGGCGGCAGACTCAGACAGTGAGGAGGTTGGGGAGGAACATGAGCCAGTCCTGGAGTCTGGGGAAGGTTCTGACGAGTGCTCTGCGTCAGAGGCAGAGGTGGGGCCAGGGCCGTCCAACAGTTATTGGCTGTCTTTAGTGGGGCAGAAGAACATCTGGAGCCTGTTCCTGATGTGTGCATGCACAGAACTGCCTGGAGAAGGGAATAGCTAAGGAACAAGGGTCAACTCAAGACTAAAGGTAAATGGTCCCTCCCATAGGGAATAAGGAGGAGCGAAAGGGACTGGTGTTTGCAGGAGATGCTTAGTTCATTTAATTAGGGTGAAGATTTGTTCTTGACTCCTTGCCTAGTATTTTCTGCTAACATGTTGCGCTTGGAAGTTACCATCCTGGCAACCCTCCAAGTCTGATAAGGTATGTGATTATAAATCACTCTTGAAAGACTATTCGCCGAGATGTCAATGAGAGGGATTCACATTAGCCTAATGTGTTTTGTTGGGATGAGGAGTCTGCTTCGTGATTTGGTGAAGCCTAGATCAGAACAATTTCCTTCTTCTGAGAAGGAGCTCTGTTGCATTCTCTGCAACTAGAGAAGCTAAAGCAAAGTCCACTTTGTTTCAGACACCAGATGTAGAAGTGAAACACTGTAACAGCTCCTTCTAGCATGAATATATAAATTTCTTTTAGAATCATTTTGCAGACATAATAGGGATAATCCTCGATTTATGATCACAATTGGAAGAGAATTTCCATTGTTAAGCCAGGTGATTGTTAAGTGAGTAGCTCCTGATTATATAATCTCTTTTGTTGTTAAGTGTATTACTGCAGTACTTAAGTGATTCATGTAGTCATTATGAGGATCCAGCTTTGCCCAGTGACTTGCCTTGTTGGAAGCCAGCTAGGAAGGTTGCAAATTGTGATCATATGACCCCCAGGGCACTGCAACCATTGTAAATAAATGCCAGTTGCCAAACAACTGAATTTTGATCATATGACCATGGGAATTCTGCAACTGTAATGAGTGCACGTACTGATTATAAGGCACCTTTTTCAGAGCTATTGTAACTATGAAATGTATCTTGTAGCCCTGGTTAAGTAGAACACACAGTGAAAAAAAACATACAGAAAACTATTATTTCTCTGACTTGCTTAAAATAAAATATATACCATACCATTTTCTATTCAACTAGACTCTAGGTATACTGTTTCCCAAATGTCTTTCTCCCTGATCTAACCATGTTATATCATTTAAATCAAATATTTAATACATAATGTATGGAAGATAAAATAATAAACCCACAACTAACTGAGAAGGTTTAAATCAAGTTTTAGATTTATTGCTTGAAGATAACATCTGTGACTTATGTGATAAGCAATGTCAGATATTTGCACAGATTTGTATTTAAAACATATATTTGATATAGACCAGCATCTGCATAAAAATAAAAAAATGTCTTGCTGAAATGTCACCATGGCAAAACATAACATTAAACACAACAAATAAAAAGTGTACTGTAGCATGTTCAGTAGCAAATATTTTTCCTCTGAGCTGTAATAGAGACTATATTTCTAAAAATATGATTTTATTCATATTTATGAAGGATAGAGTTACATAGCAACATTCAAACAGTTACATTTTTTGTAACAATTTACTATTTGGGGGAAGAAAAGATAGGAGAAAAGAGATTATAGCTTTGGGTGGTACAGATTGTAGTTTTTTTTCTTCTAGAAACTTTTTTTTGGCTTCTCATATCCAAATCTCATTATCTCTTATCCAAATCACCATTGGCAATAATGAACTATAACTTTATTATTCTTCCAACTGTATGCTACATCCATTGGAAGACAGGTAAGCTATTCATGTCATACATCCAATACATTATATGTATATTCTTGGACATTGCTGTTGCTGTTGGTTTTCTTAGCTTTGATCCTTCAAGGTTGAGGAATTTCCTTGTGCAACACTATGCTTATCTATTTCTTACAACATAGTTTAATGACATATGAGACAACCTTAGGGTTTTGTTTTTTTTTAAGTCATGTTATCACAGAACCTGGCACATATTAGGCTTGAGAGAAAATGTCAAGTTAAGAAGTGTTTCATTCCTAAAGGAGATCCAATCGTGGATCTCCCCACTCTAATTCAACACCATAACCACTACACCATGCTGGATCTAGAAGGTTTGCCCTCCCTGCTTGGACACTGTAGGTTATATACATGCACCAGATCAACAGAATGTAAGACGACTGTAGATACCACTGTATGTGTACTTAGTGTCTTGGTTATTACATGGATTATATCCACGTATGTGTTTCTGGTTATATGAACATTTTCTCTGCTTCAAGTGATATAACTTATTCCTAATCCTAATAGTATTTGAACTCTTTCCTCTCCAAGGTTAACTTGATATAAGTATTGCTCTATATCTCCCAGAGTCATATTTATATCAGTGGGTGCTTTCTAAAGCAATAATCAAGAAAAGGGAGCAGAGGTGCATATGGACTGAGAATGCAGTCTTTTTTCTATAGAGTGTCTTAACAATTAGAAGTGGAATAAGTAATCACCAAGCCCTTGATTGTACACACAAACTGAGCACCTTTCAGATGTTTCAGAAACTGAGCATAATATATGTAATTGGAGAAGCCCTCCTTGATTTGAAAATGCAGGGGAATATTGGATGTATTCTATCTGGTCAATGTACAGGTAATTCTCAACTTATGATCACAACTGAGCCCAAAATCCATGTTGTTAAGTGAGAAATTTGTTAAGTGAGTATTGCCCCATTTTACAACTTTTCCTGCCATATCTGTTAAAGTGAACCACTGCAATTTTTAAGCTTCCATACAGTATAGCTTGAAACCTCGTAGTATATACAGGTAGCCCTCAACTTACAATCACAACTGAGTCAAGAATGTATGTTGCTAAGTGAAAAGTTTGTTCAGTGACTTCTGCCTCATTTTATGACTTTAGTAGTTAAATTAGTAGCACCACTGTTAAGAGTGAGTTTGCATGTCAGAAGGTCACAAAAGGGTATCACTACTATTACTGTTAATCTTCTCATCACTCTTTATCACCCACCCCCTCCCACTTGTGACTGTATGACTATAACTTTGTTGCTTGTTTCCTTATGATCTATACTGACTGTTTCCTAATATAATTTGATTGCTTTTTGTACCCTATGACTATCATTAAGTGTTATACCTTGTGATTCTTGACTCTTGATGAATGTATCTTTTCTTTTATGTACGCTGAAATGTACATTTGCACCAAGACAAATTCTTTATGTGTCCAATCGCACTTGGCCAATAAAGAATTCTGATCTATTCTATTCACATGATTCCAGGACACTGTAACTGTCATAAATATGGATCAGTTGTCAAGCATCCAAATGTAAATCACATGACTCTGGGGATTCAGCAATGGTCTTAAGTGTGAAAAATTGACATAAATCACTTTTTTCTGTGCCACTGTAATGGTCACTAAATGAACTGTTGTAAGTCAAGGGCTACATGTATTCCTGTTGGCAAGACCGTAGCCAGAACTATAACTGGATTCCCAAGACATGTCTCAGTGTGTTTCGTAAGGCCATGTAATTATATAAAAAAATGGATTGATGATTCCTTAGCAGAAATATATGGCCAGAAAATGTCCCCTGATGTCCCTCCAACTTTGTTAATATTCCTGGGACTAGAAGGAAATTGGATAGCAAAAAGCAGAGAAAATAAATTAGATGTTCCTACTATAATCATATAATAATACTCCCAGTTGTAACTTTTGCAAAATTGGAGTTCATTTCTGAGACTATCTGTCTGAACAGGGTAATCAAGTGAAATTCTCCCTGTTGGCCAGCTCTACAGGACTGGAGCTTTCTGGTCTTCTGCAACTTCTCCCAGTAGTGCGTCTTCATTAAGCTACCATGAGGGTAAGAGTAGGGATTTCCTCCTGAGGCTTCCCCCAAAGTAATCATATTTGCAATATCTTAAGAATTGTTCGGCACACAAGGGGCGATTTTATTTCCTGATCCTGTTGATTTAGCCCATTCTAATAAAAATGATCTTTGGATGGGAAACAATATTACTTCAGTCTTATCTTACAACATTTTTTAATCCACTGATTCCCAGACCTATCCTGTCAAAATGGTTGTTTTTGGTTTCTCTAGCTTCTATGAGACACTTTCCTGTATAATTCACCAGAAACTTGCAATGTGGTGTGTGTGTGTGTGTGTGTGTGTGTGTATGTATTCTTTTTCAACTATCATTTTTAAAAAATGGTATAGCACTTTCCAGCAAATAATCAGGGTTACAGAGTGCAGACTGTATTACAAGATAAAGTTATTTACGAGAACAGCTTTATTTTGAAGTACATCTTGGCAAGTCAAGCTCTGTAAGATATAACAGGATATAAATGCGGAAGGAAGGATTTAAAAGTTAGGAAGACAAGGAGACCCAGCAGATTTCTATAATTAAGAGCATAATATGTTCTTGCCTACTCAATACCAAAAGAGACATCCCAAATGTGGAAAATCTTCCCAAAGGAGCTTGTCTGCTCATATGACAATCATCTTAGGCCAAAGGAAGACCTTTTGTTTTCTCAGGCCTTTGATCTATAATTGCTTTTAATGCTTTTAATATTTATTATAATTACTTGCTCTCCTCATTCCAGATTCATTTTTCACTGTTGGAAATTTTATGCTCTTTCTAGGCCCTTTTAGGGTTCTTTTAATTTTTTTTATTATGATGATGATTTGGTGAAACTTGGTAACTGGGAGATATAAACCACAAATTTGAAAGACCCCAAAGAGAAAAGAAAGGACATTATAGCTCGTTCTCTATTTACAATAGTTCATTTAGTGACCATTCGAAGTTACAACAGCACTGAAAAAAAGTGATATGTGACCATTTTTCACACTTATGACCAATGCAGCATCCCCACAGTCCTGTGATTTACATTCAGATGCTTTTCAACTGGTTTGTATTTATGACAATTGCAGTGTCCTGGAAAGTGGTGATATTCAGAAGGTTCTGATCAGTTCTGGAGAACCGGTAGCACAAATTTTGAGTAGTTTAGAGAACCAGCAAATATCACATCTGACTGGCCCTGCCCCCATATATTCCCTGCCTCCTGAGTCCCAGCTGATCGGTTGGTCTTCTTTAGGTTAGCAGGTTTGTGGGTGGGAAGGGAATGGGGTTTTACAGTAACCTTCCCCTGCTATGCCCATCAAGCCATGCCCACAGAACCAGTAGTAAAAAATTTTGAATCCCACCACTGGTCCAGGGGTCATGTAATCATCTTTTGTGACCTTCTGACAGGCAAAGTCAATGGGGAAGCCAGATTCACTTAACCGTGTTGCTAATTTAACTACTGCAGATATTTATTCAACAAATGGAGCGAGAAAAGTTGTAAATGAGGCAAAATTCACTTAACAAATTCTTCACTTAGCAACCTAAATTCTGGACTCAATTGTGACAGTAAGTTGAGGACCATCTGTACATGGTGTACTATGAGGTTTCAAACTATATTCTATGGAAGCTTGGAGTTCTTCAAAAGTTTGATTGGATCCATGAAAGAGCATTGGAATTTTAAATGAAAATCATTCAAAAGAGAACATATTTCTATTATTAGAATTTTGCTCAAGAAAAGTCACATTGATGACAATGGTGGAGACAAGAGCAATTTAAGCTCTGCCTTTTTTTTGACACACTTCACACATGAGGTACTCTGATGGGTATACCTTCAATCAAACTATTGCGATTGCCATTTTGACTAAACCTTGAAGAGAACCCAGCTTTGTGTTTTGATCTGGGATTATGAGTTTTATTTTCCTAGAAAAAGTTCCACAGCCTATAAAGTTTGCAAAGTATCTGTATATAGTCATTTGTGTCATTTTAATATGAATTGTAATGTTTTACTTCAGTTTTTTAAGATCAACTTTCTATGTTTACTTGGAAAATGAGGTGAGGGGAGGAAGGGTGACAATTCCAAAATTCCCTCATGATGTCATTCTATGAGTAAACATAATCCAGTATATTGTGGGTCTTTCCAAATTCGGCAACTTTAAGAAGTGTGGACTTCAACTCCTAGAATTCTTCAGCCAATGCTGAAGATGATGTACAGATAACTTTGAGTTGTCAATTTTGAAAAACACTAATACAGTAGATAAAGTGTAGTGCTTAGACTGAGGAAGTTGGTTTTCTCTCAACAATAAAGATCACTAGGTAGCCCTGAGTTTCTTCAATAGATAATTTAATGTATATAGAAGGGAATCATAGTTAACATTGAAGATCTTCAACCACAAGCTAAATAATTCTAATCTAATAAGTATTGTCCAGTTGAAAATTAGAGAAACATGTAAATATTATGGTGGTACAAAATATATAAATATTAATAGGATGTGATTCTCTCCTTTTGAAAATGATTCAATATGTTCTCTATTAATTTCCTTTTAAATCTGCGGGTTTAACACAAGATTGTTTTATGATGCCCTCTTGTATGTTTGTGTGTTTTATGTCATACTGTGTATTCTAATCATTTTAAAGACAATTTATCTCCATCCTTGCCTTAAAGCATTTCTGTGGACTGGAAGACTTTTAAAAAGCTGTTTCCAGCTGTGCTATAGTTTAGTAAATTGTATTGAAGGTTAAGATATTTTTACTCTTTTTTGCTTTGTTTTCTACTGCAAATCTATGGAGATGAATCTTTAATATTTATTTCAGAAAAGCTGCTTCATACACTTTGTTTCCTGCTGTTTCCCTGAACAGCTTTATAAAACTTTTTAATGAAGCTGGTTGTAAGTTCCTCCTATTCCTACCACTTTAGAACTGAGAGTATCCAGCAAATCAACATTCCGTAATCTAAAAAAGGGGGAGATTGAGAAATTTAGAGGCAATGTTTCTCAAAATAATATCTAAATATTATCTTTAAAATGTTGGCCATGGTCCAGCAATCTAGTTAAGCACACTTAAACCTCTTTGTGGATATTAGAGTTCCTTCCAATGTTTATTTGTTTAAAAGAGTTAAACTATGTCTTTATGGGATATTGAATGAGACTCATGTTTTAAATTTAAATCTATATTCATAATTAAAGATAACCATATATATATATATATATATATATATATATATATATATATATATATATATTAATATCTAAAAAGATGATAATAACCAAATGAAGAACAGAAAGAGATATGAGGGGGACAAAGTATTATATGGCTAGTACATTAAAAATAACGGCAAGCAAAGTAATAATAATGAGACCTGGCAATGGCTAAGAGCTGGCAAGTTGAAGAAAGAAACAAAGGGGCTAATTCTGGCTGCACAAGACCAAGCCTTTAAGGACAAACGCATACAAAGCCAGAATTGGAAAGACAGCACAGACTACAAGTGCTTCTCTGCAAAGAAGCTGAAGAAATCTGGTTAACTGCTGCCAAAAGATCACACAGACTGACTACAAACAAAAGCAGGAGAAGTAGTGACAATGGTGTATTGAAATATCTGCAATAAATACCACTTATCTGCAAGCAATAATTGTTGGGACCAAAAAATAGAGAAAGTCATAGAACATGAAGGAGATAAAAGTACTCTGGAACTTTAGAATTCAATTGAAGAACAGAAAAAGAGCATTGAAGGAAAGTGAAGAATATACACTGAACATCAAGAAAGCCTACTGAATATCAGAAAGATCAAAGTGGTATACAAAAAAAACCAAATAAAGAATAGAAAAGAGAAATAACAAAACAATCTCAAATTATATTGCTACTATTTGAAGACAAAACTAAGATCTAATCCAATCATCAATTGAGTCCCTAATACATGGGACAAGGTTAATGATTTTCACAATAAGCTGTGAACCACCAGGGCCAAAAAAGGCAAATTGAAGCCCCTCCAAACTCATCAATCAAACAATTCACCACCATTTAAGCTGCAGAGCCCAGGACTTAAAAACGGGCTACTGCCACACTGCAAGAAAAAAGTTAAGCAATAGCAAACTAAACTCATTTTACAGCCCAATTCCCCAAAGAAAAATCCATATCCAGTTAGATGGGTAGCCATCCTAAGACTACCAAAGGCACCTGGATGACAACAGCTACACTAGTCTTACTCTTACCCAGAATTATGGCTGCTGCGACACACAAAACTCAGGAATGCACATTTTCAACCGATGATCCCACATTTTGCACCTATCCAGATTTTAATTTTGCACACAAGCTGGGTCCTTTAATTCATGATAAATGATTAATTATGGCATTAAAAGTAGGAGTAGCTGGAATCCAAGACCTCCAAAATGTGGTGACCATGTTCTAGAGCGGTTCCCAAGGATCTGGAATGTGACATTGATACCAAACACCAAGGCTGCCTGTCTCATTACCCCAAAATCTTTCCATTCCAATCACCTCTCCAATACCGCTGTCCATCCTCTTCCATGACATCACTTTCATCTCATTGAGGCCCCACACTACGAGGAGCCTTGGCCATCATGACATGCCAGCCCAATTCAACTGTCTTCCATCCTGCTGTCTCCAGTAACATTTTCAGAGTGGATAGTGAAAATGGGACCTCCACTTTCCTGCTGCTCCTTCACAAAGCCAACATGCCTCCCAGTTCCAGACAAACTTCACCAGTGAGCTGAATCAAAATCAGTTTTTCTCTGAAGTTCTGAAGCTCCCACTGACATTGGCAGTTCTCTGGTGAAATTAAGTGCAGCTTTGATGAAATTGTGGTTCGATTCCACTGCCAGCTGCCTCTCCTGTGCTTACATGGGTTCCAAAAGAACTTGTCTTACTGCCACTTTACTCACATACCTGAATTCTAAAGTTCTCCTAAAGCCAGTTGCTCTGTTTGAGACCCCCCAACAGACAACATCTCCAACATTCTGAAACCACTTTGCAATAGCTGAACCAGACATCATACATCCAACCCAATGAAGGATGGAGACATGCCATAACGCTGTAGAAGGACATTAAAATATTTAAACCCCTTTCATGATGAATCATAGCACAAAATTTCTATCGAAGATTGAGGAGATCTGATCAAACCTCAGCTTTGATGCTTTAGTTAGCTGAGCTAAATTACCTCTAAATTAATTCTGAAGATAAATGTGTATGGGTGGTGGAGGAGGTCAGTATATAAGAGATCCAGGAACATTGATTTGAATTCCATCAAGAAAGGATGGGAGAGAAGAAAACAAACTGATCGCTCTTTTTTTAGAAGCAAGGTCAATAAATGGGGCCATTTCCAGAATAGCTGTGCTTCTCATCAGATATAATTTTACAAACCAAATATATTGCACATACTATATCAAAGTCTTCCCTCTATTTCTATCCATTCCAAGCAGAGGAAAGTATTATCTTATTAAGCTGCAATAACATTCAACAATAAAGAATATTTTATACTTTTTTTTGAGCTCAGATTGTTACAGTTTTTCACCTAGTTCAGTACTATGATAGGTGGCAGATTAACTTGAGAATGTGATAATAACTTCTGGGTGAAATGCCAAATGGAATAACTTTCAGACTCTAAATATATTATTTGAATATTTCAGCTGCAGTCATGCATACATTTACCTATAGTACACAAATATATAGACAACAGAGATTTTAAAGAAAACACTGGACAGCTACCTGTCTGAAATGTTATTGGGTCTCCTGCTTGAGCGGGGGTGTTGGTGTTGGTCCCCCTTAAAAGGACTTTCAAGTCCCTTCCAACTCTGTTATTCTGTTATACAATGTACATCTAATGCATAGAAGTGATTCAGAAATGAAGAGAAATAAATTGTGCGACATTACATCTTCATTTTATGATAACAGTATTTCTGTTTCTAGAAAACCTGCAGTGGGAAGGACCTGCAACACAAACATTTCATTGGGGTCTGTGGTTTCTCAAAAACATGACAAGGAGAAGTAATAATAATAATGGTCGAAACAATATCCATACTGTACTATAAAATGCAAAAAGGCATTCTAAGTGGCCTTCCTTGGTCAAAGAGCAAGGCACTTAAGGAACAATATATTTCACTCCCTAGTAGGTTGAGCAATACAATCGCCTAAGTCCACTTTAAATATTTGATTATGCCTTCTCCATTCATATAATATTTATGCCCACTTTAAGTACTGGAACGTTTGATGCCCGTAAATATACAATTTCCTAGTGTAATGATTTGCCAGGAATATTTGAACTTCTATATAAACACAGTTTAAACAACAGTTTGGCAAATGATCTCCTTGTACCCAAAACATGACAGATACAAGGTTATTGCTTCATATAGTCAACTTATCATGACAAAAAAAATAAGAAGATAAGAACAGTATTAACAACTTTGTTAACTTGTTGTTAATTTAAATTCAAGGAATCTGGTGATCCAACAAGCTAATGGCAGCTGAATAATCATGCCCCCTGGCCAACCATGGATTCAATAAACTTCTAGAGTTTGCTGATCATACAGAGTTGCATAAACATATGGTATACTGACAAACATTGGCAAGCTATGATACACTGACAAATCCCTGCCTGATGGATGGTATGTTCTTGGTAAGTCACAGGTCTTCTAAATCTACAATATTGATTGATTCCAAAGGCAATACTTCTTAGCTACCCTTTTTTATTCCCCTTTTCTCTCTTTTTATTTTTCTTAGCATACTAAGTAGGGCTTACATTTTTAAGAGCTATTTCTACCAGTGTCTCCTTTTCTAAATGCAAAGCAATTCCAGTGTGAAACCAAGATGTAAAAGGGAAGTGTTATTCCTGTATTTTGTCTATTTCAAGTTAGTGCTATTTTGTCTATTTCAAGTAAGTATATAATGTACTCTGATTCTGCATATTTGCTATTTTTAAAAAAAAATATAAAGAGAACAAAAGATACAAAAAGGATAGTCATAGCAGTAGTAGTTACATGGGCTCTGGCTCACTTACAAAAATGATGGTTGTATTTATACAAATCACAAACTTGCACTCTCCTTGCTTCACTGACAAGTTCAACTTAATGCATACAAAGATCATGCATAGTTTGTCTTGATGTAAACAAAGTTTTTAGAAAGCCTCTCTTACATATGTTCTGCTGTTTTCATTGGGAAGAGGTTGTTCGTGACTTAATCTGCTAATGGTTTTTACATCCTTTTTTTAAATGAAGTCTTTTCTATGCTAGAAGACAATTTGTAAATCCTTTTATAAATAGTATTAAAAATATATGTGCCATGGCTTCATCTAAATAGAAAGCAAGAAGAGTAAAAGAGGCAAAAAGGCTTACTTTCTATTTAGAGTATCAGTGAAATACAGAATCTCTCTGGATGGCAATTTGGTCTGGAAAATTCATATCCAGATAATCAAGTTAAAGCTATGGGTAGCTCTTATTAAATCAGGAACTAGAGTATCTTTGTCCTAGGAATCCTCAAGCTGAAATATTCAGGTGAACTAGACAGTTCACAACTTTACTGACTCCAATCTAAAAACATGACAACTCTTTGTGGTATAGTCAGAACATCAGTTGTGCATCTATTTTTTTCCATGTCTTATCAATGTCGTGATGTTCTGGCTTGAAATCTCTGTTGTTTACCAATTATGGATATACCAAAGCAGAATAGCAGTTTGCAAAACTAGTGAACACCAAATATTATTTGAACTTAGTGCTGAAAAAGAAAAGGCAGGTAATGACCTCAAACAAAAATCATGACATAAAATTCTTTTCCATTGAGGAGTATAATTGTTGTTTTATTGTATATATTTGACAATAGTGCTCAATATCTGGCTTTCTGAAAATGTTATCTTATCATATTCTATGTTTTTATATTTGTCAGATGTACCGTTGTGAGAATATTTGACATATAAAACAAAATAACATGATGAAATATAATGGAGTTTTAGAACTAAGTTGCTAGGATTTGCCTCTGATCTTCTGAATGTTGTTGAACGATGTCCTCAAGAGATTGTTTATGATGATGGACAAACTTCCTGAAGCTATGTTGAGTTAGCCTTTAGGACTTCCTTGAATGAATACAGGCCATGAATAGAAGGAGCATCATTTGGTTGGTATCCAGTGTTTTTAACAAGTGACTCTTCCTGGCTCCACAAATACAATTCAGGGACTTTGATTTGTGAAATATTTTGCCTTCTCTGCCATTTAAGCTTCGAGAATCAAAAGACTACATTTGCTTTCCCCATGCATAACCCAGAATAAATGGGATACCAGAAATACAGAATCATTGCTAAAATCATATATAAAAGAAACACTGGCCCTCAACCTCCCACAACTGTGACTTGTTTTAGGGAGATCATAAAGTTTCTTGCTCAAACACATTCATAAAATGGCCTTTCATAAATTGTTCATGGTGTGCTTGTGCAAACCAACAGAGCCCTTATTCACAAATGGGCAAAGATGCCTGAATTATACATTCCCCAAGGTGAATCAAAGCAAACAGAATTCAGAAAGACAAAGCAGCCCAGATGGTCTATCAACAGTTAATTAAGTGGCAGTGCCCAAGCGAGGCTTATGCTGCCAACCTCATTGCCTGCAGACCCTACATGGGAGTCGGATTTAGGCTGCTGGATGAAATCCTGGTACAGATTGGCATCAGCACCCTGAGACATGCCTTTGAAACACAGCCAAGCAACAAAATAAAAAAGAAAGCAAAATGAGAGTGAGTCTATTAGGGTAGATTTTTTGTTCTCCTTTTAACAATGGTGGGATATATAGCTTCTTTTTTTTTTCTGTTTCTCAGTGCTGGGTCTGTGTGAGCCAAATGAAGATTATTGATTTATTGTTCCAAATACTGAATTGTCCCAAAGACTAGTGGCAAAACTAAATCATGGTCACACAGAATAATAGGAGTTGGCTTCTATTGACTGTGTTAATCTATTAGCCCATCGAAAATTATCTCCAGCTTTGTGAATATAAAGACTGCCTTGTTGATTTTTTTTCCCTGCTACTACCAAGAAAATGTTTTTGTATTTATAAGACAAAAACAGGATTGACTTAACAGCTAGATTTTATATCTAAAGGCAAGAAATCCAACAATTGTTTGCTTTCCACTTTCTCATAAGCCTTTGGAAAATCAGTCTTTCTTTCTTTCTTTCTTTCTTTCTTTCTTTCTTTCTTTCTTTCT
>BLBF01000017.1:22066879-22114657 GCA_015471245.1 Laticauda colubrina
TCTCTCTCTCTCTCTCTCTCTCTCTCTCTCTCTCTCTCTCTCTCTCTCTCTCTCTCTTTCTTTCTCTCATTCTAACACTGTTCACATACACACACACAAACACACACACACACACATGTATACATGTATACATATACACTGCACTCCAATCCTTAACAAATTTAGTTAAAAGTAAATAGCACTGAAGTTGGTAAGACTTCTTAGTAATTCTGTTTAATTCTTACAGATTTATACAATTTAGGAATTTGAAGAATTGCACCACAGAGCAGCAGTGATTAATTTTCATTTTTCTTTAGTATAATATTTGAGCTTCTATTACTTTAATCTGTAAATTATAGTGTTGGCATTAAATTTGTTAAGAATATGGGAAAGCACTGCTGAAAAAAGTGACATAAAATTCAACTAAAATTATTATTCTTGGAATATATGTTTCTAAGCATGTTTTCATTTTCAAAATACACTGTTTTTTATTTAAAATAAGCATAACATTACATAATGGTGGCATCAGAATCCTCCCCAAAAAAAGGCAAAAGTAATGTTTTAGGATTCACATTCTGTTGATAACTGAAAGTAAAATAAAGGGTAATGGAAGTTAAATCAGAAAAGAAGTAAGCAGGAAGAAATATTAGAATGGAAATCAGTAAAAAAAATATTGAAATTGAAATATTGAGATTGCTCAGTCATATTATAATTTCATAATTTCCCCAGGCTCTGAGGTTATAATATAGTTATCTAAGAATTCAGTAAGCATTCAGAAAACTGTTTCATTGTGCTAAAAGAGTTTGAATTTGTCTACTCTGCCCTGCAAATATTTCTGGGGGTCAAAAATGGATAATGTCTCCATCTATTAATTCCCCACCCACTGTCAAAACAACCTCAGTGTGTGATTTTCTGTTCTGGTTAATTTGCTTCTTTGCAGAAGAAGGGATATCATTTGAACTGAGTCAATATTTACCATGGTACTTTATGCCATCTAAAATCAACTTTTACCATTGTGCTATAATAGCACAATGGCTGTAATTCTTGCTTTGTTATAGAAAGGTTCTGCTTTGAAACCTGGCAGACTCTTTCTTTGAAAAAAAAATGGAATTTATTGTTTTTGTTGTTTCTTCAATGTCCTATTTTCCCCTACAGTATGTATCTTTTTGCTATGCTTATAAATATGTAGAGAGTATGCATCAAACACATCTTCCTGTGGCACTCAAACTTTCTCATACACCAGATAACTTCTAATAGAAGGGCCTTTCCTTCTGAAAGAATTGCAGAAGAGACAGTTGTGCAAATGAAATGAAATCAAGTCTCAAGCCATTGAAGATTTCAAGTTAACAATAAAATCTACAGTTCTGCTCAAAACGGCAATCGATAACTACTGTGAGTCTTTAAATAGACTCAATATGATTCCTATATCCTACACCAGGGATGCCACATTTTGGGGAACCAGGATGCCACATTTTGAATCAGTTTCAGTTTCTGGATATCTTTCAACAATAGGTTCAGGTACAGCACATTCAAGTAGTCAAGATGAACTGTAATTAGGCTATGTAAGCTGTAAGTCTAGATGTCACAAGAAGAGTTGCATTAATTAAATCTAGATGTCTCAAGGCCTGCATTTGGCACATTTGTTGTAACTGTGCAGAGAGGTTTCTCACCAAACCTTTTTTTTAAATAATTTCAGCAGTAATTTGAATAAAACAATAAAAACAATAGAAATAAGAGAGAGAAAATAATTGCAAAAAATGTATTAAAAGATCCCTAAAAAGAGTTATTACCTTCTTTATGATAAGTATAAAGAATTCCCTAATTGCTTCCAGTCCTTTTAGCTCAGAAATATAAAACTCTTCATTTCTAACCCGTTTCTTAATGGGTTAAGAATGAGCAAAACAAGTAAAGCCCCTGTCACACTGCACCAACGGATGGAAAGAGGATGTAAAATGGACAAAAAAGCTTGCCATCCATTGGTTAACGCGATGTATCTGTTCTGTACTCACTGCATACGTTTTGCTTCCTCTCTATCCGTCCAGCATCCGTTTACTGACGTTTCATCCGCACAGAAAGTTTTGAACTGCTCAAAACTTTTGAGCGGAAAATGTATCCAATGCATCCGTTCTGCATCCACTAGGCATGCGTTCTGCATCCGTTACGCATCCGCTATATCCGCTAGGCATCCGCTGCGCATCCGCGCAACTCGCATCTGCTCGGACGCAGGGAGGAAGCAGAACGGACGCGGAACAGATGCAGAACGGATGCCTAGTGGATGCAGCATGGAAACAAAGCATTTAAAATGGAAAAAACGTTCGCAGAGGGGACCTATCTCGGATATTGAGGATGTCTAGAGGATGCCTAGAGGATGCAAAGGGACACCTAGGGGAAAACCTATACTGCCTATAAAAAGGGGGAGCAACTCACTTTCAGACCAGCAGCCCAGCTGTGCAGACCTCTGCAGCCTTCATCTGACTCTTGCTCTTCCACATCATCCAGGCATGTCAACCGTGGATCGTAACACAGTCCTTTTGGCAGCCACCATCCTTCTGCAACAGTGCAAAGCCATCTACAGACTCTGTGAAGTCTACTACGGGAAGAAAAAGAGGCGGCCAAGAACCTGGGTCTGAAGATGGATCGGGAGAAGAGCAGAGTACGGACTGTACAACAAGCTGATGATGGAGCTCAGGAACGAAGACACTCGTGCATTCCAGAACTTCATGAGGATGCCTCCAGCCATGTTTGATGAAGCTGTGCAGCGGCTGACACCCAGGTTGACCAATGCAAACACCAACGTCCGGCCCAGCCTAGAATCTGTGCTCAAAGTAGCACTCACTCTGCGCCACCTGGCCTCAGGGACCACCTACAGGAGAATGCAGTACGGCTGGAGGGTGCCACACAACACCATCAGCATTGTGCTCAGAGAAGTGGTGCAGGCCATCATCGAAGAATACAAGGAGGAGCTCCTCCAGTGCCCCTCCACTGAAGAAGGATGGAAGAAAGTTGCAGAGCAGTGGTATCAGAGGTGGAACTTCCCCCACACCGTTGGAGCCATAGATGGCAAGCACGTGGCCTGCAAAGCACCACCCAAGTCAGGGTCCACTTATTTCAACTACAAGCGCTTCTTCAGCATTGTCCTCTTCGCCATGGTCGATGCTGACTACAAGTTCATGTACATCGATGCTTCAGGCAACGGCTCATCTTCAGATGCCCAGGTATACAATGGCAGTGACCTCAAGGAGGGGCTGGAACGCAACCTCATCGTGGACTTCCCAGATCCAGACCCCCTGCCCAACGACACACAAGATGTGCCCTACTTCATCGTGGGGGATGACGCCTTCTCCCTCACAACCTACCTCATGAAGCCCTACACCTCCAAATACCTCACCCGTGAAGAGAGGATCTTCAACTACAGGCTGTCCAGGACAAGGCGGGTGGTGGAGAACGCCTTTGGCATCCTGGCCAACAGGTTCCAGGTACTTCTCACCACCATGCAGCATTGCCCACAGACCCTGAGGAGGATCGTGGAAGCTTGCTGAATCCTGCACAATCTCATGTGCACCCACCACCCAGTCTTGCAGAACAGGCTCGTGGACCTCCAACAAGGCAATGGGGACATGGAGCCTGGGGAATGGAGGCAAGGGCAAAACCTGATAGACACTGAGGATGTGCAAGGCCCCAACAGAGCCTCACGTGAAGGGAAGAAGCAGCGCAACCACCTGAAACACTGGTGCAACTCCCCAGCTGGAGTGGTGGAGTGGCAAGACAGGATGATAGATGATTAATGGATGCTTCCTTCAGCCTGTCTCATCACACGGATGAGATTGGGCCATGTATGTTGGGTGGCCCTACAATGATCAGGCATTTAATAAAGAGTTGTGTTTGTGTTGACATGTGTGGATGATTATTACATTATTATTGATAATAAAGGGCCATAGGTGTGGCACCTGGGAGGGTGGGCCATACAGTCCCACTATGCTTGCACTGGAGGTTTATCTATCCCACAGCTATTACTCATCCCAAAGGTATCCCTGCTCATTCCACAGGTATCCCTGCTCACCCCACTGCTATCTTAACCCATCCCACAAGCATGCAAAGGTTTAAACCACTTCTAAAGGTTTCCACCAAGACTTTATTAAAAAAAAGAAATGAAGGAAGTGTGTGAATCAAAGATAGACTTTATTGAACAACAAGATGTAAAAGAAAAATGACCCAAGTCAAGCGTCCAAATAAAGTCCACAGGTAGCCAGCCAGCCAGTCTCTGGCACTCCTCTTGGTCACTCGGAGATGTGCCCAGTCTCAGGGGTGAAAGGTCCAGGTGCTGTGGAGGTGGCTGCTGCTGGAGTGCTGGTCTGAAGCACCATTGGGGTGCCTGGCCCCGAGAGGACAACAGGTGACAGTGTGTTGAGGAAGCTCTCGGACAGCTGGCTCAGCCCCGTGATGTTGAGAGCTCCTTCCTCCATGCCATGTGGTGTCAGCCCCAGTACCGAGGACAGATGTACTGAGGCCAGGCTTGGCTGTGGGGTGGAGGAAGGAGCAGTGTAGTGGGGCTGTCTGGTCTGCAGCTGGGTGAGGACTGGTGTTGGTGCCATCGGTGGCGTGGGAGGCATCGCTGTCGTCGGTGGCATCATTGGCGTGGGTGGCATCGGTGGCATCAGTGGAACCGGTGGCAACGGTGTTGTCCGATGACTCTGTGCCTGGACTGGGAAGGGCTGCTGCCTGTGCTGCTGGACCTCCTGGTAGCCGTAGCCCTGGTAGGTGAGGGGCTGTGGGAAGCCTTGGAAGGGCAGTGACATCACCTGGAGTGGAGGAGCAGGCCTGGACTGGGTGGGAGCAGGTTCAGCTGGATCTGGAGGGTTGTGAAGCAGCTCGGTGATCCGGTCCTTCACCACCTGGTACTGGGGTTCCGCCATGTCCCTGAGGGTCTGATTGACATAGGTGAGGAAGGACTTGCGGTTGGAGGATGAGGAGTCGGTGTGGACCAGCTAGGAGAGGAGATCTATGTTGGTCCGGATGGTGTCCCTGATCTCCAGCAGGACAGTGTGGCTCTGCCCCTCCTGCTGTCTGGCTCTCTGCCTTTCTGTGGAGGTGGAGCTGGGGGGGGGTGGATGCGGGTCCGGCTGTGGTGGACGCGTCATCTCCTTTCTCCCACACCAGGGAGTCCTCCACGTGCTCCACCACGGTTACAACACCTGTCCGCGAGTTCTCCACCATGGCACGCTCCACAGAAACCTGCCTGGAGACAGGGACTGACTCTCGGCCGGAAGAGGACTGGCTCTCAGCAGGCTACTGGAGAGAGAAGGTAGTGAGAGGGGCTCCTGATGCTCCTTGGTGGCGGATCTCACCCTCCAGGAAGCTGCACCTGGCCATGACGTAGGTCTCTCTGTCCATCAGCTTAACCGTGGCCTGGCCAAATTTCTTCAGGTGCAGCTTCCCGTACCAGGTGTGCATGTGCTTCCACCAGCCGAGGAGCACCTCCGAAGTGTAGCCCATACTCTCCGCCTTCTCTCTCCAAGCAACATGCTTCCGTTTGGTGTCCCTGTACAGCCGGTGTCCCTTCTGCCACAGATAGTCATTCTCTCTCAGCCACTCCAGCACCTCATCCTCATGTTCCTCCTCAATGGAGTATTGCCTCCCCTCCCGTTGTCGCATATGCCTCTTCCTCCCTTTGGCAGGACCAGATGGGCCCTCATCAGAGGGGCTCCCAGGTAGTAGGGGCTGCTCCTCCACACCACCACCAGCAGCAGTACCAGCAGGATCGTCATCATCATCATCATCATCATCATCACCAGCAGGATCATCATCATCATCATCTTCAGCAGCAGCACCAGCAGGATCAGCAGCAGCAGCACCAGGAGCATGAGCAGGACGAGCAGGACGAGCAAATCCAGGAGCACAAACAGGACCAGCAGGACCAGCAAGACTAGGAGCAGCTTCAGCAGAGTAAGCACCAGCAGAAGCACCACCGCCAGGAGCAGCTTCAGCAGAGTAAGCACCAGCAGAAGCACCACCACCAGGAGCAGCTTCAGCAGAAGCTCCAGCACCAGAAGAGCGAGCCCAAGCAGCAGAAGCCCCAGCAGAAGCAGAGTCAGGGACAGGGGGCAGGAGGGTGGCCCTGTCCCTCTTGCCAGGGATGGCGGCAGGTTGCTGAGGCTTTCGCTTGTTCCCCATGGTTGTGGGGTTGCTGGCTGGCAGGGAGGCTGGCAGGCACCAAGGCTGGCAGGAAAGCTGGCACCAAGGCTGGCAGGAAGGCTTGCAGGCAGGTAGGCACGAAGGCTGGCAGGCAGGCAGGTACCAAGGCTGGCAGGAAGGCTGGCAGGAAGGCTGGCAGGAAGGCATGCACCAAGGCTGGCAGGCAGACTGGCTGGCAGGGAGGCTGGAAGGCAGGCTGGCAGCAAGGCTGGCAGGCAGGCAGAGAGCAAGGCTGGCAGGGAGGCTGGCCAGGAGGCTGGGAGGCAGGCTGGGAGGCAGGCTGGGAGGCAGGCTTGGAGGCAGGCTGGCAGCAAGGCTGGCAGCAAGGCTTGCAGTCAGGCATGCAGGCAGGGCAGGCAAGGCAGTCAATCCGTCCGGCAGCAGGTCTTTCCTCCAAATGGTGATCTGCTTGGGAGCTGCTTCCCTTTATATCTGCGGGGCTTATGCAATGCATCCCCCCCGCATGCGCAATTAACCGCTCGGCATCCGTTCGGCTTCCACTGTGCATCTGCTAGGCTTCCGCTCTGCATCCGCTTCATCCGCTGTGCATCCGCTAGGCTTCTGCTCTGCATCCACTTCATCCGCTGTGCATCCGCTGTATCCGTTCCGCATCCGCTTTGCTGAGGTCCCCCGGAAGCCTAGCGGATGTGCCATCCGCTCCCATCCGCTTCCATCAGCTGGGCTTCCGTTCCGCATCCACTTTCCATCCGCTCTGCGTCCTCCCCGCGTCTGTTCCTTTCCGTGTTATCTGCTCCGGTTATGCAAATTTTTGCCCCTTTTGAGAGCGTATAACAACAGATGGAACATTTTGCTTGTCCGTTGTGTCCTTTTTACTAACGTTTTGTATCCGTTGGGCAGTGTGACAGGGCCTTTAGTAACATTTTCAATCCAATTGTCAGCAAAATAACTGTACAAAAAAACTCCAAGATTTTAATGTTAATCAGCATATATAAAACTCAGCATTCCAAATTCCATCTCTTAACTATGACAAATATAACAAAATGCCATTTTATTTCCCAAATCATGAAACTGTCCCAACATCATAATATAAACAAAATTGTAAAATTTCAAGGAGATAATTTCCCCTTTATATAAGACAATATTCTAAATAACACCTTATCTTCAAATACACATTTCATATCCATATTTCATAGTGATAAAATAATACCTATATCCTAATAAAGAACAAAACAAATCTTAAATGTGTTGAAAAGAAATGTTTCCCTTAAAAAAAATAATTAGAAATTTCTTCAAACTTTTTTTTTTTGAATAAAATTTTATTGATTTTTAGAAATGAACATAAACAAACACAACACAGAACATGAAAACATAAAACCTCTTTTCTGAAAGCAGCCTGATCCCAGCTTACATCTCTTTGTACAGACATCAATTCAAATTCATGCTCATTTTTATATACCATTCCATATCTTATTACCATTCTACATTTTATATATAGCTTCTCCCCTCTTTTAACTTTCTTAACTTTATTTTTATTTGTTTCATCTCAAATCAGATCATTATATTTATATTCTTTGTCTGTCCTATTTGAGCTGTCTATTATCTTTTCTCATTAAACAAAATTCCTCCTGTGGTCACTGATTGGAGTATGACGCCTTTATATCTTTCCTCTAAACACTTAATATAGAACATAACTTCCATTCGGATTCTGAGTAGTACATTAAAGCTACACACTACATTTTCAAAAGAAAAAGAAAAGAAAAATATAAATATATAATTAAAACAACGATCTATACCAATTCAATTCTATCATTAATGTTAATATTCATTTAAATTTTAAATATTTAACACATTACTTTTCAAGTAGGTATCATGCTTCCATGGGAACGCTTATAAACTTTCCATAATTACTTCCCCCCCACTTCACTTGTATTTTAACACATGTCATTAAAATGTTCCCATTCCTTTCTAAATTAATTATCTCATTTAATTCATTCCATTTATTTTATTCAGAAATGTTTCACTAAATCATACGTTGTTTCCAATTTTCTAACATTATTTCTAAATACAAATATAACAATACAATCATATGTACCTTTGCAGAATGACTTTTTCAACTAAATTTTTACCCATTATCTCTAAATAGGTCCTGTTTCTTTACATCTTGCTTCATACCCTTGTAGCTTCTCTTCCCTTCCCTCCTCCTTTGCTTCTTCTCTCTGCCCTTATTACCCCCTTGTCTCTCCACCTGGATTTCCCTTTTCTGTATTCCCTTTTTCTGTTGCTTTCTCACATTATATCCGCTTTTCACCTTATTTTTCCCTTTTTGGGTTGTTTTTTCACGTCTCAAATTCTCCGTTCTCTTTCCCCTCTTTCCCCTTTCTTCCCCAAGTAGAGTCACTTGTTCATTTAAAATGGCTTCTTCTTTGTCCCAATCTTCTTGTTGTGTAGTCTTTTCTTGTAATTTCTCATAGGTAGAGATTGCCATTTCTAAGAATTGAAAAACGGAACCAAGAGAGCCCTTCCCTTCTTGTTCCTCTTCTTTAAGTTTTTTAAATTCTATTTTCAAACCAAATTCCAATTTGGTTATCGACTATTGAAGCATTTTCCTATCCTATGATCTATAAAAAGGAACAAACAGTTAGATATGGGGAACTGTTGGATGAAAAGGGTGGACTTAAAACGATCCAAAATTTAGAGGAACAAGGTATAAGGATGAATTGGTTTTCATATGCGCAAATACACTCAAGATATCTTGAAGATTTTAAAACGGAAGGATTCTATGATAAACAGACTGATTTAGATAAGATATTGATGGGTACTGATGAGAAAGTGATTAAAAAGTTATATGGTTATTTATTGGGAATTAAGCTAGAGGAAGAACAAGTTAAAGAAACTATGATTGCATGGGGGAAGAATTTTGGATATGGAATTGATTTAGAACAATGGCAAAAATTGTGGTCTCAAAATTATACAATGACAATGTCAATAGCATATAAAGAAAACTTGTATAAGATGTTTTACAGGTGGCACCTTCCCCCGACAAGAATAGCAAGAATGTTCAAGAATAAATCTGAAAAATGTTGGAAATGTCATCAGATACCTGGCTCATACTATGTGGTGGACTTGTGAGAATGCTAGAAAATATTGGACTAAAATTCACATGTGGTTGGAAAAAATGACAAAGAAACACATAGACTTGAAGCCAGAGATCTTTTTATTGGGAATTTTACCTGATATATATAATAAAGATTTGAAATATTTGATTGTAAATGTATTAACGGCGGCTAGGATTGTATTTGCTAAAAACTGGAAGAATGAGAAAATACCATTGCAGGAAGAAATTATTAAGAAAATATTGGAATGTGCTGAGATGAGTAGATTGACATTTGAAATTAGAGAACAAGAAGATAAACAATTTTATGCAATTTGGGGTTTTTTTTATCAATGGTTAGATGATAAAATACAATAATAGAGCATTAATATTATATATATGAAGAGTTTTTAGGATTGATTTGTTATGATTATACGACAAATTATAGAATAAACTGTTTGAAGTATTGTTATCTCGCAAAGCATGAATGATTAAAAGTATAGTCAGAAAAAGATTTTTTTATTTTTATTTTTTTTTAGTAATATTAGAATATGGATTGACAATATGAGTGGTTATGCAATATAATTGTAATTGACACTATAAAATGAATGCACAAAACTGATGAACCAACCGATACACCGGAAGTATATATGAGAGTAGATGTTTTTAATGTTTTGTATGTTTGTTTGTTTGTAGAAAATTAATAAAAACTTTAAAAAAAAAAAAATTCTATTTTCAGTTCAACCACAAGTGATGCCATTGTAGAGTTTTTTTTCTTTTGAAACAACCACCCAAGTGTTTTTAATCCTTCAAATATAGTTCCAAAAGTCCCAAAGTCAGCAAGCAATCCAAATACACACAAGCTGTTTCTTTTGACATCTTCTTCCTTTTTTTACTTTCTCTTCCTGGGGTTAGTATTTAGTTACAAAGTTCCAGTTAAAATATATATTTTAGAAGTCCTGTTAAAATTTAACTTGAGATTCTTTAGATTCCAGACTATCTCCTCCTTCCAAATCCTGTTCTTATTCTCTTCTTCTCCCATCCCAATTACAGCAAAAAAAAAAAAAATCCTTCTCTTTTTTTTCCCTTTTATATTCAGAAATCTTTATTATCCCCTTGGCATTAAATTTCCCAGCTTAAATGCCTGTTGATGCCAAAGCAGATTTTTCCAATTTCTCATTCATCTCTGTTCACTGTCAGAGTAAGGAAGGAGAGTGATTTTTTTTCCTTTTCCCTTTCATTCGTTACTTCCGAATCTTCTTTGGGAGCAATGTATCTTTTTTAAAAATTTCAATTCCAGGATGCCTTAATTGTTGTTTCTTATCCCAGTCAGCCAAAACTTTCACTTCAGCACTTTCTTCCTCCTGCACATTCTTTTACAGATGAGGGCTTCTTTGAGGCGGCCATTTCTGACCACCGCTCTACTGCCTTCGGGAAAGGGAGTTTAGCCAGCTGGGGAGGAAAGATGCAGCTTTCCTTGACCCTGCTGGAATCTCCCCCGTCTTCACCGACCTCTACGGGGTGGCTAAGCCCCAAAAACAGCTGGCTCGTGGTGCTCCAGCGGCGCGTCCAGGCAGAAACTGCACATGATCGCAGATTCCTGCCTGCCACCGAAGCCCTGCAAACCCGGAAGTAAGAAATTTCTTCAAACTTCTTTACTTTAATTAAAAAAAACAGTTTTAGTGTAAAACCAGTTTAGATACTATAAAAGTAGAACTACATGAACTAACTGCATGGGACAAAGCTTTTACATCATACCCATTTTAAGGAAATTCAGTAAGATATCAATAACTACCAAAAGAATCACCCAAAATAAAAACTCACTCCATTTATCCCTGATTGAGTAAACCAACTTTATAGGCTAGATATTTTTAAAAAGTATCTTGTGTTATTGTGTTGTCCTCTCTATCAAGCTTGAAATTCTGAATTAATGTCATTTTTGTAATCTATCATTTGTAATGAATGGTAGATTCAGAGCCTGAAAGAGATTCATCTACAGGTAATCCTCAATTTATGACTGTAATGAAGCCCAGAATTAGAGTCCTCACTGGTGGTGATTGCTAAACAGGTCAACATGACCCTGCCAGTTTTTGCATCCTTTTCTGCAGTGTTTATTAAGCAAATGCCGTGGTCATTAATCAAACCCATTTTAGCCAATGGTAAGATTTATTGACCAAAACTGGAAGTAAATACCACCTTCTGGCAAAAAATGCTGAAAATTGTAGTCACATGACTGTGAGACAATGCAAGTGGCCAAAAATAAGGGCCAGTTACCAAAATGCCCAAAATGCCATTACATGATAAGGGTGAGGAGTGTTGCAACTTTAAAATCATGTTATAAATAGCTGTAGGAAGTCTATCATATTTTGAATAATCGGTAAGTGACTGGTCATAAATTGAGCACTATCTATTGACCTTCTGGACATTCCTCACTTATTAGATAACAGAAGAGTCTCTTCATGTTATGGGTAATGATTAACCAAACTTTGCTTTGTAACCTCAGAGATAAACTGGGTACTAATATGGGAACAATCCTGTTGCTGTGATTTCTGTAGGTTTTTTTTTCAACCTTTTCCAAGAAATCTTGTTTTAAAAAATCCTGGAAGAATCTTGCTTTCTGGTGAAGTGAAGTAATATCAAGAGCTTGACATCAAGTAGGAAAGATAAAAAAAATAAACCTTTTTTGTTGCTCGCAATTGGTCTGCAGAAACATCTAAGGAGGATTGCCAGATTCTCTGTGTTTGCTAATTGTTGAGGTTCTGGAAAATATTCAAAATGTTTCCTGGTTAATTTATGCAACTTCAAGTAAAGTTCAATGTACATTTTATTAATTGTTCTGCCTTTCCTGTTATTAACTTTTCATCTTGCTTTTTGTTGATATGAACTTTGAATATAAATACAATCCAAAAGCATATTATTTCTTTGGGGGGAGGGCAATGGTTCTTATTACATATAATTATCAAAGACTTAAAGTTATGCTTCTATTACCAACTTTAAAAGCTCATGTTTCAGTTGTTCAAATTCTGGAGCTTGAGTGACCTAAATCTTCATAACCTGGTTGGAATTCTGGGATTTCTGGTTCCATCTAAGGAGCACCAGGTTCAGAGGTGGCATTCAGCAGGTTCTGACCAGTTCTGGAGATCTGATAGTGGAAATTTTGAATAGTTCCAAGAACTGGCAAATACTACTTCTGACTGGCCCTGCCCCCATCTATTTGCTGCCTCCTGAGTCCCAGCTGATCGGCTGGGTCTTCTTTTGTTGCCCTGCACAGGAGAACAGAGCGGGAAAACAGGTTAGTGGGGTGGGGTGAGGAGAGAATGGTATTTTGCAGTAACCTTCCCCCTGGAGTGAGGATGGAATGGAGATTTTACACTATCCTTCTCCTGGACCGGGGTGGAAATGGGAATTTTACAGTGTCCTTCACCTGCTACACGCACCAAGCCACGCCCACAGAACCAGTAGTAAAAACAATTGAATACCACCACTGACTAGGTGGGAAAAGCTGTTCTGGGACTCCATAGATGAGACCTGTTAGAAGGCATTACTATCTGTCTCTGACCATGTGTTGACATATTTAGGAGAATACATCCTGCTTTGCCATGGTCTTACCAACAGGTTCTTCATGAAAACATATTGTGCTGTCTCCCTTTAAAGATGGTGGTGCTGTCTATAATGAAATCAATAAATGATGCACATTTTTAAAACTAAACAGGAGAGAAAGTATTAAGCCAATGAATACCATTCGTCAGATGACTGCTGAACTGAAGTCTGGTAAAATCTTGGGGTCATTTAGCACATGGATGCAGACAGGCTGGGATAATTCAGATCGGTCACTCTGAAATCAAAAGTACTTCCCTGTTAAACAAAAATCTGTAATCCTGAAACTCAGATAGATTAATTAATTTGATTGCATAGCTGTAATTTGTCATGTATGGGATAGATTAATTTTAAATGGGATGATAAATTTTAAAAGATGCAGAAGGAAAATAACGCTGAGCTATTGCCTGGAGACGAAATGTTTGAAATACTAATGTACAAACATCTTCTTCAAAGACCAATGTCATGGTTTTGGAATACAGGAGTTTATTTCTTTAAAAAAAAATCCAATGATGTGATTTTTCAATTACAGTGACAGTTATTTTGAAATAACTTCTTTTGTGCTTTGTGTAGGGGTGTATGTAAGAGGGAAAGCATGCATCTTATTTAGTTATTAAGAGCTGAATACATTGTGTTCCTGTAACACTCTGCTGAATATAAATGTGGTTCTCCTATGTCTACATATTTGATTTTATCATTCCAATAAGTTACCAAGCTCTTCAGGTATATCCTGAGAAGCGTGGGGGTGAAGCCATCCAAAAAGTAAAGATGGCTGACACACATAAAAATAATAGTGCTTTTGATTGCATAGCTGTGGTTTGTCATTTATGATGGTCACATAATTCAGTTTGGGATCTAGTTTACTTATTCAGAAAACAATCTAATTCAATTTAGTTTTATTTAGATACTCTTCCCCTAGCGGCTTGTCTGAATTTGAATCTTTAGATTCTGAAATCTAAATCATGGCAACTTATAATAGTTCTGTACTATTATTTATTGTATGATAGTCATTCTATTAGGTTCTACTGTACATATTAAGTATTATTTACACCTTTTCTTAGTTTAAAAGAACTGGGTAAATGTTGCAGTTTGCTAAATAGGAAATAAAATGTACTCAATATCAAGGCAGAGAGTTTTGTTCTTAGCAATAAACTTACAAAGCAACATTTTGATGCCAATAATACTTTTGAGACAAATGAAATAAATTGATTTTGGATTAGGAAACAGTGAAGAAAAATTCTATAGCAATGTAATTCTATTGCTAAGGTAGGAAATATTATGCATTTTATTATACTATTCCCATGCTATTTTTGTACATTAAGCTGTTCAGCATTTTAGATTTGATCTCGAAAGGGTTCTTTACATTTCTTAGAATTGTATGGAGAACAATCACATTATGGGAGGAAAATATACATCTACTTTAAGAACTATAGACTGGTGGAGTCTGAATCAGAGGTGATATACATCAGGTTCTGACCAGTTCTAGAGAACTGGTAGAAGAAATTTTGAGTAGTTTGGAGAACCGGCAAACACCACTTCTGAATGGTCCCATCCCAATCTATTCTCTGCCTCCTGAGTCCAGCTGATTGGCTGGGTCTTCTTTTGTTGCCCTGCACAGGACAACAGAGCTGGAAAGTAGGTTAGTGGGGTGGGGAGGGAATGGGATTTTGCAGTAACCTTCTCCCAGGAATGGGGAGGGAATGGAGATTTTACAGTATCCTTCCCCTGCCACGCCCGCCAAGCCATTCCATGCCCACCAAGCCACGCCTATAGAACCGGTACATTTTTTTTTTGAATCCCACCACTGTTCTGAGCTTTCCAAAAGTCATCTTGATAAAACAAGTCCAAAGCACTATACAGTTCTATTAAAGATCCCTTTTTCCCCCAGTGTTGCATGCAACAATATTAGATGTCTTTTTCCACGTACAGGTGAATTATAAGCTAAGCAACATACAATACCTATGATCCAGACTTGTAATATATCTTTCTTTTACTAATGTTCCCCTTGCCTTGGGAAATAGTCACCTCCCTGAGATGATTATTACCCTTCTAGCCTTTCATAAGACCTTGAAGAACTGGCTCTTCCCCCAAAGGAAGGCTGGACCCAGCATGTTTGAATATGGGGAAAGGTTACTTTGGGGTAGTAGAAGTTATTTTCTGAATTTGTTTTTTTTCTGCCATAAAAGTCCTTAACAAATAGATATAAATACATATACATGAGTCCTAATTTGAATGAGGTGGTCAATTATTACATAATTTACTCAAACTTTCTTCCTAAACAAAAACAAGTATCTGCCTCAGTTCTTAGAAAGAAAAAAAAAAAAGAATAAACAATTGATTCTCATAAATCACACCAAATCAGTTAAAAATCCATACCTGGCTCAACCCCCCCCCCCCCCAATTGTTAAATAGTCAGGAAGAAGTTTGTGAGCGATTCCCCAAGGAAAGAATAATGTGTCAGCATGGGAGAAAAGAGAGAAAAGAGACTTCAGATTGAGGACAGTGATTCTTCCAGGATTTTAAGAAGAAAATTACAATGCACTTCAGTGGCCAACCGTGAGCACTACAGCTGGGCCTTCGCCTCAGCCCTCACCCTGAAACGCAGAGCTGGGGAAGTTTTCTCTGTATGAGGCAAACTCCTTGGGGCCCAGAAGGGCCAGGAACATCCGTTTTTCCTGATCCTTGAACCCGGTTCCTCAGCTGAGTGAGAATGTCGGCCAGGATTTCACTGTGCAGCTGCTGGTAGGACTTCAGGAAGGCCTATGATCTTTTGTTTTTGTCCTGCCCACTTAAAATCAAACCGTGATTGGGCAGTTTTCCCATCACTCTCCAAACCAAAACACATAGCTTGGCCTTCCCCTGGATTCATGAAGTCCTAACCAATTGATGAGCCAGCTAACCGGGCTTTGATAGAGACGGACGATTCTGATTGGATAATATGTTTCAGGACAGGAACCCTTTCATTGCTGATGTGAACTTGACAGTAAACTTAACTTTAGAACATAGATTTTTAGAGAAAATGTATTAAATGTATTGTATTAAATTAAATTAGATAGATTATATATAATAATTTAATACTTATATTTTTTGGTCCAGATTTTTTTAAGGCCTTCTCTGAAGGCATAGAAGGCCCTGAAGGTTCCCCTCTGCAATGCACTCATAAACCCAATCAATCAGATAGTATTATAGTTTAAATTCATTTTAAGGACTGTAAAACTTCCAGATTTATAAGGAGGAAAATACAATGCACCCAGATGTTGAGATTTGGAACATAATCAGACAGTGTTAGACTTTTGACTTCATTTTGGATATGCTCAAAACTCTTTGCATAACACATTTTCCCTAAGGTTCAATCTCTATTATGTATGATTTTTTTTTCCATTTTTCCTTTGTTTAAGTTTCCTCTTAATTCCTAATGTAATTAATGTTTCTTCTCGAAGCCTATAATTTATTTTGGTGCTTGGTGCTGTATGTTTTTAAACAAACCCACTTTTAAACAGTTGTTTTTGGTGCTCATCTCTGTTTGGAGATAGGTAATTTCGCAAAAATACTTCAAAAAGCAGGTTTGGGATAGTCACTGTTATTACCCACTTGCCTCTTACCTCTGATTGGTCAGATTCCAAATGCATAATTGTCCAAACACAATAATTTTTGCAAGAATTAATTCCTGGGTCATGTTGGTTATGGATCTCAATTAAGAGAGATTATGAGATTAAAATATAAGACATCTGGCAGGTACTGCTATTGATAGAATAGTTCTGAAAGTAAAAACTGGTTAGTTAATACACATTTGGAAAAATCTAGAGTTGAGTAAAGATGACATATTTTAATAAACAGAAAACCTTTTCTACTCAAAATAGTGAGGAGGCTTAGTTAAAATAGAATACTTTGTTTGGCCAAGTGTGATTAGATGCACAAGGAATTCGCCTCTTGTGCAGAAGCTCCCAGTGCACATGCAAAGCAAGAAGGCAATAATAATCATAATAATGACACCAATAAAAAGGAATAGTAAGAATATGAGAAGGATAATAATAACTACAACCATACAACCTGGGTAAATATATTTAGACATGAGTCAGTACTGTGAGAATTAGGTGTTCAGCAGAATGATGGCATGAGGGAAAAAAACTATAGGGCATTACAGGCCAAAATAACTAGATACTGTAGTGGACTATAGCCTAACCTAGAGTGGCATCCCAAGGAAAGGCGTGAAACAGATTATGTCAAGGATGTGAGGAATCTGTAGTTATTTTAATGTTAATTAATTATTGTTAATCAACTAATTATTGTTAATTAACATTATAATGTTTAAATTTTAAGTGCTAAGGAACTTCTGTATTTCTTAATACTAAATGGCAATAGAAATATATCTCAGTTTATAGATCAACAAACATAACATTTTTATTTTGAAATATAGCTTTACGTCAATACAAAGGGATTTTAAAATTGGTGAATTGATTGAGACTACTGTCATTCAACTAAAAATTAAAATTAAAAAAATGACAATTGTGGAATTTTGGAATCAAATGTAAATTTCATAATATATGCAGTATATTGTAGGAGAGAACTCCCCCAAAGTCCCCACAATAAAAAAAAAGGGGGGGGAGGAGAAATATTTCATCAATTGTGGCCAGGCATGTCCTGGAAGACACTGCAAATTATGGCAACTAATGATGCAATTGATGACAACTATTCAACCAAAGGAACGTGATGGTTATGTTATAGGTCTCTCAGTGAGATCAATAGTAGACAGTCTAAGGTTAAGTTTTGGAAGTTTGGGGAAGAAACCACAGAGTCAGGAAGAGTATTCCAGACATTGACCACTCTTTTGCTGAAGACATATTACCTGCAATCAAGTTTGGTGCGATTAACCTTGAGTTTATATCTATTGTGTGCTCTTATATTGTTATGGTTGAAGCTGAAGTATTCATTGACAAGTAAGACATTACAATGGATGATTTTATATACTATACTTAGATGGGACCAAAGGCGGCGTAGTTCTAAATTTTCTCAGTCTAGAGTTTCAAGTCAGATGGCATAAGGTATTCTGCATTGAGTAGAGGAGTGTAGAACTCTTCTTGTGAAATATTTCTGGACTTTCTGTACTGTGTTAATATCAGATACATAATGTGGGTTCCAGACTGATGAGCTGTATTCGAGTACTGGTCAAGCAAATGTTTTGTATGCTCTAGTTAGTAGTGTAATATTACCAGAGAAAAAACTACATAAGATTAGGTTAACAAAGATTAGGTCAGATTAGGTAAGATTAAGTCAGCGAAGACAACGCAGTTGCTCTTAATATGATCACAGAGGTCATTTATGTAGAGTATGAAGAGAGTTGGTCCTAGAACGCTGCCTTGAGGGACACCACTGTTGACAGGTACAGAATTTGATAGGATGCTCCCAATTTTGACCATTTGTTGTCTGTTCGACAGGAATGCTTCTATCCAGTTATGCAGGTGTCCAGAGATGCCATAAGATTTTAGTTTTAGGAGTAGTTTGTCATGTATCACTGAATCAAAGGCTTTACAGAAGTCTATGTAGACTGTGTCTATTGCTTTGCCCTGATTGAGTTGTGTAGTCCATATGTTTTTGCAGTGTAAGAGTTGCAGATTGCAGGATAGTTTTTCCTGAAACCAAATTGTTTATTAGAGAGTAGCTTGTTTGTCTCGAAGTAGAGGATAATGAATTGGTTAATGATTGATTCCATGGCTTTACAGGTGAGGCAGCATAATTAGAATGTTCTATAATTTTCAACTAGGCTGGGGTGTCCCTTTTTGAAGATGGGGATGACTGTGGCTTGTGACCATAGTTCTGGCAAGGAGCTGGTCCTGAAAGATTTTTCAAAGATTATGCTTAGATGTTCTGCTATGGCAGTGGATTGCTTTTTTAAGAAGTAGCCACATATTCCATCTGGTCTAATAGATAGAGATGGTTTTAGATTGCGCAGTGCTTTTTCAACATTGTCTTCTGTAAAATCGATATGTATTAGATCATTGCAGTTGTCTTTGGTTTGACTAGGCAATACTGGGCATGAACCATTGCTGTTTACAAATACTGAGCCAAATAATGTGTTAAAGAGGTTGGCTTTAATGGTGTCATCATTGCAGTCTTGGCCATTAGGTCCTTTCAGGGGTGGGATGGACCTTGAGTCTTTTAGTTTGTTGTTTACAAAATTGTAGAAAGCACAGATGGAATTGGTGTGTAGAAGGTTTTCCTCTTGTTTAATGTGATAATTGGTGCATATAAATTTTCATACCAATATGTATTTCTAAGAATATAATTTTGGCTAAAATACACTGAATTGAATTCACAGTATCATTTTAATTTGCTTTGTTTATTTGTTTTGAAAGAGAAATTGTAAGGAATTCAGATCAAAACAGTTCCACTTTAGAAAAACAAAATACACATGCATATGGTGTAATATGTAGTTTGATGTCAGCATAACATCAGTCTCAGAGAGTAAGATTTCCTTATTCTTATAGCATTCTTATAACATTATAGCCAGAATAATTCACCATGTTGGATCAGTAGCTTCTATCTGGAATTTTACAAACCAAGACATAAACTGTTTAAAGTATCTCATTCAAATGATTTAATTTATTTTTGATCTGGAATCATCCAAAGCTTTCCATAATAAGGTAGCAGAATTAACATCTTAAATTCCTCTCTCTTTACCTAATTTCTATAGCTGTTCTTCTGTTTCCCTGGAAATAGTTTCAATATAGTTTCAACTGAAAATCCATTGATTTGTGTATACACGTTTAGATGTACCCTCTAAAAAGGCAGATCTTTTTGGTGTGATTTTACCAAGTAATCATGTACTTTGATATAAAATAATTATATATGCTTGTGGGATAATAAACCAAGGGTTAACACATCCATGAGCTTAGCATGATCTTTTGATCAATCTGTAAGCAGGCCCAATTACAGTGAAGGTGTCAGCTGTTCAGTTGCAGGTTGTTTGCAGACTCAGCTATGAAGCCTAGGCAATTAACTTTTATCAAGGTCATTGTTCAACATCAGGTAATGCAGAGGAATCCACTCTCTGGAATGAAAAATGGATTGCTAAGCCTAATTGGAGCCTACCAAGGACAGTCTCAATTGCACTTTCAAAGTTTCATATCTTTGAACTTTGAGCCTGGTGACAATGTCGGCTGTAGTTCGTTTTCTTTTATCTTCCTTATAGGAGGAATGAATGCAGCTAATACATGCCAACATTTGCTATTAATCAGAATCACAAGGATGATTAAGTGTCCCCATTCAAATGCGAAGGTAATAATATGAAGGACTGGTGAGGTGGTAAAAAATCATTTCCAGGGTACACTTTTGTTAGCTTTCAGTATTCCAGGATTTTTCATAGAACCTTAAGTTACTAGGTAAGCACTCTCAAATTGAAATTCCAGTGATGAGGCTATTCCTGGAAGAAGGAAGATTCATAGCCATTTTGTAGCTTAAAAATCTACATTGGTACAAAGGAAACAACAGCAGCTTGTCCTCAGCACAGTGCAAGAATTCACAGGAGCTTTTGAGTCTCAATTTAGCACTAAAGTAAAACTTAAAGGGAGCATGCTGAGTCTGATATTTGGAAAAGGGATGCACATATAATGGTTTTTTTTTCCCCTGCAGATGAAAGACTGTAGGGAAGCAGACAAATTAAAATGGAAGGTAGGGTTTCAACTGTAAATAAGGAAAATTGGGAGTCCTTAACCCAGGCTTTCTGGAATTGGTTGTCTCTTTTAAGATGCACTTTTTACAACTCACATAGGAACAAAAAGTATTAGGAGGAGCTTTGCATGGGGTAAAAACTTTCATAAGGCAAGCTTTGACAAGTACATTTTCACCTCCTCAAATAGATCTGTCTGGTTGTTGGTGTAGTTTTAACTAATCACCCAAAATCCTAGTGGGAATTGTTGTTCTGGGGATAAATACTTTGGGTTACTAATATGTCAGGAAGTGAAAGAGTCATGAATGTATTTTGTATGGGAGTTTATTGTGATTATGGGGTACCACTAAGCTGACCTTGACTTTTATTTTTTTTTCAAAAAATTTTATTGATTTTTTAAGCCCATGTCACACTGAACCAACGGATGCAAAGAGGATGTAAAATGGACAAAAAACCTGGCCATCCGTTCGAAAACGCGATGTACTCACTGCCTCCGTTTTGCATCCTCTCTATCCGTCCAGCATCCGTTTATTGACGTTTCATCCGCTCCAAAAGTTTTGGGCTGCCCAAAACTTTTGTGCGGAAAATGTATCCAGTTCATCCGTTCCGCATCCGCTATGCATCTGCTATGCTTCCGCTACGCATCCGTTACGCATCCGCTATATCCGCTAGGCATCCGCTACGCATCCGCGCAACTCCATCCACCCGAACTCAGGGAGGAAGCGGAACAGATGTGGAACGGATGCAGAGCGGATGCAGCATGGAAACAAAGCGTTTAAAATGGAAAAAACATTCGCAGAGGGGACCTATCTCGGATATTAAGGATGTCTAGAGGATGCCTAGAGGATGCCTAGAGGATGCCTAGCGGAAAACCTCTATTGCCTATGAAAAGGGGGAGGAACTCACATGGATCTCACTTTCAGACCAGCAGCCCAGCGGTGCAGACCTTTGCAGCCTTGCTCTTGTTCTTCCTCTTCCACAGCATCCAGTCATGTCCACCGTGGATTGTAACAAAGTCCTTTCGGCAGCCACCATCGTTCTGCAACAGTGCGAAGCCATCTGCAGGTTCTGTGAAGTCTACTGCGAGAAGAAAAGGAGCCACCCAAAAAGAGTCTGGATCCAAAGATGGTTCGCCAGAAGAGCCGAGTACGGACTGTACAACAAGCTGATGGTGGAGCTGAGGAACAAAGACCCTCATGCATTCCAGAACTTCTTGAGGATGCCTCCAGCCATGTTTGACAAAGTTGTGGAGTGGCTGAGACCCAGGTTGACCAAGCAGAGCACCAACTTCCGGCCCAGCCTGGACACTGGGCTCAAGGTGGCACTGACTCTGCGCCACCTGGCCTCCAGGACCATGTACAGGAGAATGCAGTACGGCTGGAGGGTGCCACACAACACCATCAGCATTGTGGTCAGAGAAGTGGTGCAGGCCATCATCGAAGAATACAAGGAGGAGCTCCTCCAGTACCCCTTCACTGAAGAAGGATGGAAGAAAGTTGCAGAGCAGTGGTATCAGAAGTGGAACTTCTCCCACACCGTTGGAGCCATAGATGGCAAGCACATGGCCTGCAAGGCTCCAGCCAACTCAGGGTCCACTTATTTCAACTCCAAGGGCTTCTTCAGCATCATCCTCTTCGCCATGGTCGATGCTGACTACAAGTTCATGTACATCGATGCTTCAGGCAACGGCTCATCTTCAGATGCACAGGTATACAATGCCAGTCACCTCAACGAGGAGCTGGAAGGCAACCTCATGGTCGGCTTCCCAGATCCAGAACCCCTGCCCAACGACACACAAGATGTGCCCTACTTCATCGTGGGGGATGATGCTTTGTCCCTCACAACCTACCTCATGAAGCCCTACACCTGCAGATGCCTCACCCGTGAAGAGAGGATCTTCAACTACAGGCTGTCCAGGGCAAGGCGGGTGGTGGAGAACACTTTTGGTATCCTGGGCAACAGGTTCCAGGTACTTCTCACCACGATGCACCATCGCCCAGAGACCGTGAGGAACATCGTGGAAGCTTGCTGCATCCTGCACAATCTCATGCACACCCGCTACCCAGTCTTGCAGAACAGGCTCATGAACCTCCAGGAAGGCAATGGGTACATGGAGCCTGGGGAATGGAGGCAAGGGCAAAACCTGATTGACACTGAAGATGTGCAAGGCCCCAACAGAGCCTCACATGAAGCGAAGAAGCAGCATAACCTCCTGAAACACTGGTGCAACTCCCCAGCTGGAGCAGTGGAGTGGCAAGACAGGATGATAGATGATTAATGGATGCTTCCTTCAGCCTGTCTCATCACACGGATGACATTGGGCCATGTATGTTTGGTTGGCCTACAATGAACAGGGCGTTTAATAAAGAGTTGTGTTTATGTTGACATGTGTGGATAATTATTACATTGTTATTGATAATAAAGGGCCATAGGTTGGCACCTGGGAGGGTGGACCATCCCGTCCCACTATGCTTGCATTGGAGGTTTATCTATCCCACAGCTATTACCCATACCAAAGGTATCCCTGCCCATCCCACGGGTATCCCTGCCCATACCACAGGTATCCTTGCCCATCCCACAGGTATCCCTGCCCATCCCACAGCTATCTTAACCCATCCCACAAGCATGCAAAGGCTTAAACCATTTCTAAAAGTTTCCAGCAAGACTTTATCAAAAAAAGAAATGAAGCAAGTGTGTGAATCATAAATAGACTTTATTAACAACAAGCTATAAGACAAAAATGAGTCTCTGGCACTCCTCTTGGTCGCTCAGTCTCAGGGGTGAAGGGTGCAGGTGCTGTGGAGGTGGCTGGTGCTGGAGTGCTTGTCATCAGCTCCTCCAGAAGCAGAAGCAGCAGAAGCCCCAGCCCCAGAAGAGCTAGCCCGTGCTGCAGAAGCCCCAGCAGAACCAGAGTGAAGGCCAGGGGGCGGGATGGTAGCCCTGTCCCTCTTGCCAGGGCTGGCAGCAGATGGCTGAGGCTTGCTGTGCTTCTGCATGGTTGTGGGGTTGCTGGCTGGCAGGGAGTCTGGCAGGAACCAAGGCTGGCAGCAAGGCTTGCAGGGAGGCAGGCACCAAGGCTGGCAGGGAGGCAGACAGCAAGGCTGGCAGGCAGGCTGGCAGGCAGGCTGGCAGGCAGGCAGGCTCCAAGGCTGGCAGGCAGGCAGGCACCAAGGCTGGAAGGCAGACATGAACCAAGGCTGGCAGAAAGGCAGGCAGCAAGGCTGGCAGGCAGATCGGCTGGCAGCAAGGTTTGCAGGCAGGCTGGCACCAAGGTTGGCAGGGAGGCTTGCAGGCAGGCAGGCAGCAAGGCTGGCAGGCAGGCTGGCATGCAGGCAGGCAGGCTCCAATGCTGGCAGGCTGGCAGGCACCAAGGCTGGAAGGCAGACATGAACCAAGGCTGGCAGAAAGGCAGGCAGCAAGGCTGGCAGGCAGACCGGCTGGCAGCAAGGCTTGCAGGCAGGCTGGCAGCAAGGCTGGTAGCAAGGCTGGCAGCAAGGCTTGCAGGCAGACATGCAGGCAGGGCAGGCAAGGCTGTCAATCCGTCCGGCAGCAGGTCTTTCCTCTGAATGGTGACCTGCTTCCGAGCTGCTTCCGTTATATCCGCGGGGCTGACGCAATGCATCCTCCCCACATGCGCAATTAATGCCAGGCATCCATTAGGCGTCCGCTGTACATTCGCTAGGCTTCCGCTCTGCATCCGCTTCATCCGCTGTGCATCCGCTGTGCATCCGCTTCATCCGTTCGGTGCCTGTTCTGCATCTGCTGTATCCGTTCTGCGTCCGCTTTGCTGTGGTCCCACAGAAGCCTAGCGGATGTGCCATCCGCTCCCATCCGCTTCCATCCGCTGGGCTTCCGTTCCGCATCCGCTTTGCATCCGCCCTGCATCCTCCCCACGTCCGGTGATGCAAATTTTTGCCCCTTTTGAGAGTGGATAACAACGGATGGAACATTTTGCTTGTCCGCTGTGTCCTTTTTGCATCCGTTGGGCAGTGTGACATGGCCTTTAACAACAAACATACACAAACAAAACACAAAACATGAAGAAACATAAAACATCTTTTTTGAAAGCAGCCTGATCCTGGGTTACATCTCTTCGTACAGACACCAATTCAAGTTCGTGCTCATTTTTGTATACCATTCCATATCTTATTACCATTCTACATTTTCTATATAGCTTCTCCCCTCTTTCAGCTCTCTTAATTCTATTTTATTTATTTCATCTCAATTTAGATCTTTATACTTATATCCTTTGTCTGTCCTGTTTCAGTTGTCCATTATCTTTTCTCATTAAAGCAAAATTTTTTCCTGTAATCACTGATTGGAGTATGACGCCTTTATATCTTTCCCTTAAATTTACAACACAATATAATACATAACTTTCATTTAGATTCTGCTTTGTATATTCTAAAATTACATACAGTATTTTAAAAAAGAAGAGATTATAAATATATGATATAGTTTAAGGGCCTGTCACATTGGCCAACGGATGCAAAATATTTGTAAAAAGGACACAGTGGACGAGAAAATGTTCCATCCATTGTTATTTGCTCTCAAAAGTGCCCCGAATTTGCATAACCAGAGCGGACAACAACGGAAAGGAACAGACGGGGGGTGGATGTAGAGGGGATATAAAACAGATGCTCCACGGAAGCCTAGCAGGTGGAAGCGGATGGGAGCGGATGGCACATCCTGAGGGCTTCTGGGGGAGCACAGCGAAGTGGACGTGCAGCAGAAAGAGCGGATGCAGAGCGGATGCCGAGCAGATGACGCGGATGCAGAGCGGAAGCCTAGCGGATGCCTAGCGGATACCTAATGGATGCAGAGCATTCACTGCGCATGCGAGGAGGATGCATTGCGTCAGCCCCGCGGATATAAAGGGAAGCAGCTCACAAACAGGTCACCATTCAGAGGAAAGACCTGCTGCCAGACAGAGCTCCAGCCAGCCAGCCAGGCAGCAAGCCAACAACCCAACAACCATGGGGAAGAAGAGAAAGCCTCTGCCATCTGCTGCCAGCCCTGGCAAGAGGGACAGGGCCATCATCCCACCCCCTGGCCCTGACTCTGCTTCTGCTGGGGCTTCTGCTGCTGGGGCTGACTCTTCTGGTGCTGGAGCTTCTGCTGGCACTGCTCTTGGTGCTGGTGCTTCTCCTGGTGCTTACTCTGCTGGCACTGCTCCTGGTGCTGGTGCTTCTACTGGTGCTTACTCTGCTGGTGCTGCTCCTGGTCCTGATGGTGCTCCTGGTGCTCCTGGTCTTGCTGGTGCTGCTGGTGCTGCTGGTGCTGCTGGTGCTCCTGGTCCTGCTGGTGCTGCTGGTGCTGCTGGTGCTCCTGGTGCTCCTGGTCCTGCTGGTGCTGCTGGTGCTGCTGGCGCTGCTGGTGCTTACTCTGCTGATGATGATCCTGGTCCTGCTGGTCCTGCTGGTGCTGCTGGTGCTTACTCTGCTGGTGCTGCTGCTGCTGCTGCTGGTCCTGCTTTTGCTGCTACTGTTGTTGTTGTTGTTGTTGCTGGTGGTGGTGGTGTGGAGGAGCAGCCCCTACAACCTCGAAGCCCCTCTGATGAGGGCCCATATGGCCCTGCCAGAGGGAGGAAGAGGCATACGCATGAACGGGAGAGGAGGCAATACTCTATTGAAGAGGAACATGAGGATGAGGTGCTGGAATGGCTGAGGGAGAACGAGTATCTATGGCGGAAGGGACACAGGCTCTATTGAGACACCAAAGGGAAGCAGGCTGCTTGGAGAGAGAAGCCAGGGCTATACTTCGGAGGTGCTTCTCGGCTGGTGGAAGCACATGCACATCTGGTATGGGAAGCCGCACCTCAAGTAATCTGGCCAGGCCACGGTCAAGCTGACGGACCGAGAGACCTACGTGATGGCCAAGTGCAGCTTCTTGGAGGGTGAGGTCCGCCACCAAGTAGCAGCCCCTCTGTCAACCCTCTCTCTCAGGCACCCCACTGAGAGCCAGTCCTCTTCTGACCAAGAGTCAGCTCCTGAGTCCAGGCAGGTGTCTGTGGAGCGTGCCACGACAGAGAACCCCCCGACAGCTGCACTACCCATGGTGGAGTGCGTGGAGGACCCCCTGACACAGTGGGAGCAAGGAGAGGGCACTTCAACCAGAGGTCAACCCACATCCACCCCCAGCTCCACCTCCACAGAAAGGGAGAGAGGCAGACTGGAGAGGCAGGGCCACACTGTCCTGCTGGAGATCAGGGACACCATCAGAAGCAGCACAGATCTCCTCTCTCAGCTGGTACACACCGACGTCCCATCCTCCAACCGCAAGCCCTTCCTCACCTATGTCAACCAGACCCACATGAATATGTCGGAATCACAGTACCAGGTGGTAAAGGACAGGATCACTGGTCTTCTTCACAACCCTCCAGACCCAGTTGAACCTGCTCCCACCCAGTCCAGACCTGCTCCTCCACTCCAGGTGATGTCACTGCCCTTCCAAGGCTTTCCACAGGCCCTCACCTACCAAGGCTATGGCTACCAGGAGCTCCAGCAGCACAGGCAGCCCTTCCCAGTCCAGGTACATCGTACACACAGGTACATTGTACGCCACAGGTGCCACCGATGCCACTGATGCCACCGATGCCACCCACGCCACAGATGCCACCTGCGCCACAGATGCCACTCATGCCTCACCTCACTCAGCTGCAGACCAGACATCCCCACTACACTCCTCCTTCCTCCACCCCACAGCCAAGCCCGGCCTCAGAACATCTGTCATCGGTATTGGGGCTGACACCCCATGTCATGGAGGAAGGGGCTCTCAACATCACAGGACTGAGCCAGCTCTCTGAGAGCTTCCTCCACACACCATCCCCTGTTGTCCTCTCGGGGCCAGGCACCCCAATGATGCCTCAGACCAGCACTCCAGCAGCAGCCACCTCCACAGCACCTGGACCCTTCACCCATGACACTGGGCACGCCTCAGAGTGACCAAGAAGAGTGCCAGAGACTGGGTGGCTACCTGTTGACTTTATCTTTGCTTAAGACACTTGGGTCATTTTTCTTTTACAGTTTGTTATTAATAAAGATTATCTTTGCTTCACACACTTGCTTCATTTATTTTAGTAAATAAAGTCTTGGTGGAAACTTTTAGAAATGGTTTAAGCCTTTGCGTGCTTGTGGGATGGGTTAAGATAGCAGTGGGATGGGCAGGGATACCTTTGGGATGGGTAATAGCTGTGGGATGGGCAGGGATACCTGTGGGATGGGTAATAGCTGTGGGATGGGCAGGGATACCTTTGGGATGGATAATAGCTGTGGGATAGATAAACCTCCAGTGCAAGCATAGTGGTACTGTATGGTCCACCCTCCCAGGTGCCACACCTCTGGCCCTTTATTATCAATAACAATTTAATCATTCTTCAACACATTTCAACATAAACACAACTCTTTATTAAATGCCCTGTTCATTATAGGGCCACTCAACATACATGGCACAATCTCATCAGTGTGATGAGACAGGCTGAAGGAAGCATCCATTAACCATCTATCATCCTGTCTTGCCACTCCACTGCTCCAGCTGGGAAGTTGCACCAGTGTCTCAGGAGGTTGCGCTGCTTCTTCCCTTCATGTGAAGCTCTGTTGGGGCCTTGCACATACACAGTGTCTATCAGGTTTTGCCCTTGCCTCCATTCCCCAGGCTCCATGTCCCCATTGCCTTGTTGGAGGTCCATGAGCCTGTTCTGTAACACCGGGCAGTGGGTGCGCATGAGATTGTGCAGGATGCAGCAAGCTTTCACGATCCTCCTCGCGGTCTGTGGGCGATGCTATATGGTGGTGAGAAGTACCTGGAACCTGTTGCCCAGGATGCCAAAGGCATTCTCCACCACCCGCCTTGCCCTGGACAGCCTGTAGTTGAAGATCCTCTCTTCACGGGTGAGGCATCTGCAGGTGTAGGGCTTCATGAGGTAGGTTCTGAGGGAGAAGGCATCATCCCCCACGATGAAGTAGGGCACATCTTGTGTGTTGTTGAGAAGGGGGTCTGGATTTGCGTAGAACAGGTGAAAGAGCCTGTAGAGGGCTTTGCACTGTTGTAGAACGATGGTGGCTACCAAAAGGAGTGTGTGATGATCCATGGTGGAGATGACTGGATGCCGTGGAAGAGCAAGAGCCAGATGAAGGCTGAAGAGGTCTGCACCGCAGGGCTGCTGGACTGAAAGTGAGATCCAGGTGAGTTCCTCCCCCTTTTTATAGGAAATATAGGTTTTCCGCTAGATGTCCTTTTGCATCCTCTAGACATCTTGCAGACATCCTAAATATCCGAGATAGGTCCCCTTTGTGAACGTTTTTTCCATTTTAATGCTTTGTATGCGAGCTGCATCCTCTTTCATCCTTTCTCCGTCCGTGCTACTAACGCTTTGTGTTCGTTCCGCATCCGTTTCTCTTCCTCCCTGTGTCTGTTTTCCACTGGAGCAGATTTGAGTTGTGTGGATGCACAGCAGATGCCTCGCGGATATAGTGGATGTGTAACGGATGACGACGGATGTAGAACGGATGTTCCCCGTATGTGTTGCGGATGCAGAATGGACGCATTGGATACATTTTCCGCTCAAAAAGTTTTTGAGCGGATGCAATGTCAATAGACGGATGCTGGATGGACAGAGAGGATGAAAAACGGAGGCAGTGAGTACAAAACGGAAGCATCGCGTTAACCAATGGATGGCAAGTGTTTTTCTCCGTTTTACATCCTCTTTCCATCCGTTGGTGCAGTGTGACATGGGCTTTAAATCTTAAACATTTCACACATTACTCTTCAAATAGGAATCATACTTCTATGGGCACCCTTATAAGTTTTACACAGTTCCTTCTCCCCCATTTTACTTATATTTTAAAACATTGTATAATTAAAGTGTTCCCATTCCTTCCTAATTCAATTCTCTCATTTGTTTCATTTCATTTATTTTATTCAAAAAAGTTTCATCAAATTACACTAAGTATTTTTATTCCACTTTTTAATCATATGTTGTTCCAATTTTCTAACATTATTTCTAACGTAAGCATAACAATATAATCTTATGTACCTTTTTGAATTAAATTTTATCCATTGTCTCTGAATAAGTCCTGTTTCTTTACCTCTTGCTCCAAACCTTTGTACTTCTCTTCCCTTCCTTCCTCCCTTGCTTCTTCACTCTGCCCTTTTTACCCCCCTTGTCTCTCCAACTCCATTTCCCTCTTCTGTGTTCCCCTTATCTGTTGCTCTCTGACATTATATCCACTTTTCACCTTATTTTTCCCTTTTTTGGTTGTTTTTTTAGGTCTTAAATTCTCCATTCTCTTTCCCCTCTTTCCCTTTCTTCCCCAACTAAAGTTACTTGTTTATTAAAGATGGCTTCTTCTTTGTCCCAGTCTTCTTGCTGCTCAGTCTTTTCTTGTAGTTTCTTGTAGGTACCAGTCGCCATTTCTAAGAAGTGAAAAACGGAGCCAAGAGAGCCCTTCCCTTCTTGTTCCTCTTCTTTATATTTTTTAAATTCCATTTTCAGTTCATCCACAAGTGATGCCATTGTAGAAAGAAAAATTTTTAAACAACCACCCAATTGTTTTTGATCACTCAAATATATTTTCCAGAAGTCCCAAAGTCACCAAACAATCCAAATAGACACAAACTGTTTCATTTAACACTTTCTTCTTTTTTCACTTTCTCTAAACCTGGGGTTTAGTGACAAAGTTCCAGTTAAGATATATCTTTTAGAAGTTTTGTTACAATTTAACTTTAGATTCTTTTACATTCCAAGCAGCCTCCTCCTGCCAAATCCTGCTTTTATTCTTTTCCCACTTACAGCAAAAAAAGTTTTTTAAGTGTTCAGAAGTCTTTATTGTCTCCTTGACATTTAATTTTCCAGTTTAATTACCTCTTGATGCCAAAGCGGGTTTTTCCCATTTAATTTTCCAGTTTAATTACCTATTGGTGCCAAAGCGGGTTTTTCCCATTTCTCATTCTTTTCTCTTTGCTGTCAATGTCAGGAAGGAGAGTGAAAGAAAAAAAACTTTCCCTTTTCCACTTTCATTCGCAGCTTCCGAATCTTCTTTGGGAGCTATGTATCTTTTATCAAATTTAAAATCCAGGATACCTCAGTTGTTGCTTCTTATCCCAGTCAGCCAAAACTTTCACTTCTTAACTTCCTCCTGCACTTTCTTTTCCGGCTGAGTGCTTCTTTGTGGTGGCTATTTCTGACCGCTGCTCTTACCGCCTTCGGGAAAGGGAGTTTAGCCAGCTGAGGAGGAAAGATGTGGCTTTCCTTGACCCTGCTGGAGTCTCCCCCCTCTCACCACCTCTACAGGGTGGCTTAGCCCCAAAGTCAGCTGGCTCGGGACGCTCCAGTGGTGAGCCCAGGCAGAAACCGCGCACGATCGCGGATTCCTGCCTGCTGCCAAAGCCCTACAAACCGGAAGTCCCTGACCTTGAATTTTTGAGTCGTAAATTAACCTGTGCAGTTGAAGGAAAAAAGCAGTAGCAAACCACTTTTTGAATGTTGCCAGAAAAACAAAGTGCTGTCGGCATTTTATGGATCTGGTTGATGTCCTGTCTGATCTGTAGAATGTAAAGGCTACTAGAATACTAGAAAAGTTTATATCAGAATAGTTTATTTCATTCATGCTGATCCTGAAAAACTCCTTAATTTTTCTAAGGAGCTCTGGGAAATGCAATGACAGAAGGGATGCTGAAGGGATGCCCTTCTTTTTGGAAATGAAAGGCAAGATCATCTTCCTATGTATCATTGTAAATTCTCATAGAATGTTTTTGCAAATAGCCAACTCTATTTAGATTATGATGGTTAGGACCAAACTTCCTAATAGGACAAAACTAGACAAGTAGCATTTTGTGTAATGTACAGAAAAAAAATGTGAAATCACTTCTGCCATTTTTCTAGCTGTTGTAGAACTTCATACACATTGTTTGTCCCAAAAATCTCGGATGTCATAATATAGATGTAGTATAAGTATGGTTCAATGCAGGGTGTCCTTTTTAAATTAACACATAGAAATTTTCTAAATCAGCGGGACCCAACCTTTGTGGCTTGGCGTTGTGGTTTGCCGGTAGCCTGTGTAGACAGCAGTGGAATCAGACAGTGGAGAAGAATGGGGACCAGTCCAGGAATCTGGAGAGGACTCAGATGAGGGTCCTGCGTATGATGCAGAGATGGGGCCAGGACCATCTGGGAATGTTGTGCTGACTCTGGAGCTTCCTGAGTCTGGCAGCAGAAAGGCAGAGGAACAAGGGGAGCCTGTTCCCAGTGTGCGTGTGTGCAGAGCTGCTAGAAGGCAAGAGCAGCTGAGACAACAGGGATGACTTAGGAGTAAGGCTTGGAGGTGATTGCCCCTCTCATAAGGTATAAAGGCCAGGCAAAGGGAAAGAAACCTTTGCAGGAAGCAACGTTGTTTGCTTTGTTCAGATTAAACCTTGAAGCTCTGTGTGGACTTTGTACTCCGTTTGGCTTTTTACAGTTAATTTGGCACTTTAGTTGTTGGCAACACTTCAAAGCAGTGAAAGGTGGTTGCTTATCCCGAGGGACTGTTTGGGACTCATTACAGGCTGGGAATGAACATAATTCCCAGCATTGAAATAAAACATGAGTTTTAACTAAGCGTGTCCTTAATTACAGTCTTGGAAGCCTTGATCAGAACACTTGGCAGCCCAGTGAGGGGCTGTGTGGAGGTAGGGGATGATTGCAGGCCAACACACACACACACAGCTCAACTTGTGCAAGCACCAGACATATGCATGAAAACAATTGCCCCCCCACTCACACAAGTTGAACTGTGCACACATGCTCCAACCAGCCAGTTGTGCAGCCAAATTTCCAATAAGCCATGACCCGGTAGCAGATGAGAGGTTGGGGGCCCCTGTTGTAAGTGACATTTAAGAGTTTTTTTACTATAGTTTGTTGTACATATACTTTGACTGTATTTGGCATTTTATCAACCTATCAGTCTTTATGCATATAGAATGTGGGATAAACAGACCTTCAGATAACAACATGGTAATGGAATCAGTAACACAGGCCATTTCTGTGGAAAAATAGCACATACTATTAACAAATAAGCAATGGAATGGTTAACATCCACTGGAGCTTTCAATATAATGCCAACTCTCTTAAGAAGATGTGTAAATTGTTTAGACAATTACTGTATATTGTACAACTGGATCCCTGTACCAGTCTCACTCCTGTGAAACTCCTAAGATCAATGCTGTGGGTTCCTGAATATGTCTTCACTGTTGCCATAAGATTGAAACTGGATGTCATAATCTGTTTTTGATTTCCCATGTAAGATCTCGCCCACACATTTCTGGTGAGAATACCAAAATCTTACAACATTTCAGAGAGTTTGTGTGAGATCTCAGGGACATGACCAATAAAATTGCAGAAGACTGGAAAAACTGGTTGGATCTTTGGTGTCTTTTATTTGTTTTTGTAATTAATGGAGGAATCCAGGTCCATTTTGCATAAATTAATGTATCTTAGAAGTCAGAGTGTGAAAAGAATGCTTCTTAATGTAGCTCATCGGATATATATTGGCTGAATTTACAGTTATTTCTCAAAACTTCCTTTACCTGGCTGTTCTATTTTTGTTTTTTCTTACAGTAAATATCAACTACCAAAATGCACTATATGAAAAATGAGAAAGTTCAATAAATAAGTAAGCAATCTAATGATTCCATTTCATTAGATCAATTTGTTTACTTTAAAAAGCCAAAATGAAAAACTTAGATCCAAATACTTACCTGTACAGTTCTTACAATTTATCTTATCATCAGACTTCTAAAATAACCTAAAATGTACAAATATAATTTAAAACATAAATTTGCATTAGGTTTAAATCTGCAGTTTTTTTTTTCCTTTTGGAAAGTCCACAAATACTGAGTGATCCTACAACATCCTCACTCAAATCACATCTTTATATGTTCAGTGCACTATTTATCTGATACTTAAATGCTTTTATTTATTTTTATTTTTTTTAAAAATGACTGCTGCTTATCTTCTGTAGACAGAACACTTCAGCCTTATCTCATAACCTGCAGGAGCAGCTACTATATTATTATGAATAGCTTTCTCCCAACTCTTTAGCTAGATGCATTATTAAATTGATAACTATTCAGAGAGTTTTTCAAAATAAATTTCTCTAGGACTGCATTAGTTTCAAGTTAAGAACTAGGAACAAAAATATAGACTGAAGGATTTTGTCTTTGAGAGTTTTATTTATATTTAGAAATACAATATTTTGGTATGAATGTCATTTTTACAGGGAGGAAAGGGGGCCTTTAGAGAATACAGGACTTTACATGTAACATCTGTCATTTCCCAAGGACTGAGCTGAGCCATGCAGTCCCTTGAAAAGTTGAGTTGCTTTAAGGAGTTGCAGGTAGGTGCTACATTGGTCAAGTCCAAAGAGCTACAGAGTTCTGTTGTTTTCAGTAAAATATTTCAAAAGAGGTCTTTACAGGTGGCAAAAACTTTCCCTTTCTGAATACAGCTAATGTAAAGCTGTGCTACCAATTTCTCCATGGAGGAAATAGAAGAAAATCTCCCACTCAAGCAATTAAGTTTTTGGCATCTAATCTGGGTTGGTCACCAAGACCACAGGTTTTGAGTTTTCAGACCACTTCTGAGTTCTCAGACTCATACAAGAACCCATCTTCAGGGAAGTTCTCTCTTAGTTTCCTGAAGATGGGCTCCAGCACATGTCTGAAAGCTCAGAAGATGAAACCTCTCATCCCAGTGACCAACCCTGATTGGATCCTGCAGCATTATTCTTGGACAGGTATATTCATCTTCATTCATGAGAGATATGGATGGGTAGCACTTCAAACAAAGCTTTCTTCCCTAATTCATATTCCTACACATTGTTGTACAGTGTACTAGGTCTGCTTCCACAGATATTGCCCACACTCAATCTATGCCATAGTTTCATGATACTGTGCTGTTCTCAATAGTTCTGTGTTTTGTCTTTCATGCAGATGGCCAGAGGTCAACTGGTCCATGAGAAAGGAAAAAAATAGCTGAAAGTTGGAATCCTATCCCACCCTTCTCTTGCAATATTTCATGGTCAGTTAAAATACAAGATGGAAACTAACATGGAAGAGGAAGTGGCAAAGCCACTCCACAGAATGATTAGGAGGATGGCTGATCAACAAAAATACCTAAGTGACAGGAAGAGCAGGAAAATCCTAGGAGCCAGGATGGAGGTTTGCCAATAGGTATTTATTTACATTGCAGCTCTAAGAAAAATGCTACCAAAGAATCTTTGCAGTATTTTTTTCTAGAATAGAAGCTGAGCTAATAAGCTGGAACATTCTGCATGTAACATCTATGCTCTGCAACTGAGCTACATTCTTTCTGTTTTAAAATTTGATCATGGCAGAAAAAAAAAACAATTTTCTTTTTCAATGAGAAAATGCCATCAAAAGTCAGACTTAGGGAAACATCGTTCGCATTCTAGACAATTAAGGAAAAATACATTATTGTTTATATGTACTGACAGAAATATACTTTCAAATATGGCGCGTGAAAACCGCAGATGTGAATGCTAAAGCGTGGAACGTCATTTTGAATTGCTTCATTGACAGCAAAATCATTCTAAGCCAAATGAATGTGGTTATTGTGGTCATGAACTTCTGAAAACAAGGAAACTACAAGACTGAGGATAGCATTTCTTCAAAACTTGATATCACTATTAAATATAATCCACCCTAGTCACTTCAACTCTTTTTGAGAATAATAAGGATGTTGTCAGATTAACAGAGGGGAAAAATATAAGGGAAAGAAAAATTATATAGTTCTTGAAAGTAGGTTTTGTAATCTGCAAGGGAAAATATATATTTGGAATATCTGATGTCTGAAAGGATGCCTTGTGGGTTACAATATGGAACTTGTTGAACACTTTATTTTTATGCTTCACATTAGATTATGTTGTGTTTTTTATGTTGCAGTTATTATCCAGATGACCTACATAACAATTTCAGAGATTGGTTTTATTCTTTTGAAACTGGGAATGGAAAACAAAACTGTCTCTCTCAATGGATTAGATTTTATGACAATTAATGGCAAATGGAAAGGGGGGGGGGGAAACATCTAAAATATAGATTTCTGCTCTCCTACAAGACAACAATGTTTGACAGATTAAAAATAAATTTCCGTATTCTATTGCTGTCATTTCTACGTAATAAAATGTGAAATTCAGTCAAAGTAAGATCCTTTGCCTGAAGCACTGAGTGCTAAATATCTCAACTAGCCCACAGATAATCTCAAGATGAACTTTCATTAAATGTTTGTTTATTTCTAATAAAAAGTTATGGTAAATTTTATTCAAGTTGACAATTGAAAAATTAAAAAGTAAAAGAAATAAAAGAAAAAATAAAGTACAAAAAGGAAAGAAAAATAGAAAATAAAAGAAGCATACAATAATGAAAAAGGAAAGAAATATATCTTAAGAAATCACCTTTCATCAAAACAAGTATAAGCAATAACTTATCACCTTCTCTTAAAATAGAACAAATTATCTCTTCTTTTCACACCCCATATTTTATATAAATATATCCTTAAAATTGTATTGTTTCAGTCTGGACAGCAAAAGTCCATTTAGGGTTATCCAGAGATATCATATTTATTTTGATGTTGGTTCAAAATAACCAATTTTATGTACTTTTCTTTAAAATCCAATATAAAAAACTCACCTGTAGATCTATTTGTTATTTGTATAAGTCAGATCTCATGATTGCCAATGTCCAATGACAGATATGCCATAAGAAGAAAAAGGATTTGTATATTTGTCTTAATTATAAAAACTTCATCTGGCTTCATTGGTATATCCAGCATAGCATCTTTTTCCATATCATTTCAAATAACAGAATAACAGAGTTGGAAAGGATTTTGAAGTCTTCTAGTCTCCCTGCCAAAGCAGGAGACCCTTTATAACATTTCAGACTGGCTGTCCAGTCTCTTCTTAAAAGCCTCCAGTGATGGATCATCCACAACTTCTAAAGAAAAGCCATTCCACTGGTTAAGTGTTGTCTCTTTTAAGAAATTTGTCCTTAGTTGTGGTTGCTTCTCTCTTTGATTAATTTCCATCCATCGTTCTTGTCTTGCCTTTTGGTGCTTTGGAAAATAGGCTAACCCCAACTTCTTTGTGGCAGTTCCTCAAATATTGGAACCCTGCTATCATGGCACCCCTAGTCCTTCATTTCAATACACTAAACAAGCACAATTCCTGCAACAATCCTTCATATGTTTCAGCCTCCAACCCTCTAATCATCCTTGTTGCTCTTTTTCTGCACTCTTTCCAGAGTCTCTACATCTTTTTTTAATAATATGGTGATGCAAACTGGATACAGTATTTTAAGTGTTGTCTTACTAAGGCTTTTTAAAGGGGTATTAATACTTCAGGTGATTTTGATTCTATCTCTGTTAATGCAATCTACAATTATGTTGGTTGTATACTGCTGGCTGATTTTTAGGTGACTGTCTACTAGGACTCCAAGATCCAAGATCCCTCTCACAGTTATTGCTATTGAGCAACAGGGAAGCTCAAAACAATTAAAGATGGAGATGCAACTGGGCAACTGAAGCCCTACCCCTTTTAACAAATCAATCAATCAATCAGAATAGAGCTGAAAGAGACCTTCGGAGTCTTCTACTCCATTCCCCTGTTCAAGCAGCAGACCCTATACCATTTTGGCTATCCAAAATATCATTTTCTTAAAAATTTCCACTGATGAAGCACCTACAACTTCTGAAGGCAAGTGGTTCTACTGGTCAATTGTTGATTCGGGTAATTCAGACAATGTTGATTCAGAAGTTGCCATGTTGATATTCTTGTACCCTGCAGACACTGAGAATATAGGTTGAAAAAAAAGTAATGTATCCAAAGCTATGCAGGAAATTTTATGGCTTAGTGCAATTAGTGCAGTTAGTGCAGTCTTAGTGCAGTCTTCCCAGTATACTGTCCCTCAGTTATCAGAACATTTTATCCATTTTCCTTCCATTTTAAATCTTTTTTTGAAATGGAGAATACTGAGATAAAAAAAACAAAAACCCATGATTTTAAAGCAGGTTTAACTGAATGGTTATTTCCGCTTCCCCTCCACAACTACTGAATCATCTTATCTGTTCATCGAATGTATTATACTCCTACATTCTTTAAAACAGGAAAAAAAAAAACACCCCTTAGGGAATATTGTTGCATGGAGGGGGTGCAATCAAATAATTTACCATAGAAGAGATTTAAGTGACATAGGCAGATGTATTGGCATGCTGGAAAGGTAGAGATTAAGTCTGTCACTTTACATATCTCACTATTTTTAGAGCAAGGTACAATGGAACAGAAGCAAAACTATTTGGATAAATACATAAAAGGCTCTTCCTGACATGCCTAATAATTTAATAATCCTGCACAAGTAGATAAATTTAACAAAATGGGTCCTCTCTTTTTTTTTTCTTTTTAAGTTCAGACCCTCACTACCAACTATCTTTTGTTATCTAAAGGCTGTACTTGTGTCAATCTAATTATTCAGCTTAAGCAGAAATATTTGCCTATAGTAGCAGTGCTGCAAGTATAATGAATACCTACAGATAATCATATATTTTTGAAGTCTGATGAGAAAAGATCATCATGTTTCCCATTCCATTAGAGTGATCTTTCAATTCTATTTATTTTCATATCTTATGGTAATGAATCAACACGCACAGGAGAATGAAATAATAATGGCGAAGAGTTGTTGTCCTAACCCAAAGGAAGATCGAAGGAGTATTCCTATTGCTGAGAGTATGTGAGTGAGGTTTTTTTCCTTTTATTTATTTATGTTAAAATCATATTTCCCTTCTCCATCAGAGAGCTTTCCAAGCAATCTATAAATAGCATGTAAAATGTTTCATGCATTAGAGACATGCAGTCCTATGCGGTCTCATTCCTGCATTAGACTTATTTCTATATTGGAAATAATGCCAACAAAATATAAAGCAAAAGCAGCTTTCCCCTAAATAAAACACCATAAGATCACAGCCTAAATCAATTATTTAGTTAATTAATTAGTTTTTAAAACATTAACCCAAAGTTGTCATTATTATTAGGGTTCATCACACGATCAGTCAGATGTTTAGACTGGATTTAGTATTTTTATCGCTCCAACAAACTGGCAAATAGAAATAGAACGGCTGTGACAAATGGGGGTAGGCAGATGTAGATGTTTGACAGTATTAAAAGTACTGTTGCAGGATGTAATCTGTTTAGAGGAAAGCTGCTTTTTTGCAATTGACGGGTGATAATTTTGTCAATGCCAATAGTGTTTAAACACTGCCCCAGTTTTTTGCAATAATACCCAAGATCCCTTTTTCTATTGTCATACTATTGTTGTATTCTTTTGCCACAGTCATTCTATTTCTATTTGTGAGTTTTTTGTATTTTGCTATCTTCTTCAGATCCTTCTTTTCCACTATCTACAGGTATTACCATGTCTAGCATTTTATCTTTCTTATTGACAATTATTAAGGCTGGGGTGTTATGTGGCAGATGGCACTTTAGTTTCTTAATTTTCAGAATGGGACAACTTACTGAAGCCAAAACACCATGCTGCAGGACAACTCACCATGGCCAATTTGCTATGGAACAACTCACTGCAAGATGATTCAACAATTCAGTTTAATTATTTAAAATGATTAAAATATTATTTTAACTTTTGTCATTCACATTTCATTTTGTCCCTCCTTTGGCATCCTTTCTTTTATGATTCTATTCCTCTATTTTTTCTATATTACTGTAACTCTTGTCCCTTGACAAGTTTTCCTGTGGTAAGTTGTCCCGCAGCAAGTTGGCCATGATGAGTTGGCCATAACAAATTGGCCATGATGAATTAACTATGGTGAATTGGCCATGGTGAGTTGTCATAGGCCGTATTTTGTAATTTGTTCCAGTTCTTTCTCATTTATTCTGCTGTCTCCAGCTATTGCCACATCCATCAACCAGACATTTTTGTCTTTCTTATCAATAATTGTTAAGTTGGGGGTGTTCTGTGACAAGTGCCTGTCTCTTTGGATTCTAAAGTCCCATAGCACTTCCGCTTATTCATTTTCTATTATTTTCTCTATTCTATGGTCCCACCAATTCTTGTTTGCAGGTAAATGATATCTCTTGCAGATCATCCAATGCACCATTATTTATATTTTGTCATGTCATTGTTTGTAGTCATTCTGTGCAATCTTCCTGCAATAGTTACCCATACAGCCACTATTTCTTCAGCTTCTTTGCATAGGCAGCACTTTTTCTCTTCTCAGTTCTGACTTTGTATGCATTTGTTCTTAAGGCTTGGTCTTGTGGAGCCAAAATTAATCTCTTTCTTCAACTTCCCTGCTCTTAGCCATTGCCAGGTCATGTCATTTCTTCTTTCCCTTCTATTTTTTTTTTAAATGTACTGGTCATGTAATATATTGTATTATTATTATTATTTTGTTGCACAGTCAGTCATATGTTTAAACTGGATTTGGTATTTTTGTCTGTCTATCAAGTTCTTTCCAAGGACCCAGTATAGGCAGATCATCATCACAGGATGTGGTTCTGAACAAAGCTACCTTTTGTAATTGACTGGTGAATTTGCCAATGCCAATGGTTTCAAGTGGTTATTGTCATAATTGTGATTATTTTTATTTTCATTCAAGGGAATGCCTCTTTTAAGATGCAACTACAAAGTATGCCATTTTATTTGCAACTTTAATCTGTATGAAATGTAGGCAAACATCCTAAAGCCTGGAATTTAAATGCAGTAATTTTAATAATACCTTTAATAAGGTAACATCTGAAAAAAATATTTCATTATAAATTTATTTGTGTGTGAGAGAGAGAGACTAATGAAAAGCCCTGGAAGAACTAGCTTTTAGTTGACAGGTATCATCCCATAATTAGTTATTTCATCAATGATTCTACAGCATCTTTGGTGGCTTACCTTATTCTTCCTCAGGTAATTTTGTAATGCTGGGCTCAGCAAAGAGCTCTGACATCCTTGTCTTTTTCAAAGACTTTGTTTCTTTATGTCAATCTCAGACACATTCCTGTCCAGCCTAAGAAAGGAATCCATAATAATGAGAACAGGAGAAAAGGGAAAACTTCAGTGTTGGTTTTATAAATAATTTTTATCTAAATATCTGCATTTGTTTTTTGCATGGTTATTGGCCATGAAAGTCATGGAACAACATCTAGAGCCTTGGAAATGCTTTAGCAATCTTAATAAAGAAATAAAATACATTCAAAATGTTGGTGAAATAAAATACATTCAAAATGTTGGTGAAATAGTTTGAACATTCTTATAAATAAAAACCCAGGGAATCTCAGGAGCTGCATATATACCAAGCAGACATAATCAAAAAGATCTTTTTCACTCAATTTCTCTTTGGCTTTCTGCCTTCTACAGTCTTCCAAATAACTGTCATTAGAAATAAAAGATTCTTCTACCACATACAATATTGGACAAAGGTTTGCTCTTTGAAAGAGAAAAAAAAAATCTTAAATAGCACCTGGTTGTGTTTTTGTGGTTAACAACAACGGGATTATTTATACAAGACCAGGAGCATTTATTCAAAGAAAAATGATAAACTTGCCTGCTGTACCTCTCAAATCTTTCTTGTTATGCTCAATAATAGTTTTGTTTTCAGCATCTTCTCTTTATTAGAAAACAACCAAAAGATTAGGTCCAAATTCTTTTTAAAAATGTGCTAAATGTGTGGAACTTTTCTTAAGCCCATGTCACACTGAACCAACGGATGCAAAGAGGATGTAAAATGGACAAAAAACCTTGCCATCCATTCGAAAACGTGATGTACTCACTGCCTCCGTTTGGCTTCCTCTCTATCCATCCAGCATCCGTTTATGGACGTTTCATCCGCTCCAAAATTTTTGGGCTGCCCAAAACTTTTGCGCGGAAAATGTATCCAGTTCGTCCTTTCTGCATCTGCTAGGCATCCGTTACGCATCCGTTTCGCATCCGCTTTATCCGCTAGGCATCGGCTAGGCATTCGCGCAACTCGCATCCGCCTGGACGCAGGGAGGAAGCAGAACGGACACAGAACAGATGCAGAATGGATGCCTAGTGGATGCAGAACAGAAACAAGGCGTTCAAAATGGAAAAAAGTTCGCAGAGGGGACCTATCTCAGATATTAAGGATGTCAAGAGGATGCCTAGAGGATGCCTAGAGGAAAACCTATACTGCCTATAAAAAGGGGGAGCAACTCGCCTGCATCTCACTTTCAGAACAGCAGCCCAGCAGTTCAGATCTCTGCAGCCTTCATCTGGCTCTTCCTCTTCCACAGCATCCAGTCATGTCCACCGTGGATTGTAACAAAGTCCTTTCGGCAGCCACCATCGTTCTGCAACAGTGCCAAGCCATCTGCAGGCTCAGTGAACTCTACTGTGAGAAGAAAAGGAGCCACCCAAAAAGAGTCTGGGTCTGAAGATGGTTCGCCAGAAGAGCAGAGGACAGACTGTACAACAAGCTGATGGTGGAGCTCAGGAGCGAAGACACTCGTGCACTCCAGAACTTCATGAGGATGCCTCCAGCCATGTTTGATGAAGTTCTACAGCGGCTGACACCCAGGTTGACCAAGGCAAACACCAGCTTCCGGCCCAGCCTGGAACCTGGGCTCAAGGTGGCACTCACTCTGCACCACCTGGCCTCAGGGACCTCCTACAGGAGCATGCAGTATGGCTGGAGGGTGCCATCCAACACCATCAGCATTGTGGTCAGAGAAGTGGGGCAGGCCATCATCGAAGAATACAAGGAGGAGCTCCTCCAGTACCCCTCCACTGAAGAAGGCTGGAAGAAAGTTGCAGAGCAGTGGTATCAGAAGTGGAACTTACCACACACCATTGGAGCCATAGATGGCAAGCACATGGCCTGCAAATCTCCAGCCAATTCGGGGTCCACTTATTTCAACTACAATGGCTTCTTCAGCATCATCCTCTTCGCCACGGTCGATGCTGACTACAAGTTCATGTACATCAATGCTTCAGGCAACGGCTCATCTTCAGATGCCCAGGTATACAACACCAGTCACCTCAAGGAGGAGCTGGAAGGCAACCTCATGGTGGGCTTCCCAGATCCAGAACCCCTGCCCAACGACACACAAGATGTGCCCTACTTCATCGTGGGGGATGACGCCTTCTCCCTCACAACCTACCTCATGAAGCCCTACACCTCCAGACTCCTCACCCGTGAAGAGAGGATCTTCAACTACAGGTGTTCCAGGGCAAGGCAGGTAGTGGAGAACGCCTTTGGCATCCTCGCTAACAGGTTCCAGTACTTCTCACCACCATGCAGCATTGCCCATAGACCGTGAGGAGGATCATGGAAGCTTGCTGCATCCTGCACAATCTCATGCGCACCCGCTACACAGTCTTGCAGAACAGGCTCGTGGACCTCCAGCAAAGCAATGGGGACATGGAGCCTGGGGAATGGAGGCAAGGGCGAAACATGATCGACACTGAGGATGTGCAAGGCCCCAACAGAGCCTCACAGGAAGCAAAGAAGCAGCGCAACCTCCTGAGACACTGGTGCAACTCCCCAGCTGGAGCAGTGGAGTGGCAAGACAGGATGGTAGATGCTTAATGGATGCTTCCTTCAGCCTGTCTCATCACACGGATGAGATTGGGCCATGTATGTTTGGTTGGCCTACAATGAACAGGGCATTTAATAAAGAGTTGTGTTTATGTTGACATGTGTGGATAATTATTACATAATTATTGATAATAAAGGGCCGTAGGTGTGGCACCTGGGAGGGTGGACCACATAGTCCCACTATGCTTGCACTGGAGGTTTATCTATCCCACTGCTATCCTAACCCATTCCACAGCTATTACCCATCCTACAGGTATCCTAACCCATTCCAAAGCTATCCTTACCCATCCCACAAGCATGCAAAGGCTTAAACCATTTCTAAAAGTTTCCAGCAAGACTTTATTAAAAAAAAGAAATGAAGCAAGTGTGTGAATCAAAAATAGACTTTATTAACAACAAGCTATAAGACAAAAATGAGTCTCTGGTACTCCTCTTGGTCGCTCAGTCCCAGGGGTGAAGGGTGCAGGTGCTTTTGAGGTGGCCTGTGCTGGAATGCTTGTGATCAGCTCCTCCAGAAGCAGAAGCAGCAGAAGCGCCAGCCCCAGAAGAGCGAGCCCGTGTTGCAGAAGCCCCAGGAGAACCAGAGTGAGGGCCAGGGGGCGGGATGGTAGCCCTGTCCCTCTTGCCAGGGCTGGCAGCAGATTGCTGAGGCTTGCTGTGCTTCCGCATGGTTGTGGGGTTGCTGGCTGGCAGGGAGGCTGGCAGGAACCAAGGCTGGCAGGGAGGCTGGCAGGGAGGCTGGCACCAAGGCAGGCAGGAAGGCTGGCAGGCAGGCAGGCACCAAGGCTGGCAGCAAGGCTTGCACCAAGGCAGGCACCAAGGCTGGCAGGAAGGCTGGCAGGGAGGCAGGCACCAAGTCTGACAGGCAGACTGGCTGGCAGCAAGGCTTACAGGCAGGCTGGCAGCAAGGCTGGCAGGCAGACATGCAGGCAGGGCAGGCAAGGCAGTCGATGTGTCTGGCAGCAGGTCTTTCCTCTGAATGGCGACCTGCTTCCGAGCTGCTTCCGTTATATCTGCGGGGCTGACGCAATGCATCCTCCCCGCATGCACAATTAATGCCAGGCATCCATTAGGCTTCCGCTGTGCATCCACTGTGCATCCGCTGTATCCGTTCCGCGTCCGCTTTGCTGAGGTCCCCCGGAAGCCTTGCGGACACGCCATCCGCTCTCATCCACTTCCATCTGCTGGGCTTCCGTTCCGCATCCACTTTGCATCCGCCCTGCGTCCTCCCTGTGTCCGTGTTATCTGCTCTGGTTATGCAAATTTTTGCCCCTTTTGAGGGCGGATAACAACGGATGGAACATTTTGCTCGTCTGCTGTGTCCTTTTTGCATCCGTTGGGCAGTGTGACATGGGCTTTTGCCTCCAATATAAAAATAAAGCCAAAATTATCCTGAGAATAAGACTGTTTTGTTGAAAAGAAAATTAGGTGTCAGATGACCCCTGGGCTTTTTGCTTTCCTAAAGTAAACCCATAAAGCACACTGTGGTTTCACTATGCCAACAATTCCTAATGTCAAGTTCCTTACATGGTATTTGGGATAAATCTATATGAATAGCAGATTAGGTAATAAACTGAAGTTTGCACTGTAGTTCCCAAATATATCAGATATTTCTGCTTACTGATGAAATAACTTGTCCCCCGGATCTGGCAGAGTTCTTATGGTCCTGGGTCCCTGGTGAGATAGTATCACTTGGTGGTCATACAATTTTGGCCCAGATTCAGGCTTATTTTATTTAACTATTATCTTGGTAACAGGTCTTCCTTCTGTTCTTCAGGATCATTCTTTTTCTTGTTACACATTTTGCCACTTTAATACTTTCTCATACTACTGTCGTAAGACAATCCTTATCATGGTTCTCTAAATATCTATGTGCATACCTTTCTTTGTTAAAAGCATAATACATAATATGAGCTCGAAAATGTAGCAACATAACATTTCTAAATATTGAGTGCTTCAGTCTGCAGGATAATGACTGGGAAGAAAAACTTCACTGAAATATATATTTTATATATTACAGGAGATGGGCACTGTATGATCATATTCATTTTATTTGGGTTTCATGAAACATAGATAACTGGATGTTATTTCATGGTATCCAAAGTCTCTCCTGGGAATTGAACTTATAGGTCTTTATTTACTTCATTTATTTATTTTATTATTACATTTCTACCCCACTCACCTCACTTTTATTATATTGTTGTAAACTAGGCAATTACAACAGCATAATAAAACAATATCATCATCATCATCATCATCATTATCCTAGCCATTGTCTATCCACTGCAAGATGAAGGTCTCTTCTGCATGTTTCCAACAAATACAGTACAGTATAAATAAAACAATGTAAACCCTTGGAAAGATGCACAGATTAAAAATAGAATTAAGAACAAGTTAAAATTGCAAGTTAAAAGTAAAAATCAAAGTTAAAAAAATTCAGAAGGCTAAAAAGCTTAACAGGAGTGCTCTCGAACCATCAGCCACCCCCAAGGTTGCATCACATTCTAAGACCTCCATGCAAGTTGTCAGATACATGTCTTAAACCCTTTTCTGGAAAACCACATACAGTTGTTAAACCATGGTAAATGTAACTGTGTAAACATATACTGTAGAAACTACCAGCAAAAGGACAAGGGTAAAAGTCATATAAAATCTTGACCGTGACATAATATGACATCTCCATCTTTCTGCTATAAGAATTTAAGAGAAGGGGGCTATATCATTCTGATAGCTCATATTTTAATTAAATATCATTAAATGGGAATCTAAAACAACTAGTAAAATTCCAGCCTCCAGTATAATATTTATTTGTAGAATGCCTTTGGCTGCCACGAGATCCAGAGGTCTATTTAGAAAGTAAAACTAAATTAAAATGAAGTTGAATTAAATAATAATATATCTATGATAACACAAAATTACAAAAAAAAAATTGTGATCAAAGTTTCTTGTTTTATATTTTCATATGCTGTAAGTTTTCCCCCCCTTTTCTTTGAGGGGTGAGTTATTAGGTTTTTATTCTATGTATATTTGTTTAAAATGGGCTGTCTGGTTTAACATAATTAATAAATAAGAATAACATTGTAAAGAAAATTATGAATTACTGTACCTTAGTTTGTAAATGCATCTATCTGCCCAAAGAAAGAAGAGGAACATAAGCCAAGTTGGAAAATTGAGACTAAATATCAGATTTTGCCTTTATATAAAAGGGCATTTCATGACAAGTTATGCTCTCCATGGTATCAAAGTAGAGATGGTTCCAATGTCTGTTCCTGGTTGCTTATGCAGAGGGATGCATGCCTGCACAGTTCTAAATAAGAATTGAACCAGACTACTTGAAATTAACCCAAGAGGTAGAAACTTCTTCTGGACTTTGTGGAAAAAATTGAATTTTTTAATTTGGGGTTTTACAAATTGATAGGTTTGTTGTCATAGAAATGGCTGGTTTATATTACTATGTAAAATTAAAAAGTTGAGGTTTGATATTACTATCTTATTCTACTACAGCAGGAGTATCAAATTGGCAGCCCGTGGGCCAGATGTGTCACGTACCAGCCATGCCCATCCCAGCTCTGCAAATGGGAAAAATGTCACAAAATGTCACACGATGACAATGTGATGCAGCAAGTTTGATACCGATGTGCCAGTGGTGGGATTCAATTTTTTTTTACTACCGGTTCTGTGGGCATGGCTTGGTGGGCGTAGCAGGGGAAGGAAATTGTAAAATCTCCAGTCATAGGTGGTATTTGCCAGTTCTCCGAACTACTCAAAATTTCCCCTACTGGTTCTCCAGCACTGGTCAGAACCTGCTGAATACCACCTCTGCTGTGTACTACACAAAAGGGAGATGGAAGTCAATGCTTTTTGTTTCTTTTTTTCCCCACCTGTGCCACACCTTTCCCTTCCTTTTTTCCTCCCCTTGTTTCTTACTATTTTATTTGTACTTTTGTATTACATATTATAAACTAATCAAAAAAATTAATTCAAGAGGAAAAGAATAATAAAATGTTAAGATCATAATTTACAGTTCCTTACAGATGAATTGGTAGCTAGTAGAAAGCTGTGAGACTCCTTAAAATGTTAAGTGTTAACCCAAATAGCTTGCCAAAATGTCATTGGCAAAAGGGAGCAGCATAGAAAATCTTCAACTTCAATTATCATTCCAAGTACTTGTCAGTGTTAGTTACGTTAACCCAGGTAGATCCTACAATAAAATTATAGCTGCAATCAGATGATTATTCAGTGTTCTTCTTAAAACTACTGATTGATTATTCCCTACGTAGGAATAATTTAGATTTTTTTGGTGTTTATTTTCTTATTCTAAGACATGATCCCCTTAAAAGACAGAAGGTGTATGGAATTTCATAATTGTCCAATGCATTCAACCTAACAGTGATGCATTCTTTTGTTACACAAAGGCAGAAAATAAGACAGTTAATATCATTCTTGCATTACATAATGAGCCAAGGAGATGGCAACATTTATAAAGCAACATTGTATTTGTCTTTCTCTGATTCCTTCCATTTTCATTTCTTCAGTTCAATGCCACAGCCTGGGATTTTAGATATATAAATATATATTTTCTCAAAAACTCAGTCATGGCATCATCTCATTCTGGAAACACATGGGACTTCCTGATAATATTTGATTCATTAGCTTAATGAGTTTTAGAAGGCATAGAATCAAATT
>BLBF01000017.1:22114667-22154945 GCA_015471245.1 Laticauda colubrina
TTGTGATATGTCATGTGATGACACTGTTTCATCACGAGTTTGACACCCCTGCCATACCATGAGACTATATAGCTGATAACTAGTGCTGTCTTTGCAATTTTAACATGGAACCTTTTAAGGAAAGCTACTGGTGGATACCTAGGGCTGTGTTTGTCCTCCTGCCATTTCTCCCACAAGAAACTATTGCTGATCAGAAGGAGGAGTTAATGCCTTAGATTAGCATTTCTCAGGCTAATTTAGGACCTGCCCCCTTAGTTGCACTACATTTTTTTTTTCAAATACTCTCTCAGAGAGAGAGAATTATTACTTCTTTGTAACAATTTTTGCAAATAAACATATTTAAAAAATAATAATTACCATAATCCATTACAAATTTAAAAGTTAAAAATTAATTATATAAAAATTGATAATTCAATTGATTTGATGACAGAAGTGTAAATAAAAAAAGAAATAAAACTATTGATTTTAAAAATAGATCAATGGCCATTAGTTATTACAAAATAAGTGAGTGTAACTAAGTGTGAAACTCATGTTTTCATGAATTATAAAATTCAGCTAATACCCAGTGCAATCATATTATTCATGTAATCAGCATCTAGTTGAAGTCCAAAGCGTGATAGGATTTTGAGCATTCTAGAGTTTGATATTTATAATTAGCAAAATATATACTTAAAGTTTCAACAATAAAATAAGTTGGATAAATTGTGTATAAATTTCTGTTATTATAATCCTAATTACCCCTCTTCTTGCCCTCTTGCCACCTAATACCCCCTGCCTCCCTTTTAATATCTAATTCCCCTCTGAATAATTCAAACATATTGGTAATGTCCTGCCCTCTTCCTATTCAAGAAGTGAGAGATCTTGAAAGACATGATAAACATGTCTAGTTTAATGAAAAGAAGGAGTAGCAGGTGACATGATAGCAATGTTCCAATATCTAATGGATTGCTATCAACAAAAGGAAGTGAACCTATTCTCCAAAGCATCCAAAGGCAAGAAACAGTGGATGGAAGCGAATCAAGAAAAGAAGCAACCTAGAATTAAGTAGAAATTTCCTAACATTGAGTCGCTCAGAATCGAAATCCTGGAGGATCAGTGAGTTAGCCTGCAGTACTGCATTCTAACGACGCCACCATGGCTCTTTAAATCAATTATTACGTATCCTGAATTATGATGTAAGAGAAAACAAACTTAACATTAACAAGTGCCTTCTCTTGTTATGTATTTGAAGAATATTATTGTCTATCCCACCTTACCATCTTCTCTTTTAGACTAAATCTTCTGAATTCATTTAATTTCTCTTCATAGGACTCAAGATTTTAGTTCTCTGAATATCTTTACTGTCTTTTTCTGTATCTAATGTCATTTTATATCAATGCCTTTTTTAAAAAAGTTTCCTGTCAGCTTTACTTTCTGTAAAAACTTTTTATTTACAACTTACTTTTATATTTTTTGGACACTAGATATCTTTTATAGTTTGTGATCAACCTCTGTTTTTTAATAGGAAACAATCAGTCACTTATCCTTTGTAGTCATCAGCTGTTCAGGAAATACTATATTTACCACTGAATCACTGATCTATTCCATCATACACATAGATTTTTTTTATTTCTCTCTTCTTTAACTATTCTTTGTAGTAAATTCCACAGCCAAACTCTTATTTCTGATTATATCTATGTATTTGTTTAAATCGTAGAATCTGGCCTCCTTATATTGTGCCCATAAAATCTGCAGTTATATCAGCAGAAGTGTCTGCAAATCAGCAAGTATTAATGTGCTTTAATATTTATGCTGACATTTATACAGCTGTGATTTCAGTAACTTTCTATAGAAACTCCTAGGGCCTGCTTCTTCTCCAGCCAATTACTTTATCCCTTGAAGGACTTGTCAGCAGGACTTTAAATTACCTAGGCAACTTTATAAACTTTGGTTAAGATGTCACTGTGATGCAGTGGTTGGAGAGTTAGTCTTATATTAAAGTCTACCCTCTGCCATGAAACTTCAGACTAGTTTATTTCACAGAATTCTTGTAAGAATAAAAAGAATTATGATCAACAGATAAACTGTCTTTGCTTCTAAAGAAAAGATGAGATATATATTTAACAAACTGTTTGGCATATGAACAGGGAATATGAACTTAAAATAAATGTACCATATGTGCCATATGGTCAAATAAATGAAATTATGTTCCAAGAAATGAGCATCATCACAAACCTAGTGGCCACATGGAAGAATGTCCACAGAAAGAAAAACCATCACAATTTTTCTCCAATAAATATAACACCTATAGAAGAATATGTTCTCTGCTGTAATCCATAGTAACTTTCCATCTCAAGAACCCAATATGGAGAGAATGAAATTGTTTTTGAACCTATAATTTAACATACTCCAATGCAGAGGTGGTATTCAGCAGGTTCTGATTAGTTCTGGAGAACCAGTAGCGGAAATCTTGAGTAGTTCAGAGAACTGGCAAATACCACCTCTGACTGGCTCCACCGCAATTTATTCTTTGCCTCCCAAGTCCCAGCTGATTGGCTGGGTCTTCTTTTGTTGCCCTGCACAGGAGAACAGAGATGGAAAGCAGGTTAGTGGGATGGGGAGGGAATGGGATCTTGCAGTAACCTTCCCCCCCCCAGCAGTGGGGAGGGAGTGGAGATTTTGCATCAGTGCTTAAAAAATAGTGCAGTATGTATAGAAGTAAAATGTTTAAATGATTGTAACAATGGTTACATATTCATTGATCATCCATGGACATCTTGCTTTATTTTTATTCTAAAACTGAACGAAGGCAAAAGAACACTGAAGGTATTTCAGAAATTATTTCCTGTCAGCCCTGGCATAAAGAGATTTCCAGGCATTATACTATTGGATATTTTAGGACACAGTTGCCTAAGAAAAGACTGCAAGCTATTAATTCTATGAATTGTAAAGGTGCCAATGACTTTGCTAAATTATAAGGTATAATCTTGATGATAAATACTATCCACGTAAAGCATTTCTACTAGCAGTTATTTCAGATTCCCTGATTTAAGATTCCCTGATATAAACTCAATTCAACTATTAGAAAAGGTATGACAACTGTCCAAGTAGTACTGTCTGCTTTATTCTGAAGGATATCTTCAGTATATAATACAATAGTACATCACATATATGCATCACAGTTATCACTTTCAAACCATTCTTTATATAAAGCAAATCCCATTTCACCACAAAGACTGATATTTATGGCACATATTTGGTTATTTCAGCTGTAATTTGATGCAAAACAAGAACAACCTGTAGTCACCTTCTTTTAGGTCACTGTCCTAAAATTCATCATCCATAAAGTTCTTCATTATTAAATGCAGATAGTATGCAAGACTATCTGGTGGCCACAACTGAGTTGAAGCCTTAACATTATATATGTCAAAATAAATCTTCTCATCTATAAATAAAACCAATATCAGCTCTTAGATTAATCCTGAGAGACACTGTTTTTTTCCAAATATATCAACAATGAAACATAAATCCTAGTATTAAAATTGAAAGAAAAAAACATGCAGATATTTACACCTTCACCATCCTGATTTCAAAAAAACTCTTTGCATCATCTTAAAAGCAAAAGCAGCCATCAGATTCTACATTGTTAACTAGAATAGACTAAATTTCCTGTTGAAACTATATGCAGGATCTTAAGAGCAAATTCAAATTGGATCATTAGAAGGAATGGTAAGAACTCGTAACAATATAGGAGCAGTGTAAGGTACCTCAATTTTACAATATTAAGATAGACAGAGACACAATTAAGAGGAACGGAATATATTTACAGTTTGTTCATAAAGCCATCAATGCTCAGTTACACAGGAATTACAAAAAGAAAATCAAATATGATGAATTCATGATAAATAAAAACTCTGAGATTAAGTTCATGCCACCAATGTCTGTGACATCACCAGTGTCACCTATCTTCAAGTTCAGAACATGTGATGTCTAATCACAGGATAATTGCTGAGTCTGCTTTTATATATTTTTAAAAAAAACTTTGTGTGGGTAGAAAAAGCTATTGTTTATTGAAGCAGTATAACTCTGTGATGATTTTATCTATTTTTGTTTGTTGCAAAGTCAACCAGATGTTCAGATTGAATGTGGCATTCTACCTATCATGTCCTTCCCAAGGACCTGGGAGAGGCAGATTATTTTTTATTATTATCATTCTGAAATCTTACTAAGAAAACTTCAAGGACCATTACAGGCAGCAGAAGGAAGGAAGGAAGGAAGGAAGGAAGGAAGGAAGGAAGGAAGGAAGGAAGGAAGGAAGGAAGGAAGGAAGGAAGGAAGGGCTACTTTATTTTTCACCACAGAATTAGGAAACTGAAAAATTCAATGGTCTTTATTTTTAAATTGTATATTTATGAATTGTATATAATTTATGACTCAAAGGAAGAGAAGTACAATAAGACATGATCCTATTCAGTGAAGGCCAAAAGCTAGTAGTATATAACATGGCAAGGAAGAATCCAGGAAGAAGGTAGAAAAGTTCCACTAAAAAGGCTGAGTAACTTCTGTCAGCAGTTTTCACTGTTATTGTAAATAAACTGTTGATGTTAACCAAGTGGAAGTCTCAGGTCTTTTTGTAAAGAAAGACAAGATTATGGATTTTAATGGAAAAAATAAATCTGAACATTCTGATTTACTACCAAAACCCAATCAGTTATTTACACACAGAAGCTAGAGAAAGCAATATAAGAAAAAGATATTTGTCAAGAAGATATTGATGTAGCTTTACCTGACATTCAAGAGTTATAGATGTGATATGACAGATTCAAAACTTTAAAATCAGTTATTACTTAGAAGTAACAAATGCCCTGTCTTATCCATCAGATGTGAATTAAAGCTTTTCTTTTGCATAAATCCTACCCCCCAAGGAAAATAAAGAATAAAACGAAGAGTAACCCAGCAGGGGTAAGAGTCTGCTTTAAAGATTCTCTTGTGAAAATGTTTAGTTGGCAAAACAGCTATTCTTCCATCTTTATCACAACTACATAAAGCCTATGTTTACCCTGTTTAGGGTAATCCAGTCTCTCATCATGAGGATCCAGAGAATACTTAACAGCCTGTAGGGAAGACAATTCTACACACCTCTTGGATAAAATCATTCAGACTTTCTCAGGGTTGGAATGTGGTAATATAGGACATTTGGAATTGCATGAGAGACATTGTTGCCTGGTTATCTAGGAAGAGTTTGAGCCTGTGGTCCTAATGAGAGTTCTAAGATCTATTAGTTCAACCACCTATATTTGAGGTCCATGCTGCTTCTGGTTGATTAAGACCTCCCAGAAGGTATCACATGGTTGGATTCATTCAGTGATGAATGCTTGCTTCTTTGTGGGAGAGAGAGTATCCCATGTTTTGAAGGAAGTGGCTACTTGCTATTCTTCAAAGAAACATTACTGGATTCAACAGACCTAGCTGGTTTTTATCCAGTTTCCAATCTCCCATTTCAGAAAAGGATATTTATGTCAAGCCTATGAAAAAGGCGAGATTCAGAAATCAACTCTACAAGAAGACTAGAACATACTTTATTGAGATAGGCTATGGTGACAGATATTGCAAGTTAGATTGTGTTGTCCTTTCCTCCCTTTTATACCCTCATGAGTCAGGATGGACTCATCCTGAGTCTTTTCTTACTACTATCTTCCATCCAAGCTTAAACAGCTTCCTTTCTGGTAATGGTTTCTAAACATATGCTTCCAGGCCTTTTCAACAATTTATTTTTAAAAATCATATCAAACAATTCCAGTGTGGAAAAAAATGAAGGACAAGATGTCAATATGATGTAATAAGAATCTTTAAACAAGGAGCTTATTCTCTCAACAGCATTATTGATTATCTCTTATTTTACTCCAAACCTGGCTGGAAATGTTTAAGAAATTACTATCCAGATTTCAAATCATTCCTCAGCTTTGGCAACAATGACTATCAGGTGTACTGATGTAACAGTAGTTAAGTGGGTTTTGATTGGTGAAGTCTCATATTTCTTTCTCTCACCAATCCATGCCAGGAAAGTAGCGATCAATTCTCTGCAAACTAATATACAGTAAAGAAGTTGACCGTGGTAGAGATATGGCTGATTATTCAAGCAATGAGGTGCTTCTGTGAGGGTGACAAATGTTTGAAAACATTATCAACCTTTTCCAAGGCTCTCCTCTTTCCCCTTGATTTGATTATAGATTTATTAGCCTTGAAGAAGACAGTAGACAGATTTCCTTTCTTGCTGATACATGAACTAAAAAGGGAAAATAGCAGAATTGTGGTCAATTTCATTTAAATAATGAATTTCTGGTTTAGTAGATTGCAAAGGGAAAGCAATTTTACCATTCTGTCATTTATCTGGTGTGAAAAGAGAAAGAAAAGATAAGATGCATCATTTTCTTTTTCTGTACTACAGAGTTCATCAGTCATCTCTAAGCAGATAGCACTTGCTCAGAGAATAGGTTTAATTGTGATAACCTTTTTGTAAGTGGACAGTTAGCCCAGCAGCAGAGGAAGAAATGGGCATGGAGATCACAACCAGCAAATGAAAAGCATATAACATAACCAACTAATTGAAGTGAAGAAATTTGCTAAAGTGGAATGAACTGAAGCAGCTGGACTAATCATGCCATCAGATTTGGGGGGGAAACTATTTTTGATGGAAAACAGGAAAAAGACAGATGGCAGTTTTTATCCCAGCAAGCTAGGGAAAGGTTGATGATCATCTGTGCTTTTGTATCCTCCAGAAATGGTAGGTTTGCCCTGTCTTCATGCTAGAGCAAGCAAGAAATGAAGATGAATTCAAACAGACAAATGATACATTTGGAGATAGAAATAGAACAAGATCATCAAGGAAGAGAACATACTAGCTAAAACTGCAGATGATCTCAAAATGAGCTAAGATTTGCAAAAGATGTTAAGAACATTTTTAAAAAGTCTTCTGTAGATACATTCAGATGGGAAGGAAAGAATCACTATGCCAGCTGCTCAGTTAAGTTAGCAAAGTGGTAACTGTTAGCAAAGGAAAAACAGAACTACTCAACTTCTATTTTGATCCAACCTTCTTTAACAAGAAAATGTGTGTTCTGCTCAGAAATTTGTGAAGAGCAGGAGGAAGGGATAAGACTGAAGCCTGAAATTGATAGAAACCTGGTCACACAATTGCTATTTATATGGAATTAGCTTCTATCACACTTCAAACAATATGTTCACTTCACTTCAAGGATTCATAGAAACTGCAACAAATTTTAGAAAAGAGGAACAAGGATGGTTGGGGAATAAAAATAGAATAATATAAAGAGAGATTGAAAGACGTAGACAACTTTAATCTCAGGAAGTAGTAGATGGTAGGACATAACTCTTCAGATATATAAAAGGTTGTCTTACAGAAGAAGACAGATTTTTTTTATTGTCCAGAATATGCTACCCAGAGTACTGGATTTAATGTATAAAGCTGGCGCAGTGTTTGGCTTGTTTGGTGGCACAAGCAGCTTTTGGGGGCCCATGAGTGGCCCATATTACACTGCTGTTCCATGATCTATGAGCCATGGTGGCACAATGGTTAGAGTGCAGTACTGCATGCTACTTATGCTGACTTCCAGCTGCTGCAATTTGGCAGTTCAAATCTCACCAAGCTCAAAGTTGACTCAGCCTTTGATCCTTTCAAGTTGGGTAAAATGAGGATCAAAATTGTTAGGGACAAATATTCTAACTCTGTAAACCACTTAGAGAGGGCTGTTAAGCATTGTAAAGTATAAGTCCAAGTGCTATTGCTATTTACACTGAATGCTGGTGTGCTTCTTGTGCAATTCAAGGCATTGGCTATTACCTTTAAAGCCCTTCATGACATGTATCCAAGTTGCCTGAGGAACCATCTCATCCGACCTGTGCTTGCAGAGGATGCATTCTGAGGGCTAATGGCCAGGAAATTCCAGCTAGCAGGGTCTAGGAGAAAAGCCTTCTGTGCCATTGTTCCTGTAAGCATTGGACTTTCCCCCTTCAGTCGAAAAGAATGAACTTCTGAAGACCAGGTGTTTCAAAAGGAATCCTTTATTGAAAGGGATTTTATCTCAACACTAGACAAAGCAGAGTCTAAGATATCCCCAGGAATACAGTCATAGATAAAGGAAGTTAAAATCCCTCCCCTTATTCAGATGTGGATTTTGTCAAACAAAGAACCAACATGTTAATTCCTCCCCTTTTCTGGAAACATATCTTAGCAGAGTTCCCAGGAGTGTCTTCCAGAGCCGGAATTTTTATAGTTCCTTCTCATCTTGTTATCTCTTCAAGAGGTGACAAGTTTCTGGACATCTGGCTCCACTCCTCCAGTTGTATATCATATGCAAGTTATACAGAATCGATATAGGATTTAATATATTCGTGTTACATCAAAAAGGATTACTTGTACCAACCCCCCCTCCCCTTCTTCTTCCATTGAAGAATGGTAGATACACAGATCTGACAGTTTCTACCCTTTGGAACAACTTTCCCCCTGGAGTGAGGTCAGCTCCAATCCTCTTGGCTTCTGTAAGAGCCTGAGAATATGGCTCTGCTAGTTGACTTGGGGCTCCAATGGAAGGAAAGTCACATTGGAGGTGATTGGTAGATTAATAACAGAGTCATGTCACCCTTGCACATCCTACTCACTCTCTTTCCATCTTTTTGCTATCGCTGATAATTTGTATTAGTGTTTTATTCTTACTGAATAGCTGTTGTATTGTTTTATTCTTTTTAACATTGTAAACCACCCATAGTCCCCTCATGGTGAGATGGGAAGCAAACAAACTTAATAAATAAAGTATTAAAAATCAGAATTAAAATGAGTGTCAGAAAAAAAGACCTTCCTTACAGCAAGACCAGGTTCATATTGGAAACTTTACCTATAAACGTAGTGTATCCTACTTTTTTGGGTATGTTCAAGGATTCAAGATAGCTCTGTGTCCTATACTTTTATTTGAACTTTTTTCCTTGAACTGGTGATAGGATTCATTGGCCTCTATGGCTCCTTCCAGTGGTCTTCAAGAAAATTAGCCATCTCTTATTATGAACTTGACTGTAGCAGAATCAATGTAAGCATCATTAATATTGTATCTTGAAAAGGAAAGCAGCTATAGAATGTGAAAGGGATCACCATTAATGTTGTAATGCCTCCACCTCCTCTTCTGAGAGCCATAAGTGCTATTAGTAGTGATAAACTACTAGAGGTTGGGGCAACACTGTTATCCTGTTCAAGAAAAATAATGTTGAACCACTCTTAAGGCTAATGAAGAAAATAAGAAGCCAATCACCCAGAGAGAAAGCGGACAGGAAGTATTTCTTACTACTGAAAGTGCCTTTAGATTAGGAACTCATGTGTTTTCAAGAGTTAATAATGGATAGAGTGGCTATAATTCAACTATGTGATTGTATGCTGAAAATCCAAAACTGAATCCCTGACATTTCAGGTAAGAACATCTTTTACATTCTGGATTATTGTTCTTAGTATGAGTGAAAGAGACCAATTAATATAAAATGGCTCTATAAATCTGATTCCAGTTCTGTATCCTTCTTTAAATGTCTGGAAACACTTGGACATATATAAATGTTACCCTCAATATGTCCCAAAGGTATTTTTTCAAGAGGCAACTGCACTTTCTGGTTTTTCTTTGAAGATGTTTCACTTACAAAAGCTGAAGAACCTCCTTGGATGAGTAGCAAAATGTCTTCAAGCAAAACAAAGAAAGTCCAGTTGCCACTTGAAAATGAACCTTTGGGACAACTGGACGACTGAGAATCTCCACAGATAGTTACCTTCAATAATTGCAATGTATTTGAAAGTATTATTTAAGAACTGTGAGTTTTCAAAGTAACTTGTGAATAAGAAGAAATACATATATCGAATCCAAACCTGGCAGATCAACTTTTCTGCAAATCTTCAATGCTTATTTAAATGAAATCAGATTTCTGCAGGAAACCTATCTATGACCAGAAGAAAATGTTTATATAACAAGTATTTTAAAGTAAACTACTATAATATTTTTTCTATTCCAGAAACAAAGTCCATACATTTGACCCAGGGCGCAAAATCTGCTCTGATTGTTTAATTAGAACTCATGCTCATTCCTAAACTCTGTAGGGAAAATGGAAACACCTGCGGAAAGTCAACTTGGCTTCAGCTGGTAAAATTAATGCCTCATTTTCCTGAACATTACATTTAAATGTTGTTTTAACCTTTCCAAATGAAAGCATAAAGCTATAGAACATTTCTACAACGAGCCAAATTGTAATGACATGCCACAAAGAAATAAAATAACAGCCCAGCATTTAAATCAAACTTATACACTTCCATTTGGCTTGGGATAATGTACCTTCTCATCTTTTCCCTATATACTTTTCTTTAATGTGTAATCCTCATTGTTGAGAGAACGGGGACACAAGAAAGACTGACAGTAAATCAGTAATATCGAAAGAAATATTTTCTGCAGGTCACCAGTGACAATGTAGAATCATACCATAATGCATATTATTTAAAGAGTATGTAAAAGAAATGTTCAAATTTAGGAAAACTGTTATGGAAAATTGGCAGATTGCTTGAAAATTGAGAACAGTCGATCCTGATGTCGAAACTGATGTGCTACTATCAATTTAATATTGCATTCAAGTGTTTGTGTAAATATAAAACAAGAAAAGTAATTTCCTGTAAAACAGAATGTACCAATGTAAATAAATGATTTCCAAATTAATTCTGAGTGGAAGTTGTGTTGGAAATGTGATTTCAGCAGCACTGAGTCTTCAACATGTCTTGACCATAAAAAGTGGTAGGTGTAGACAGTGTTTTACATGTTGACAATGTTTCCCTTCTTTGTCTATCACTCTGATAGCTCTTTGTCTGAGAGATTGATAATTTCAGATTATCTCTTCCTGCCTCTGTTTTCAGAGAAATATACATACACCACTTGAGTCCCTAACACTCTACCTGTAGAATGTAGTTAGAATTGCTAGGCTTTGTCTATGTGTATAGCAGTGGTTGTCAACCTGGTCCCTACTGCCCACTAGTAGTTGTTCCAGCTTTCATGGTGGGCGGAAGGTGTTTTGTCCCCTACTTCATAAATCACCATTACTGTGGAACCGGTGGGCGGTTAGAGAAAACTTTACTACTAACAGAGATACAAAAGTGGGTGGTAGGTATAAAAAGATTGACTACCCTTGGTCTATAATATACTTCCCTATAAATCTTTCCTTCCCATTATAGTAATAAAACATTTTTTCAGGAATCATTGCTCGTATTAGTTTCCCACTCCTATGAACATTCATGTCTTTGCACAAGTGCTTTCCCCACCAACATTCACATTTACTCAAATCAAGATTTCTCCCAATAATTTAGTCCGTTCTCCCATTCAAACCTAGAGTATGTCTATGCAGAGAATGCATCCATTATACTTGCTTGTTTATGCTGACCACAAGCAATTGTGCCCATATTTAATTAATCCCCTACTTATTCTGATCAATTTTTACAATTCAAAATATAGGATTTATTTACAGTTTTATTTCTTTAGCTCACTTTGTTGTTCCCATTGCATTTGAGTTTGCTGCAGGTTTTCATTTTTACAGCTCAGCATTCTAATTTCAGCTTCCCACAGGCGATAATAAAGGCATGTTCTTTTATAGAGTTGATCTTGTTTTTTTTACTTGCACCAAGAATTGTCCCTCTTGTAAACATTTCCTTTATAATATCTTTTAATCACTCCTAATCGTATCTGTGACACACAAAATCCACAAGCTCTCGTGTATGTGCAGCATGTCCCCTCAATACTGATGTGCATGCCAGCCACAGGTTTTGGCAACAGGTGATTATTATTAACAAGAAGAGAGAATTGCACGAATGTATTCAAATACTGCTCCTTCCCTTATACTGGATCCTTTGACTAAATTCACTACCTTGGTAGAAGAAGCCTTATTTACAAGCATCCTGATATAGTTAGTCCTTGATTTACGACCACAATTGAGCCCAAAATTTATGTTGCTAAGTGAAAAATTTGTTAAGTGAGTTGAACACATTTTATGACTTTTCTTGCCACTGTTGTTAAGTGATTCATTACATTTGTTATGTTAGTAACATTGTTAAGTGAATCTGGCTTCTACATTGACTTTGCTTGTCAGAAGGTTGCAAAAGCTGATCATGTGACCCCAGGATACTGCAACTGTCATAAATATAAACCAGTTGCCAAGCATTTGAATTTTGATCATGTGGGGGATGGGGGATGCTGCAACAGTCATACATGTGAAAACCAGTCATAAGTCATATTTTTCACTGCCTTTGTAACTTTGAATGGTCATTAAATGATCTGTGATGACCCAGAGTGTAACACAAATGTAACAAAATCCAAAACGTAAATAAATGTCCTTTAATGCTTCCAATTTGCCCCCACTGTTCAATAATACTCAGTTGGAGATACAACGTACTCAAAAATAGTCTTCAAAAGAAAGCAATGCATTCTGAATTTAATGAGCAGATAGAGGTGAAATAAAAAACCAAACAAACTGCAATGATGAAATTTCCACAACGGAACAAGAGAAGTATTTAACAAATTTAAAGAGATAACAAGGCACAGTCTGTTGGAAGGATGCCAACCAAGATAACTTCAGACCAAAATAAAACATGCTTTGTTTCCAGCATTTGCCAATATGCAGGTCCAAACTCTTATTCAGTTGTCACACCGGCATTCCATGAAGAGGATCAAGGCCCTCTCCTCCAGAGGAAACCACGTCTCTCCCTTATCCTCACCTCCCTGCATACCCTAGGATGGATAGGGGATGGGCCTGGGTCCTCCTCTGACTGCTCAGCTGGCCTCTGCCCCAACCCCCAGCCTCCTCCACAACCTCCAGAGCCACACTTTCACTCTCTGTTAGCTGTTCCTCCTCTCCTTCAGAGTCAATAACCACCAGGGGCATGACATGACTGTTGTAAGTTGAGGACGACCTGTATACACATACCTCCATATTTATGTTGAACAGAATTCAGTTCTCACAAGATATTCAGTCTGGGTTAAAAAAAAAAGTGCAGTATCCATGTTGATATGATGTGCTATGCTCCAGACAGGTAAACCATATTATATAATTTAGTGTGTTGATGATTGGACAACATGAACGATGACAACCAGCCCATCAACGTACTCAGTTGGAGAAGCTGGTTTATGAGACAGCCGGGGGGAAGGGGGGAAAGAGAGTTACAGGTGACTGTAAATTACATATGCCAGAGTTGGCTTCATTGATGGCAGTGCCAGTATGTCGCCTCTAATAAATCCTTTGCAGTTTTTTGAAGATTGGCTCGAGAATCATGATTTAATTAGTGCAAATGTTGGAATCCCGACAGCCTTGTTCATACAATGTGCTCTTAATAGCTGGGTTACCTAAAGCCCATGTCACACTGGCCGACGGATGCAAAAAGGACACAGCGGACGAGCAAAATGTTCCATCCGTTGTTATCCGCTCTCAAAAGGGGCAAAAATTTACATAACAGGAGCGGATAACACTGACGCGGGGAGGACGCAGGGCAGATGCAAAGTGAATGCGGAACCGCAGGGCTTCCGGGGATGAAAACGGATGGGAGCAGATGGTGCAACCGCAGGGCTTCCGGGGGGCCTCAGCGAAGCGGACGCGGAACGGATACAGCGGATGCAGAACGGACGCCGAACGGATGAAGCGGATGCACAGCGGATGCACAGCGGATGCAGAGCGGAAGCCTAATGGATGCCTGGCATTAATTGCGCATGCGGGGAGGATGCATTGCATCAGCCCCGCGGATATAACGGAAGCAGCTCGGAAGCAGGTCGCCATTCAGAGGAAAGACCTGCTGCCAGACACATCGACTGCCTTGCCTGCCCTGCATGCATGTCTGCCTACCAGCCTTGCTGCCAGCCTCCCTGCCAGCCTTGCTGCCAGCCTCCCTGCCAGCCTTGCTGCCAGCCTCCCTGCAAGCCTTGCTGCCAGCCAGTCTGCCTGCCAGCCTTGGTGCCTGCCTGCCTGCCAACTTTCCTGCCAGCCTTGGTTCATGTCTGCCTGCCAGCCTTGGTGCCTGCCTGCCTGCCAGCCTGCCTGCCAGCCTGCTTGCCAGCCTTTCTGCCAGCCTTGGTTCCTGCCAGCCTCCCTGCAATCCAGCAACCCCACAACCATGCGGAAGCACAGCAAGCCTCAGCCATCTGCTGCCAGCCCTGGCAAGAGGGACCGGGCTACCATCCCGCCCCCTGGCCCTCACTCTGGTTCTCCTGGGGCTTCTGCAGCACGGGCTCACTCTCCTGGGCCTGGCACTTCTGCTGCTTCTGCTTCTGGAGGAGCTGATGACAAGCACTCCAGCACCAGCCACCTCCACAGCACCTGCACCCTTCACCCCTGAGACTGAGCGACCAAGAGGAGTGCCAGAGACTCATTTTTGTCTTATAGCTTGTTGTTAATAAAGTCTATTTATGATTCACACACTTGCTTCATTTCTTTTTTTTAATAAAGACTTGGTGGAAACTTGTAGAAATGGTTTAAGCCTTTGCATGCTTGTGGGATGGGCTAAGATAGCAGTGGGATGGGTTCAGATACCTGTGGGATGGGCAGGGAAACCTTTGGGATGGGTAATAGCTGTGGGATAGATAAACCTCCAGTGCAAGCATAGTGGGACTGTATGGTCCACCCTCCCAGGTGCCACACCCATGGCCCTTTATTATCAATAATTATGTAATAATTATCCACACATGTCAACATAAACACAACTCTTTATTAAACGCCCTGTTCATTGTAGCCCAACCAAACATACATGGCCCAATCTCATTGGTGTGATGAGACAGGCTGAAGGAAGCATCCATTAAGCATCTACCATCCTGTCTTGCCACTCCACTGCTCCAGCTGGGGTGTTGCACCATTATCTCAGGAGGTTGCGCTGCTTCTTTGCTTCATGTGAGGCTCTGTTGGGGCCTTGCACATCCTCAGTGTCTATCAGGTTTCACCCTTGCCTCTATTCCCCAGGCTCCATGTCCCCATTGTCTTGTTGGAGGTCCACGAGCCTGTTCTGCAAGACTGGGTAGTGGGTGCGCATGAGATTGTGCAGGATGCAGCAAGCTTCCATGATCCTCCTCACGGTCTCTGGGCAATGCTGCATGGTTGGTGAGAAGTACCTGGAACTGGTTGGCCAGGATGCCAAAGGTGTTCTCCACCACCCGCCTTGCCCTGGACAGCCTGTAGTTGAAGATCCTCTCTTCACGGGTGAGGAGTCTGGAGGTGTAGGGCTTTGTGAGGTAGGTTGTGAGGGAGAAGGCGTCATCCCCCACGATGAAGTAGGGCACATCTTGTGTGTTGTTGGGCAGGGGTTCTGGATCTGGGAAGCCCACCATGAGGTTGTGTTCCAGCTCCTCCTTGAGGTGACTGGCGTTGTATACCTGGGCATCTGAAGATGAGCCGTTGCCTGAAGCATCGATGTACATGAACTTGTAGTCAGCATCGACCATGGCGAAGAGGATGATGCTGAAGAAGCCATTGGAGTTGAAATAAGTGGACCCCGACTTGGCTGGAGATTTGCAGGCCACGTGCTTGCCATCGATGGCTCCAACGGTATGGGGAAAGTTCCACCTCTGATACCACTGCTCTGCAACTTTCTTCCATCCTTCTTCACTGGAGGGGCACTGGAGGAGCTCCTCCTTGTATTCTTCGATGATGGCCTGCCCCACTTCTCTGACCACAATGCTGATGGTGTTGGGTGGCACCCTCCAGCCGTACTGCATGCTGCTGTAGGTGGTCCCTGAGGCCAGGTGGCGCAGAGTGAGTGCCACCTTGAGCCCAGGGTCCAGGCTGGGCTGGAATTGGTGCTCTGCTTGGTCAACCTGGGTGTCAGCTGCTGCACAAGTTCATCAAACATGGCTGGAGGCATCCTCATGAAGTTCTGGAACGCCCGTGTGTCTTCGTTCCTGAGCTCCACCATCAGCTTGTTGTACAGTCCGTCCTCTGCTCTTCTGGAGAACCATCTTCGGACCCAGACTCTTTTTGGGTGGCTCCTTTTCTTCTCGCAGTAGACTTTACAGAGCCTGCAGATGGTTTCGCACTGTTGCAAAATGATGGTGGCTGCCGAAAGGACTTTGTTACAACCCACGGTGGACATGACTGGATGCTGTGGAAGAGGAAGAGTCAGAGGAAGGCTGCAGAGGTCTGCACCGCTGGGCTGCTGTTCTGAAAGTGAGATGCAGGTGATTTGCTCCCCCTTTTTATCGGCAGTATAGGTTTTCCGCTAGGCATCCTCTAGGCATCCTCTAGGCATCCTCTAGGCATCCTGTAGACATCCTTAATATCCGAGATAGGTCCCCTCTGCGAACGTTTTTTCGGTTTTAAACGCTTTGTTTCCGTGCTGCATCCACTAGGCATCCGTTCTGCATCCGTTCCGCTTCCTCCCTGTATCAGGGCGGATGCGAGTTGCGCGGATGTGGAACGGATGCCTAGCGGATATAGCAGATGTGTAACAGATGCATAGCGGATGCAGAACGGACAAACTGGATACATTTTCCGCGCAAAAGTTTTAGGCAGCCCAAAACTTTCTGAGAGGATGAAACGTCCATAAACGGATGCTGGACGGATAGAGAGGAAGCCAAACGGAGGCAGTGAGTATATCGCGTTTTCGAACGGATGGCAAGGTTTTTTGTCCGTTTTACATCCTCTTTGCATCCGTTGGTTCAGTGTGACATGGGCTTTATGTGATGAACAACAAACTGCCTTACTTATTTCGTCATTCGTGTAAACCCAGCCACTGTGTGAAGTAGGTGGGACTAGGCAATACATACTAGAGAGACAATTTTATGGTGTCTCCATGAACTGAGCAATTCAAGACAACTCTTGTCTGTTATAATAATGATAAAAAGGATAGTCCCAGCCATATTTCTGAATATGATTTGTATCTGAAGAGTTTTCAAATTGTGAACTTTTCAAACTAGCAATCTTCCTCTCACCATCTCATATATTTCTCGTATACTGAATGTTACACTGTTCAGCAAATGTTTGCTATATTTAATACATTTGCAATGTATTTACAAGCCTTTGACAATATAACCTTTGTCTGCTTGACAAACTGATTCTTATTTTTATTGCTGAAGTCATCTTGTCAATCACCTGTCTCGCTCAGCCAATAGCCAACATTTGCTATGTTCTCTTTTTGTGCTTAGAAGGTTGGCATACATTTACAAATCGTTCCCTAAATTACTAGGTTTTGAAAATAACTGAGGGCAGGGCTATATTTTGCTACTGTTTCCATTTTCCTTTCTTTATGTAATCCGATTCCAAAGATGAATGGCCTGTATTTTTGTTATTTCATACTAAAGCTCAGTAATTTGACCATATTTGGCCCAATTACTAAATATAAAGCTTATTCCTGAAAGAACTATTTATGGAATGAAGAATCCACGACTTCATTTTTTTAATTCATGGGGGGAAATACTATATTGGATAGTCAAAGTAAGAAAACCTTAAAAGAACGAAATTGATTCTTGACAAAATCTGTCACAGAGATGATGGCCCACTAGAAGCTGACCATTACAAGAACATTCTCCTTCTAAAATACTATTGATCAAGGAAATTAAAAATTAGCACCTTCCAATAATTATTATAATTGAAGCCCTAACATTATGCATTTCTTCAAAAGAAACATTCTAATTAATATAAGAAGAGGTGTGTCTATCCCGCAGGGCATCTTTCATAGCTGTTTATTTATAATGGATTATCCAAATGAATGACAAGATATTTGCATTTCTGCACTCAACTCTCATTAATATAATTAATGCAGTCTACATTTTGGCACCCCATATTCATAAGGAGCTGTGAAAAAAGGCTGGTTACCACTACAGGAACCTCTTAGAAAATGATAATACTACCACTCTTAGGAAATGATATCACATGGAAATAGAAGAATTTTACTAAGGGCATGCAAAAGATTTATTCATACTCAGAGCTGTTTAATTTTTCCTGTTAAAAACAATTACCACCTGGGAAAAAGCAGAGTTATATCCTGGATATATCTTGTTATTTCTATGCCAGAATTATCAGCTGCATGTGATGTCACTGAAGTTCTGGTTAACCTGTTCACTTCTTTAGTGGTAGTAAGGGGGGGGGGGAGAGAGAGAGAAAGAAAGAGAGAAAGAGAGAGAGAGAAAAAGAGAGGAGAATATGATTATGAGTGTCCCCTAGCAATTCATTGTAATTTATCTGATCCTATGTAGCATTTTGGATATGCAATATCAAGGTTGACTCCTTAGAAAGCATTTATTTCTTCCATGACAACATCAACATAACAAAAGGAAGGAAATAAATTAGAGATGACTTTTTCATTTTCTTGGAAATAGATCTTCCAGATGTTGGAACTGCAGAGATGAAACCATTCCCATGGTTAAATTATTATGCTCCTATGGCATTTTACACTCTTCCATTAACACATTTGTGCATTTCTACTGATGACTGGGAAAAAAATTTTCTTTCTATATTACTCATGTTACTGTCAAACTTTCATATTTTATGACCATAAATTTATGTAACAAATTTGTTTTTATGATTCTCTAAAGAAGGAATAAGGAAATTCCTAACATCCCTGGAAATATGGCCAGTGGAGAAAATGCAGGTTCTGTCTAAAAAGGGAGGTTAATATCAGGAGTGCCATAAATTGTCTATTTCTGTCTTTGTTCCTCTTTCCCAAACCTGATAGATGAGATGATTTAGGGGAAGGGGAGCACCTAAAATTAGTATATAATTGATTGTTTGTTTGTTTTTTTGAATTGTATTCTTCTGACACATCTTTGACACAATTTGTATTAAGTGATAACTCAGGAACTAGAGAGTATTTTTTAAAAAATGGTTGTGGGTTCTTCTCATTCCATTCAAAGAGAACATGCTAATGGACAGTTATAGATTTATTTCCTTGAAGATTTCATGCACAGTGCCATCCTTTCTGATCCCAGTTCTAATGAAAATAATTTTTTAGATATACATGAAGATTTTCATATATGCATAAGGATTGGACCAGCCTATGAAGTCCAATCTTATTTTTGGTTTGCTAGCAAAAAACTTTTTCTCTTGTCTGAAGGCTTGACATTCTCCCACTAAGTAAAGAAAATGAATGGTCCTCCCTCCACATCTGGACTGGCAAAACAGACCACATGTACAGTATGTTGGCCATAGGTAACATTGACTATATCCATTTTCAAAGAAATGATACTATTATTATATTAGTATTATAATGTAGTATTAGTATTATATGTAGTATTATTATACTACAATCTTCACACTCATTTCATGTTATAATAACACATTATCTGCAAGATAATCAGAAGACTATTTAGAGATAGCAAAAATCCTTTGTATGTTCTTCAAATAAGAGAAATGTCCTAACTGTAAGAAATGCACAGCAAAGCTATATTAATATAATGACAGGAGGGAGTGGAAAACTGAATATCCCAGTAAGCACACATAATGCTTGATGGGCATGCAAATGGAGGAAGAACATTCCACTGATGTTTATTCTCCACAATACATTTTTCAGTTCTACTCCTACACCATAAACCTGACCTTGAAAGAAGTACCCCAAGGCAAATGTTGACAGTTCAATAGCTTATTTGTAGCCCAGACATGTACGGGAGAGATAATTTATAGGCTTTCATATTTTTTAATGTTCATTCCAGAATGCTAATTTTGCTATAGGGGACATGGAACATTTTTTGCTGTCAGCTGAGATCAAGCCGATAGTATGGGCATGTCAGAAAGATAATTAGTTAAAATGGTGAGTTGCTCCAAGAAGCACAGGTACACAGTTCACTCACACATTCTTTAGGGCAACATATCATTCAATCACCAACAGTGGAAATAAGCTAATTGGAAAAAAGACACATTTATGACACACACACACAAACACCATTCTCAAAGATAAATGCAAAGAGAGTCATAGAAGAGAGTCATATCTCCAGGCTAATTGCTGTGATATTTGGGGATTTATTTGAGATGAAAATGAGAAATAAAAAGATTTGGAAAAAATTATTTGGGGAGTAGGGGTTGCAGTGATAGAAGTTCAGAATAGTAGCAGGATCCAAAGCTAAAATGCACCAAGGCCAAATCTTTCTCCTTTTTGAAGCTGAAAGTTCTCAGATGCAAATGTTTGTTTCATGCTGGACTATGCTCCTTTTTTAATATAATGAAAAAATGAATGCTTTATCCCCATATTTAAATGATATTTTAAATAAAGCTACTCCATTTTCTAGTCATGTTTCCCCCATGACAAGATATCATATTATGTAGAACTATTTTTTGCCTGATGCCTCTTGAATTCAAAAAACTGCAAATTAAATCAAGTGACAATTCAGAGAACTGGGGAAGTTCACAGACCTGTGAGAATTTGATATGTAACATTTGAAACTCTTTCAAATATTTTATTTTTAGGTGCCATGTAAGATACTATGCAACTTTCCTTGCTAGAGCTACTTTAAAACATTTGCCCTATAAACATTGGAGAAGTAAGAACTCCATAATAATTAACATATCAAAAAATTATACAGATGGTTAGCTGTCTGTGGCTAATTATCCCAGGGCTTGGCAAAGTCATACAACAAAAACTCAAAATATGCATGAAGGGAACGTGCACATTTGTATAATAACTCTTTCCCTAAGCCTATTCTGTTGGTATCTGAAGTATCCCCAAAGAACCATACCATGCTAGACTGTCAGATGAGAAATAGCTATACAGGAATAGATATCTGTGGCCTTTCCAGCAATGACTGAACCACATCTCCCAGCATCCCATTGGCCATGTTAACCGGGATTGCTGGAAGTTGTAATTCAGCTATCCTTTAGTTCCTGAAACAGCAAGTGAATGGTTTAATGACTTTGCTTGCATACTTTCTTTAGCCACATATATAACCATGATTTTGGTTATTAATTATGATCACTAAGCCCTTCCTTGTTTTCTTTCTCTCCCTTTTCCTCTTTCCTCCTCCTCCTTTTATAAAGAATATTTTACGAGCATGTTTGGAGATAATATTATAATTATGAAAAAAACACAACATCTTTCCATTTGGGAAACCATTGTGGTGTTATATAAATGTGCAGACCAGAGGAAGATATTAAATAACTATAAATGAGATTATAAAGAGGATTGCATCAACAGACTATTTAACACAGAAACATTTCTGGCCCTATGTCCACTTCTCAATCAAGAATTTTATATTTATTTACTTGTTTGCTTGTTTATTTAGTCAAGAGCTTACAATATAACAGAAACAAGAACAAACATAAGTTTAAATACAAGAAATAGGAACTAATAATTGAGGACAATAGGACAGGGACAGTTGGCATGATTGTGCGCTTACGCACGCCAAGACTTGTGAGGCTCAAAAGCTAAATCAATCTAATCTCAACTGGACTCAAATCTCAAATGTTTCAGAATTTATCAACTGTTTTTCCAGCTCCAGTCTTTCAGTCAAATTCCATCTGTTGTCTACCTGTCAAGACTGGGAGCTATTCATCAGGATACAAAATCCTTTGGTGGATCTGGTAAATAGCTGGTGCATGCTATAAGCCTTATAGCACATTCAATAATTTAGACATTGCCTAGATTATCTAATCAGTGGCGGCAGCAGAAATAGAACCCTGAATGTACGTGCTTTTTTACAGTGTCCTGATCCAAAGAGCTTACCATCTGAGGTAAAAAAAAAATGGAGGGTAAAGCAGAAACAACTTGAGATAAATATGAGCAAATGCAGCTCCACATTTTTTGAATTCATGGTGTTTGGAGTGAAAGACATTAGGATTAAGGATGAGCTTCCCTGAGAATTTAGTTAATCTCCTCATCCACTAACCTTTCTTTTTTCAGCTTGCTGCCATTTTTATTTTCCACTGAAAGAGTTTCTCCTTTCCCCTTGCAAACTGAACCACCTGAGAATTCGTGCCAGAACAGGCCTTGCCTGCAAAGTCTGGCAAAGAATGGCCCAAAGCCTGATCCTGCTAAGGGAATGAACTGGAGAATCCAGCCTACCTCAATCAGCCTTGATTGTGTCCCTTTCTTGCCAAAAGCAAGAAGGAAAGCTTCAATCTACTGGGAAAGGGAAGTGGACAAAAACAAAAAAGAGGGACTTTCCAGGACCCTGGGGCGGGGGGGGGGGGACAAAATAAACAGAGGAGAGAAGACAGACTATTGATTGGATTTCATTTCTTTCTTTTTGATGCAGATGGAGAAATTAGAAAAAGCAATTTTTTGAAAAAAAAATCACTTGGGAGAAACACTTTCAGATGTAAATAAAGAGTAACAATTACATTCTCAAATAAGTTATTTCAAAATCAATTTGTAAATGATTTTGTATCAGTAAATGTAAGTTCCATTTAAAAAAAAAAGACACAGAGAGACAATTTTGGAGAGAAAATATATGGATATTTTCCTGCAGTCTAGGGCCTCTCTTTCATTTGACCAAGAGGACTTTATTTAGTGAACTAAATATTTTATAGGCTTTTTAGTTTTTCCATCTACAACCCAAGGTACACACAATTACCGATACCTTTTTTTGCTGAGATTGCATATTTCTGTTTTACATTTTTACAAGGGTTTTTTTTTCTTAATTTAACAGAAGTGGCCAGACTAGTGCGGTAGTTAAGGACTCAGACTAAAACATGGGAGACTGTGAGATCTATTCTTTTTAGGTATGAAGTCAGCTGCTTGATAACTTTGGGACAATCTTTCTGGACTTTTTTTCTTCTTCTCACAAGATTTAATACAAAAGCAGTACATGCTAAACAGGTCATATGAAAATAAGATGTGGAAAAAAGGAATTAAAAAAACCATGAAAGCAAAAAAAAAAGCAATGCAAAATAAAAAGGAACTAAATAAAAACAAAAGAAAAAGAGAATTCAAATAGAAAAACAGAAACATAAATACATAGTTTTTACACCAATCCAATGTAATTTTCAAGGGACCACATAAATAGAATTTCGAAACTGGTTTCACTACCTAATTATTTATTTATTTCTGAGGCAGGGACTTTACTAATGACTTAAATGTCCTCTGTACTCTCCTAAAAATAATTTTGTCAATATAATGGTGGTAAGGAACAACACCTAAGACCACGAATACTAGTAATACAAGTAGGGTCACACTTGAACCACACTGTATCCAATTTTGGTCGTTACACTATAGGGAGGATGTTGGGGCTCTGGAGGGGGTGCAAAGAAAAGCAACCAGGATGGTTGGGAGACTGGAAGCTAAAATATATGAAGAACATTTGTAGGATCTGTGTATGGCTAGTCTAGTGAAGAAAAGGACCAGGGAAGACATGATACATTCCAATATTTGAAGAGCTGCCACAGAGAGAAGGGAGTCAAGCTATTTTCCAAAGCACCTGAAGGCCAGACAAGGAATAATGGATAGAAACTGATCAAGGGGAGATTCAACCTGGAAATAAGGAGAAATTTTCTGACAGTGAGACCAATCAACCAATGGAGCAGCTTACCTTCAGAAGTTGTGGGGGCTTCATCACTGAAAGCTTTCAAGAAGAGACTGGGCTGCCATCTGTCAGAAATTTGGTGGGCAATTGGACTAGATGACCTCCAAGGTTCCTTCTAACTCTGTTATTTTGTTGTTATTGTCTTGTTCTTCCAGCCCCAGGAAGAAGGAGGCAATGGCAAATCTGAAACTCTTTCTAAACTGCAGGCAATGGCCCAGAGTCAAAATTGACTTAAAGGACAATTTTCCCTTTCCTTTCCTTCCCTTCCCTTCCTTTCCCTTTCCTTTCCTCTCCTCTCCCCTCTCTTTTCTTTTCCTAATAACATGGTAACATAACATAAAATACATGAGAAATTAGCATGCTAGAAAGTAAAGTGTCAACTTTTACGCATCATTTTATTCATAAATGATTAGTAAAAGAAACAATAGGAGAGGAATGGTAGGCATGTTGGAACGCTTATGCCCGCCCCCTACAGACCTCTTAGGAAAGAGGTGAGGTCAGAACAAAGTACTGAAAACAATCACAGTATTTTACAGTTCTAGAGATGATCTTCCTTTTGATTTTCTCCCTTCCATTCTATTATATCAACATAATCAATCAAACAACATAAACATATTAATTTGTAAGAGTGCAAAGGTTCTTCAGAGGTTTCCATTTTAGATGTTTTAGGCTTCCCTCCAAAAATATAAATACTGTTCTGACAATTAAATTAAAAAATATCAGAGAAAAGTGGATCACAATATGTTCCTGCAAATTTAACTTCAAGCTCACTATAGGTATATTTGTGTTGGGCTTCAAAAAGTTGGAGATCTTGAATTTAAACATAATGAAATGTATATACTGGTGGTCCCCAACTTACAACTACAATACAACAAAAGCCCAGTATTTGAGTTTTGTCCCATTTTATGAACCAAAACTTTCCTGTCACAATTATGAAATGAATTACTGCAGTCATTAAGTTAGTTAAATGGTTGCTAAATGAATTAAATGAATTTCGTTCCCTATTGACTTTGCTGTGATCACATAACCCAGGATGCTGCAACTGTTATATTTTCATGCCAATTACCCATGGGGATGCCATGTTGTAATGGTCGTACATATGAAAAATGTCATTTTTTCAATGCCATTGTAACTCCTAACACAGTTGTAAAGTTGAGGACTACATATATTTTCATAGTATCTAGCTCAAAGGTCAGGTACTGCTTTGAATAAATGGAAACAAACTTTGTAACTATTACTACTACTAGAGAAAAATGTACTACTATTACATAATTTTTAACTTAAAATTTTCAAAATTCTTTCTTGAGAACAGGAATGGGCTAACTTACACAAGTAAGGATTATCCACATGCTTGGGAGAAAGAGGAAAATTGAGCCTCTGTGAATTAGCAGGCAAAATGATTGAATGATTCCATGACTTTCTTGAAGTGAATCCATTAGTCTCCATTAAGTTCTCCATGAAGAATGGTTACAGGAATTGGGTCTGGCTAAAAAAGAAGGACTGGGGTGACATAAAAGCAGTATTCCAGTACTTAAGGGACTGCCACAAAGAAGAGGGGTGTCAACTTATTTTCCAAAGCACTAGAAGGCAGGACAAGAAACAATCGATGGAAATTAACCAAGAAGAGAAGCAACATGGAATTAAAGAAAAAACTTCCTAACAGAGAGAGCAATTTGATCAGTAGCACAGCTTGCCTTCAGAAGTTGTGAGTGCTTCATCTGGAGGTTTGTAAGAAGAGACTGGACAGCCATTCGTCTCAGATTGTATAGGATCTCTTGTTTGAGCAGAGGGTTGGACTAGAAGACTTCCAAGGTCCCTTCCAGCTCTGTTCTGAATTAAAGTTGGAGAAGGGATAATTTTGAAACTTTATCAAGACTATTTTTGGCTTATTACATTACTACAATACAGATTTCATGACTTTCCCATTTTCTATCATACAACAAATATGCATGATTGCCCTTAGTATTGCTTGTTTTTTTCAGTCACATGTGAAAAGTATTTACTACTACTTACATTTCTGTTTCACAAACCATATTATTTAAGGCCATTCTTCTCTTTCTCAGCAGTTGGCACCACATAGCCAACTCTATCTGGGCCCTGAATAATACATGGATGGAAAATATCTTGGAAGGAGATAATCTGTATCATTGCTAAAAAACCTGAATGGATTTGTTAAGGTAGTCAATGTATAGCCCTCACATGCAGGTACAGGTGGAATTCAAAAATCCCAGCAACCAGTTTGCTGGGTGGACATGGCCTATCGGAACTTCCGGGAGGGCCATTTTTTGCCTTCCCAAGGGTCCAGAGGCTTCCCCTTCTGGCCTCTGGGAAGGAAAAAATGGCCTCCCTGGGCTCTGGAGGACCCCGGGAAGCCAGAAACAGGCCCATTTCCAGACTTCTGGTATTTCTAGGAGGGGTGTTTTTCACCTTCCCAAGGATCCAGAGACTTCCCTTGGGCCTCTGGGGGGGCAAAAATGGCCTCCCCCTGCTCTGGAGGTCCTCCAGAAGCCAGAAACAGGCCCATTTTCAGACTTACGGTACTTCCGGAAGGCCCGTTTTTCCTCCTCTCAGAGCCTCCATGTGGACCCTGCACTTTCCTGCATTGAAAATGGGCCACATGGAGACTCTTGGGAGGGGACGGATGGGTGGTGCCAGCCTCTCGGTTCAAATTCCAGTTTGGCAAACCAGATTTAACATCCGGTTCACCTGAACTGGTCCAAACTGGTAGACTCCCATCCTTGCATGCAGGGCATTGCTAGAAGTACTTCTGATTAGGATTAGTAACAATGATGGAAGGAAATACAGTTCACCCATTCAGTATTTTCAATCTCTGTCATGACTTATACTTTCTTATAGTGGCAATGACATTCATTGAAAGATCTGAAAGCTGTGGTTAGAGACCAATCATGGAATCATGGAAAATATCTGTCTTTGTGGCTGCTAAGATTTGGCAACTTGATGGCACATAAACAATTATGACTTAAAAAGAACAAGAGATGGCAATTTCTGCACAATAACCACCCCTGACTCAGAAGTGAATATAATCATGGGATTTGGAAGCTTCTAAGAAGAATTAAACAGAAGTGAATGCTTGTTTTGCCATTTATAAAAGCCACTTTAATGACATGAAAACTGATGTAATTCTTTATTTCCCCAACAAAACCTAAAACTGGGCCACTCACAAAGCAACTAATGCATCTAACCACTATTTCTAGCAATGCTTCCAGCCAATTAAATGTGTGATTCTTTTTACACATAGATGAGGACAACAGCACTACATTGTACCAAGGGAAAGCAAGGAACCAAATCAAACTAGAAAAAGCACTTCAATTTATTTGCTCTTTCTTGTTCCCAAGAAAATTAGCAAGAAACAGGAAGAAGTTTTAATTAAAGGGAGGTGAAAAGCATTATTGTCTTTGTGCCTTTCTTGCATCTTCCAAGTCAACAATGGCACAGAAGAGTAGCAAAATTATTGAGCAATATAATTAGCAACTTTTAGAACTGGCCTTTAATAGCCATAATAAGTTTTGAAAATAAACCTCCTACAGTAATTACAGAGTTCAGTTGCAGTTGTCAAGACTATACTCACTGTGAGAAAAAAAATTAAGAGAAAAGTGTGATAAAAGAGCTTTATTCCCAGAAAAAGAGTTCTTAATGCATTTCTATCACATTCTCATGCAGCAGTGTAGCAGCGCAGCAGCAATTTCTCACAATTTCTATCTACTCTGGTACAATAAAATCTTCTTGGTGAAAAAAATAAATAAATGAGTGTAGAATCAGTGACTGTATTTCTTTGCAAATAGTCCTTGACTAGACTTCAATCATGTAAAGGATTTGGGAGCTCAGGAAGTTATATATCTTCCTTCTGCCAGTTGACATCATAAGTCAGTCTATAGGTAAACCTGGGAAAACCTGGTTTTGGAGCCTAGGATGTGTACTATAAAAGCAAACCAACAAATAAAAAACAAACTGTCAGATTAGCTAGCATTTTCTACTGAAAGGCAACAATGCTCAAGTTTTTGAATAGATAGATGTTGAAAGATGTCATCAGTCTAGTCAGATTCTGTTGCCTTGTGCTGAGAAAATCTAGTAGTCTAAGAAATGGGATATGACTGAGCCATGAACATTTTTATCTTTCTAACAAATGCATCCTCTGCTTTTACTCTCTGAAAGTTCAGGACTACATAAGTTTTAAATCATGAAAATAACCTAATTTACATATAAGGCAATATTTCACAAACTAAAAATAGCAATAGACTAAAGGACTCTTTCAGAAAGAAACAAATTTTTGCTTTGCAACAGAAAGCAAATAAAGAAGATGACCTCAATTTGTGGGATGGAGAGCTCTGGTTATCATAAAATAACATTATAATATTCTAGTTGTCTCAGAGGTGGTATTCAGCAGGTTCTAACCAGTTCTGGAGAACTGGTAGTGGAAATTTTGAGTAGTTCGGAGAACCAGCAAATACTACCTCTGACTGGAGATTTTACAGCAGGTCTCCAAACTTGGCAACTTTAAGGCTTGTAGACTTCAATTCCTAGAATTTCTCAGCCAGCTGGGGATCCCATTTTACAATATCCTTCCCCTACCACACCCACCAAGCCATGCCCACAGAAACGGTAGTAAACAAATTTGAATCCCACCACTGAGTTGTATGTCACTCCAAAGCCAGCTTCTGAAGGCAACAGTGTTCAACATTTGAAGGACTGGCAAGTTCATACAATATGTGAAAGTGTGGTTGTTCAAGTCTGTCAAATGAAAGTCAGCATCTTAACTGGCACCTCAGGATAAACTTGTGTATCTAAAGCAAAAAATAGGTGAAATAGGTGACAAAAACCTCCCTATGACAAAATGAATCAAATAAACAAAACTAGAAGCCATATACATATTTATGTAAATAAACTCACAATGATGAATTATGTTCTGAGGTTCTACTGTCACTGACTCAAGTGGATGACTTATCTGCCTCTGAAAGTGATACTGGTGGCTCAAGTGTCATTCCTATCAAAGTCACTTTAGAAATAGGATGAAGTAAATAACTACATACATTAGTTGTATATTACTAAACCCTAGCGTTAAGAAATGACATACAAGCGTGCACTGTGTTTTGATTCTGATGTCACAATTTTTTTTTAGAAATCACGTGCCCCAGTAAACTTGACATGTTAAATTATGCTGTTATAAATTGAATATTTTATGTGTGTGTGTATGTATTTGGGTATGTATACATAGTGTCTAAATTAAACCTAATTCTCAGGGTACTTTTTCTCACTTCCCATAATAGAAGTGGATTAGCCTGAACAACAGGATAAGCTGTAAATCATTTGGGTCTTCTCCAACCCCTGCAATGAAAAACTGAACATTGTGCCAGATTTGCAAAAAAAAGGCCAGTAGTTCTCTGTCCTTTCAACCATTCTTGGCCACATTCCAGAACATTCTTAGGCAAATTTCAAGCAAAACTTTTGTTTGATTTCATGGTTTTATGTGGAAACATTCCAAAAAAGCTAATGCTTTTATCTTTTAAAAGTTCAATATTTATTAGTGACAGCTGAGTTTGGGGACCAAACAGGCCTTCAAAACTCCAGGAAGCATCTGATTTAGCTTTTGCAAAGTCTTATGCAAATTGTAGCACCTGGAACTTCTGGCAGGCTTCTGGAACTCACAAAGTAGAGCTTTAGAGGCGTTTGGCAAATGAGCTGGTTCAAATGTGCTTTTTATTTACTCAAACAATTCCTCTCATTGAAGATGTCCAACTATAGTACACAATAAAACTGCACTTTGCCTGAAAGAAATGTCCTGCTTAGGCAGAATCAAATTTCTTTAGCACATGAAAAGTTATTTACATCCTTTTAAACTAGGCAAGCAATTATATTTTCTCCTTATTTATTATACTTTGTTAGCTGTTCTGATTAATTACCACAATAAAGAACTGAACTGAGAATGTATTCTCTTGGACTAAACAACTAGCAAAGAAATGAAAAACACATAGCAGTAAAGGTATACACCTGTACCCTAACATTACATGCAAGTCATGTGCTTTGCCTCATGATATCCAAATGCACATTTCATAACTTACTCTTACCCAGAGACATGTTATTGAATCTGAATCAGAGGTGTCAAATTCATGTTGTCACGATGGTGTCACATGACATATTGGGACTTTTTCTCCTTCGCTAAACAAGCATGGGCATAGCCAGTGGATGATGCATCTGGCCGACAGGGCAGGAGTTTGACAGCCCTGATCTAAGTCATCTTTTATTAGAAGGTGGGAACTCCAAGCCAATTTACCTTTGGAAGCTCACTATGGCTGGCCATGATTAGTACTTGAATGAGAGGCCACCAGTGAATTCTAGAGGTGCATGCTAGATTGGAAAATGGCAAAACACTTCTATAACTTTGCCACTATTTCCTGGATGTGAGTCAAGTGTGACTTGGGAGCATATTTTCTTCTTAATCCTTCCTTCAACTGAATCTCAAACAAGGCCCTTAAAGTAATATATTTTAGTTAAGAAGCAGGATTTGGAAAATATCTTGATCTGTTAGGTGCCTAAACTTTACAGCTTTGAGGCCAAATGCCTTCATAAGCAAGGATCCCTTGATCTGTTCATTCCTTAGATACAATTATATTGATTAAGCTTTCTCCTATTCATAAATGAAAGGGACATACAAGTAGATCTCTTCATATCAATTGAGCTGAAGCCAGTAAATTACAGAAGAGAAATATCAGACACTAGAAGAGATTGATGATAGCAGAAGCAATATTCTATTATCATGGTATTAAATATTTCTCAAAGGGAGTTAATGATTGAAAATGAATATTTGAACTATATCTCAATATTGATCTAGTGATTCTGGGTTTTTTCTTTACCTGTTTATTTCCTCTGCCCATGCTTATATTTTAGCATGATTTACTTCATATGTATTCTAACTTACATTTTAATCTTGAACATCCTCTTTTGGACACATTGCCAATTGATTCATTTAGCTGTGTGGGAAGTGTATTTCGTCAAGATTCCTTACTGATTCTTAAAATATGACTTTTTTTCTTTACTTTGGTTGCACTTTGAGGAAATTAGCTTTCCTGTCTATGGTAAATTTAAATGACTCAATTTTGTGAATACTTTTTGGTTAAGTGAGAATATGCATGACGTGTTCTGAAAAATTAAGATTCTATTTTTCACATGAAACTATTAGATTTGTCTCTCATGCATGTGATTTAAGAGGACTGGAAACAGTCTGCTCTATCTTTCTGCCTTGTTTTAAGGGCAGTTGTATGACATGATAAACTTTTAGGTTCTGTTCTGGTTTTAATTAAAACCAGAAGAATTCTGCTGGATCAAATATACACAGAAGTGGATGGGGAATTTTACTTTTAACCAGTATAATGTGATTGAAGTGTGTGTGTGCTTCCGGAAATACAACTGAAACTGTAATGGTGCAAATAAAATAAAATAATAAATCAGAACAAAAAAAATAGTTCTTGAAGAAATGACATTTGAAGAAACTAAAATTATATCCATAAAGTGTAAATAGAACTAGCTCAAAACTTTAACATATTATTAAATCTACCCTTATAGATCATGTACTGACTACAAGAAAGCCTTCTATTATAGCAATAGCAGTTAGACTTATATACCAGTTTATAGTGCTTTACAGCCCTCTCTAAGAGGTTTACAGAGTCAGCATATTGCCCCCAATAATTTGGGTCCTCATTTTACCCACCTTGGAAGGATGATTCAACCTTGAGCAAGATGGGATTTGAACTGCCAAACTGTAGACAGCTAGCTGCATAAGTAGCTTGCAGTACTGCATTCTAACCACTGTGCCACAGAGGCTCTTATTATGTTGAATATGAAAAGTTATGGAGAGCATTACAAGACCTGGAGAGCAGCAAATCTGCTCAAGTTGGTGCAATCACTATACAAAAATACAAAAAAGTCAAGTCACCGCTGTGTGAACATCACATGGAGACAGTGACTGGTTTAAGATGCAGAAAGGAGTGTGACAAGATTGGATTCCAGACTAGACATCCATTTGTCTGAAATGGTGTAGGATCTCCCGCTTGAGCAGGGGATTGGACTAGAAGACCTTCAAGGTCCCTATCTAACTGGGTAGGTCGAGAAGGACTGGCGCTAACATGATAGTAAGAGAAATGTCCTGACACAACAACAATTACTCAGTGGAATGACTTGCCTCCAGAACTTGCGGGTGCTCCATCACTAGAGGTTTCTAAGAACATTGAAAAACCATTTGTCTGGAATGGTATAAGGTCTCCTGCTTAAGCTCCAAGGTGCCTTCCAACTCTGTTATTCTTTATTCTGTAAATTTCTAAAAGCCATAGCATGCACACCTCGTTTGGCTTAGAATGCTGTTACACAATTCCAATTGAATTGTGCCCCTCTTCTATGGTCTATTCAAGGTCTTGGGAAAAGCAAATCCAATGGGGTATTTTCTTGGTTTTACCCTGAATAGATTTGAATCCCTTCTGCAGAGAAGATAAATTGACCGAGATCTGAACACTGGGGTTTGTCAAAGCCAACCTTACTCATCCTAAAACCAGTGGTGGGATTCAAATAATTTAACAACCAATTCTCTGCCCTAATTATTTTTTTCCAGCAACCAGTTCACCAAACTGCTCAGAAAGTTAACAACCAGTTCTCCTGAAGTGGTGTGAACTGGCTGAATCCCACCACTGATAAGACTTTAGCAGAATTTAACCAGATCTGGGATTTCAATATCCACTTGGATACATTTTTTAAGACCATACATGCTCTGGATAAAAACCTTTTTTTCTCTGGCCCAAGTCCATATATTGTGCATCAGAATACTAATAAGAGGATATCAGCCTCTTATGAAAATCCTATCTGGATATGTTTAAGCACTGAATCTGTATCTCATGTCTTAACCAAATGCCCATTATATACTGCATGCATTGGCAATTTAAATTTATACTCCAATTATTGGGAAATTAAGATAAAAAATAATAAAATAGCTAACATAGTAGCTTAATGTTTTGGTTAGAACCTGCATCCTTTCCCATTTATTTTTTCTGATATTTTAAGGATCACTTTGATATACAAGTGGCCCACTCTGGAATTTTCAACTTCAGCCTGCTCCATTGTGAAGTTAATAGCTTAAAACAGATTCATGTTATGAATTTGTAAAGTCTAAACATAAATGTGAAAGTACAAAAATCTCAACCAGTAATTTTTTCATGCCAAATAAACAAAAAAAGTTATGCTACATTTGAATTCAGTTCCTCATAAATCCTTCTATTTAGAACTGTATGAAAAATAACCAAGGAACGAATGGATGTAGGTTATCAGAGCCTCCCAATATTCAGCATTTAAAAATCATGACATTCCTTGTAATTGCAAAAACTCAAAAAAAAATATGATTGTGGTTGTCTAAACTGAATGCTCAAGATATTGTCTTCTCTACCACTTGAAGGGTTCTTCTTTTTCTCCTTCTGCTCCTCCTCCTCTCACCCCTCCTCCCCCTCCTCCTCCCAGCAAAACCATTGACAGAATATAATATCATTGTCACAGAAGATGATTGCCCATGGTGAGTGGGCTTCAGGCAACAACAGCATTTTTAGAAGCAGCCTTTCAAGCAATCTGCTTTGCAACTTATCCAGATGCCTTTTCTATCAAGCCATATATGGAATGATTTAAAGAACCAATTCAGGGAAAGCTGCTGCTGGCGGGGAAGGCACGTCTCTCTGCCTCTATCTCAAGAACCATTATGAGTCAAATTAACCAGCAGGGTGGCTTTTCACCCCACACACAGGTGCTTTCCCAATAGGAGCCCTTTACAGACTAGTCCCACCATCTCCTCAGTGTGTTTGCCACATCATACTCTGATGCCTGCCTTCTCTGCTAACATAATACATATTGTGGGTTCAGTACAAGTATCAGAATATGATGTTATCTACCTAGATGATGAGATTTTGGGGCAGTAGGAACATAATAAGGTGCTTTTCACCTAGCCACAGTACACAAAATGCATCTATCATTCATATAAACCAGCAAGGCTCCCAGGATTTAAAACAGCCTTACCTGGAAATGCCAATGATTAGATCTGAAACCTGCAGGTGCTTTACTACTGAACTGCATCCCTTCCCTTATGAGATGTCCCAGATAAGCTTCCTGCTTTTCTTTTTAATTGCTTATTATGGCAGAAAATCCAAGGATCCTTAAAATACCACAATATTGTAAAATATTATTCTATTCCAAAGAAATTATCTGAGCCCACTTTTGTATTTTGAAGAATAAAAAAACAAAACAAAACTCTCTGGTGTTTTTGCTGCCAATAAGAATAGGCTAAACCACTACAATAAAGACGACAGGCCTGTCAAATAGAATACTTCAAAGCTAAATTAATATGCACTGAGGATCTGATCGCTTTCATTTTTCTACTCAACCCATCATCTACTGAACTATCTATTCTGTACTTTTGCAGCATCAGCGTGTTTCTGCTATCGTAAGCATGGATCTTCAGAGATATGCACTGTCTCAAATACCTACAGAAGAATCTCCAGTTACTGCCATAAAGCTGGAAGTTGCAAGAAACATGCCCCAGGAGCCCTTCAATTACAGCTTGAGAAACTACAGCATACCAATGGAATGCTTGTTCCAGCACCTCAGATACCACTTTGAAGGCAGCTCAAGCCATGGGATTGTGAAGAGCACCTGGTATGTGTTGCGATAAACAGCCAGTGATTTCTGCACAATATCACTTCAACCAAGGCAAGGCTTTGAATCAGATGCCTCCCTATCCCTGAGCCCCCAAACAATTCCTGAGAATATGCTTAGAGATAAAGGCTGATCTGGTCATCCTATCCAGCTGAAAATTCTGATTTGCAGAAAGGGAAGGAAGGATCTTCCATTGCTCTATGCCAATGTTTCTGTTTGGCTGGAGAATTCTGGGATTCGAAGTTCCCCTCTCTTAAAGTAATGCAGCCTTGGCTGCATTAACACAGGGATAGCACCAAGATTACGTGAAGTGTTAATACCAATTTATAATGCCTTGGTAAGGCCACATTTCAAATATTGCATTGAGTTTTACTTGCCATGATATAAAATAAATGTTGAGACTCTAGTTCAGGGGTGTCAAACTGGCGACCCATAGGCCAGATGCATCATACGTAGGCCATGTTCACCCTGGCTCCATAAAGGCAGAAGACATTGTGACACATCATGTGATGTCACATGACGTAATTGATTTTGATACCCATGCTCTAGAAAAAGTGCAGGGAAGAGCAACAAAGATGATTAGGGGACCAGAGGCTAAAATGTATGAAAAATGATTTTAGCAATTGTGTATGTCTAGTTTAATGAAAAGAAAGACGAGGAGTAACATGATAGCAGTGCTCCAATATTTGAGGGCTGCCACAAAGAAGAGGAGTCAATCCAGAGTTGGTATTCAGCAGGTTCTGACCAGTTCTGTAGAACCAGTAGTGGAAATTTTGAGTAGTTCGGAGAACCGGCAAATCCCATTTCTGACTGGAGATTTTACAGTATTCTTCCCCTGCCACATCCACCAAGCCACGCCCATGGAACTGGTAGTAAAAAAAATTGAATCCGACCACTGAGTCAATCTATTCTCCAAAGCATCTGAAGGCAGGACAAGAAACAATAGATGAAAAGAAGAGAACCAACCAAGAAGTAAGGAAATTTCTTGACATTTGGAATCAGTGGAATGGGTTCCTTCCAGACATTGTGGGTGCTCCAACACTGGAAAGTATTAAAAAGAGATTGGACGACCATTTGTTTTAAATATTATAGAGTTTCCTGCTTGAGCAGGGGGTTGGACTAGAAGACCTTCACGGTCCCTTTCAACTCTGATGTTTTATTATTCTGTTACCAAGTTACCAAGGTGGAGAAACTTCCTGCCACCATCCATTTTCAGTACCTCTATAAAGGCAAGGGAAAATGGTTGTCCACTCTAATTTTTAAGAGTTTAGCCTTGCAAGCAATATCCAGGTCATCCACTCTGAGATAAGTAACACTAGGTTTTGGTCTTGGTTGAGATTCCTGCCTATTCTTAGTCAGTGAAATAAAGTAAAATAGAGGTACATAGAATCAATGGCAGCAGCACATAGAATCAATGGCAGCCCAGCCATTGGAATCTGAACTATAGTGTCTATTCAACATTTTAAATAGTTGAAAAAACATGAATCCTTTTCTCAGAGTTTATTTATTTTTTCTCCTTTGTCTTCTTTGCCACAAACACCTTCACAAATAATTTGGAGCACACTAGCCAGCTGATGCAAAGAATAAGTCCTATTTATAGAATAATTTTAGCTCATGGTGGAAATCAGCCAAGTTTGTTTTCATTAAGCCTGCTTGTTTCCATGGCAAAGCAAGGGTAATCTTTCTGTGCAAACTAAAAGCTTTTACTTGCTGCTTCAAAATGCTGCCCCTCTTACGTGTACAGATCCACGCCAGCAGAGAGATGGCAGGCCAAAGGCCTTTTGTTCATAGCTTTCATTATGCAGATCTACTTACTAGGTTTCTCTGCCCTACCACCATTCTCTACTTTGTATTTCATTGCTGTAAATGACTCAAAACAAAAATGCCTGTTGTGAAGGGGGGGTCACAAAAGTCAAGAGAGGAAGCACAATCATGAAGTTGTGATGCACACAAAAAGTTTGGAAGGAGTCAGTGGCTTTGTAGTCACCATCATGACTTCTTTACTCCCTCCTATGGGTGTTGGCTTGAGAGTCTCTGGATTGAAGTGGCATATAATCAGCAATAATTAAATTAGGATAAAGATGGTGAAGATGACAGTGCAAAACAATGTTCATTCACTTGTAATGGTATGCCACTTTCTCTAACATGTATACTTTTGTACCTACTCCTTCCTCTTTCTATTTCCCAACAACAACAAAAACCTCTGAGTTTACATAGGAGGATTGGCTCAAAGTTGAAGAGTATCTTTGTATCGAGAGCTTCCCTAGACCTATTGAGCATGCATTCTTTCCCCATAACATTTCCAAAAGTGCACATCTTTTCATGAAAGTTTTTTTAAAAAGTTTTCTTTATTAAACAATTAAACAAACACAAAGACAGACAATTCTTACAATAAAAAAGTTGAACATGGTACAGTCTCCCTAACATCAATCATTGTCATTACTTTGCTAAATCCAATAGTTATGTCACATAATTCTCCTCTATACATTTTAAATAGAATATATACATATAATCATTCCTTATTCTCATTGATCTTCCTCATCTCTAGCCATCCATAAAATTTCTCCCATGTTTTATAATAATCCGAATCTTCCTTATTTTTTAGTTCTTTTGTTTTCATGAAAGTTTTGATCAGAAATACATTTTGAAATAGAGGAGAGTGAACTTCTGAGTTACCCACCCAGTTATTCCTTGACAGGTGTCCTTTAAACAAGTAGAATTATGTTCCTTGAAAAGGAACTGTGACAGGCTTCTTTTTGGAAGCCAGGCAAGAAGGCCAGACAAGGAATAATGGATGGAAACTGAACAAGGAGAGATTTAACCTGGAAATAAGGAGAAACTTTCTGACAGTGAGAACAACCAAGCAATGGAACAGCTTGCCCTTGGAAGTTGTGGGAGCTTCATCACTTGAGACTTTCAAGAAGAGATTGGATTGCCATTTGTCAGAAATGGTGTAGGTCTCCTGCTTGGGTGGGGGGTTGGACTAGATGACCTACAAGGTCCCTTCCAACTCTGATTGTCGATTATCTGTTAAGATTTCTTCTTTGGAACAAGGGAATCAAAGCACAAGAGAACTGATTTTCAAGAAGACAAGCATAGGATTATACTGAAACACTGATTGGTTAAAAATACACAAAGATACTCACCTAAAATCTGTAATTAGATATTTAGCACCAATGTCAGATGTAAACAAGATGAAAACAATGTAGCAGGCATCAGGTCTGTGGCATGTGGCACTTGTAGAGCAAAAAAATCATTGAGGACAGAGAGCTGAAATTTAAAGGAACCTTCTCTCATTGATCAGAATTTCCTTGCCTATGAAGGATCAAGAGTATTTCTCTATAGGCACACAGTCACCTATAAAGCTTAATCTAAAGGTTAACACACCTTTATTCTTTTCATCCTGATTCTGATTATCTGTCTACAACCTTTCTCCACACATTTCCTACTGCTTCCAAGCTGCATCCTTTCACCCATCTCTCTGTGATGGATTCTCTGCTTTTGAACTCTGCATTTAACAGCAGCTCCTTTGTTTGCTGCTTCATGACCATGCACAAATCTTGCCTGCATTGAACAAGGTGAAATGCAAAAAGCAGACCATAATTACTAGACTAATAAACATGAATAGAATACATGATCCAAATATGTATGCATGTTCTTTCTATTCTCTTTATCTCAAGCATCAGAAAATTCTTTGTTGTTCTATTCTTTTAGAATTAACTGAAACCACACATGTACAGTATATTTCTCCCTCTCTCCCTCCCCCCTCTGTGTTTGTGTGTGTGTGAGAGAGTATGCATATGAGACATAGACAGGTATGTATATCCTTTGAGAATCAAACCATATAGATCCATTCAGAACACCCTCCCCCCCTTCTCTCTCTCTCTCTCTCACACACACACACACACATCTATCTATCCATCCACACATACATATATGCATACAGTATGTGTATATTGTGTATATTGCTAGAAATTTTTAAATTGTCAACAGAAATGCATAGAATATGCTCTAACATATGTTGAAGGCTTTTTAAAAACAAAAGTCTGAATGACATGGTTTTCTCAGTTGAGCAGATGGATTTCCATAGGCCTATAGAAACAGTAGAGATTTTCCTCTGAAAGCTTTTTTTTCATAATGGTATTTTTCAATCAATTTGCATATGGACTAAATAGAGATTGTTGTGGGTTTGCTATCATACACCATTTTCCAGTGGTTTTATTCACCACATGCTGCTAGATAAAAATAAAAAAATAAAACTTGTGATGATCTAGAACTCTTCTCTTGATATTAGAAAGATCATATGATCTTTCAACTCTCTTTAGAAAATGGCCTCTCTCTTACAGTCTTATTGTTTGATGAAGAATCAACACATAACCTAAGATCAGTTAAATAAATGAGAAAATCACATAGGTTTTCAGGCATGAAAACTAGTCCAGTGAATTGGGCCTATTTGTATTAAATGAGATTTCTAGCCATTTTCTAATATAGCCCAAATATAATACTTTACTAAAATATGAATTATGTACTTTATTGATTCTAATTAGTGCATTTCTCTCGGAACGGTGTGATTACCATAGTTAAACATACCGTCCAAAATCAGCATCTCTGTTTACCCTGGAACTGAATCCAGATTGAATACGAAATATTTTCTAACTAATTAAAAATATCAGTTGCCCAATTTATATTAGATGATATAGAAAAATGAGTTATTTTTCATATACTGATAATATTCCTTACCCTCCCCTTCCCAAATACCCTAAAATATTGTCATGCCTAAGTGATAAAATAAATTTATTAAGAATTATGTAGCTGCCATGGACTATCAAAACTTCTCCTATATTTCATTCTGAAATTGACTATTGATCTAGGAAATAACTCCTGTATTATAATACTCCTGCATTCCAAATTCCAGCAAGGTCTCCAAAGGGATGCTACAGCTGAGCTATTTGTGAGAAAATTCCCATCATCCAAAAATAGTTTTGCTTAACAACACAATGAAAATCCAGGGGATATGGAATATGAATAGTTGTGGTGTACCCTCATCATGAAATATATCTATTAGATCAAATGCTAAAAGTGTGTTCAGTCAGAGCCATCATGAGGAGTTTTGCTGAAGAAGAAATGCCAAGACTAATCTAGAGAAACCAGGAAAGAGTTACAATACTTATTCCAAATCAGGCAAGCATAACCTGTAGAGCCTTTGGATATTTTGGCAGCATTCTGGCCTCTATATGCTGATTGGATAGGGTGTTTTGTTTTTTTAAAATTTATTACACTTTAAAACAATTAATGAAAACCTTAGCTTCCTACCCCTCTGTTCAGAGAGGAAGCAAAACCTGGAAGGCCAGGTAGAGTATATGAGATAATAAGGAAGAAATCCATAAAGAATTATTTTACATGCCTACATCAAAGTGGTTATGAACATCTATGCTGATTTGCCTACAAGCATTGTAGTTTCATTTGGTCTTGTGAGGAGAACAGAACAATTTCAATCAAAACATAATGTAATTGAGATGGCCCTCCTCTTGTCCTTTTAAGGCTTGCTTCCTATTTCAAAACAACTGATCAAAGCAGAAAAATTCTAACAAGCATTGATTTCAGTACATGCATACTTCTCAATTGGTAAGAATAAGTTGTGGACATCCAAATAATATTCAACTTATCTCAGATTCCTACTTCTATCAGTTGTAGTCTACAGATCAACATCTAGAGTTGTCCAGTCTGAAGATCAATGATATTAAGGAGGCCATAGGTTGTCCATTCATACTAGGATAACATGATTAGGGCTTTAAATTACTATTACTATTAATCTTCCCATCTCCCCTCACTTATGACTTATGACTGTAACCTTGTTGCTTGTATCCTAATGATTTTATTGACTGTTTCCTAGTATGATTTGATTGCTCATTGTACCCTATGACTATTATTAAGTGTTGTATCTTTTGATCCTCATCTCTTGACAAATGTATATTTTCTTTTATGTACACTGAGAGCATTTACACCAAGACAATTTCCTTGTGTGTCCAATAACACTTGGTCAATAAAGAATTCTGTTCTATTCTATTCTATTCTATTCTATTCTATTCTATTCTATTCTATT
>BLBF01000017.1:22154955-22169818 GCA_015471245.1 Laticauda colubrina
TTCTATTCTATTCTATTCTATTCTATTCTATTCTATTCTATTCTATTCTATTCTATTCTATTCTATTCTATTGGCTTTAAAGTATCTAATGTTGGTTGGAATGTGGCTGCTAAAGTATCAATCAGTTACTCTAAATATTTGAATACATTGCAATGGCTTGATTTAACTGTAGCATTTTTGTTGCAGTGTCAATAAACACATTTTATTGACATTATCTCCCAAATTGTGCAGCAAGATCTTGAAATGGTGGTAAGAAAATTGAGGCTGGTTGAGAGGAAAAGAATGACATCTAATTTGCTTTTTAGGTGTATCATTTTTCACATTCAGTCGCGTTGTTTAGCTGTATTTATTAATCTTAGAAGCCCATTATTATAACTAATCTTCATAAAATAAAAATTTCAGGAATAGTTAATTGCAAACATAAGAAGTTGTATAAGTATTTTTTTTTCTCAAACTGTAAATGGAAAGGAGGCAGCAAAGGGGGAAAAAATTCTCTTAATTGAAGGTAATTTTGTCTCTTATCAGCACAAACAGTCTTACTTTAAGTTTCCGCTTTCCAGTTTTTCTAGCAATAGGAGGGAATTTCCTCCATGCTCTTATCAGCATGAACCACAACCCCTGTACTGATTTCTGGTTCACTGACAAATTGCCCTCCCTTAATCCCCATCTTGGTAAGTTAACATTTTATGTCTGTTCAGGATTTTTAAAATGAGGTAACAAACGACAACTTTTAACACTTGCCCAAAATGTGAAGCAAAACTTTTCACAATATGTAGTAAATGTCTCCTCTCAAGTACTATTTGTAGTTGCTGTCTAAAGTTATTGAAGAGCTTTTTATTATTTTATTCCAGACTAGGTAGTAATGGTTTTTCTTCCTTCCCTGGGTGAATGTTCTGCCTCTTTGTCAGAATGAATTATTTGCCAATTCTCAGAACCTTTCAGGTGATTTCAGAATTGGGAAAGAAAAACCTTTAGTGTCAGAAAATTATAATCTGCTTGAATTAAATATGGCATTCCTAGCCTCACAATATTGATCTGGTTCCCCACCCACTCTACAGCTTTGGAATTGTTTGTTCAAAAAAAATTGGGATGCTGGGATACTATATATAAAAAGGTGGGATGCTATATATTTGCTACTTAAAATAAATTCAGTTTCCTTGTGGGGCTTTTTACTATTAAAATAACTGTAAAGTCTTTTCCACAAGGCATGTCCTCTTCCACATTTATTCCCAACTCATAAATTATATCTGTAAATGTGCACATGTGTATGTGCCAAACTGATCAAATAAGTGCACACTGAATTTTATTTTACCAGTTAAATTTTCATAAGGTTTCTGCAAAATAAATGAGTAGCGTCATTTCATGAGCAGAAGCTGTTAGTAAGTAATGAGAACAAATGACAAGAAAGGAATGTAGGCATGGGAGAAGAAATACCATTTCCCAAAATAGCAGAGCAATCCTACCATCAGGCACAGCCAAGAATCTGACTCGGTCAATAGATTTTCAACCCTAACCCTAGCCCTAGCTCTATCAAACTGTTAGTTACTATTGTTCGGGTTTCATACTTCCTTGGTTGATACTGATATTAGGAGGGACATTTTCTGCTGTTTCAGGTGACAAACCTTTTAAAGTGTATTGTGGGTACATATTCTATTTCAAGGTATTATTAGTACCAAGATTGTTCAGCTGAACATGTGCACCAGTCTAGACTCATAATTTATTGCACTCATGATATATAGGATGCAATAGGTAGGGTCAGAAAATGACATGAAGGGATGGAAGGTCAAACTGTCTTATGGAGTTGAGGGAAATAGGGCTCAAACAGAAGCTGAAGATGGTATGGGGGACATAGGCCAGGAAAACAGGGACTTATGTGAAATTTCAAGTCTGTTTTTCTGAAGTCAGTTGCCCCCATCCTAGGCTCTGGTATGGAGCTGCATCTAAATTGATCCACAAAAGAATTATATTTATTCATGATCCCTTAGACCAATGCACTGTCATGGGTGGTCATGCAGGAGATGTAGCCCTGTCTGAAATTTCCAACTGTGTTTCAGATCCTGTAGCAACTGCAATGACAAGGCAGTGAATGATGGGTAGTCATTATTACATGTGGGAGTCTTGTAATGAGATGTATCCTGCCCCAGTGGTGACTGGTTGAGAGTGCATGTGGTTGGAATTAGTCCAGACTAAAAAGCTTGAGAACCGTGGATTGGACTACTGTGAGGTGCTGTTTTGAAACTACTTTTGGAGGTGACCAGGAAGCCATGGCTGATATAAAACTTAATGGCTACTCGAATGGGTCAATCCTGCCAATATAGAATTCATTTGTTTTAAGCCAATAACCAAAATTTTGGTTATTACCTTTAAATCCCTTCTATTACCATGAAAAGATCCCCAAAGCTGAGATAGGAACAATGGCCTCTTTATGCCTGGCTCAATAATTCTGGGAGTTGAAATCCACAGATCATAAAATGGCCATCATTCCCCATCCCTGCCCTCAGACATGGTGTTCAAGCAAGACAGGCCTTTGCACCACCATCTCTCCTTTATTATATTTATCACTGTGCAAGTTCAGACAACTTTTACCATCTTTAGTTTTGGTAAACAGGTTAGAAAGGTCATATTCTACACTGATCCAAGCTGATTAGGGGGTAATATGAGAAATCCCCACTTGACTTTATTTTACTTTGTTTTCACCCAGTCTTTTGGGATGGGGAAGACTAAAGATGCTAAAATAAAACGATGAATATAACTTTGCTTCTGTGACTTCATTTAGATCAGCTTCACTTTCTGGAACTTATCCAGACCTACAGTAACTCACCTCTTGCAAGAGATTGTAGGTCTCTCACCAAATCTTGGGGCATGAAAAGCAAGTAATGTAGAGGAGGCAACTGCAGGGTTCATACGAAGGATCTTTAGTTCATTATAATCATTACTTATGTCACTGCAAAATCAATTAGCATGTATGAACTAGTTCAAATACATATATACTTTTTATGCTGAATAATCAGTGAAAGGTCCTATACATTTTAAGCTGTGCTATAAGTCCTCAAAGAAACAATCTTGTTCTGAGTATTCCTTTTAGAGACCAGAACTGGGGAACCAATAACACCTGAGAAGTTATTAAACTACTGTTATCCAAATCCATAGCCAGCATAGCCAGTGATGGGTGATGTTGGAAAATTTCTGACAATATTCAGATGATTCTGACAGAGGTAACTCTGTACTTTCATTTGGTCATAAATGTTTTAACCATCCTTTTCCTGACAATAAACACAATTAACCTCATGCCATAGTTTCAGATTGCCAATGTTCAATTCAGGTGTCGATTTTTCTTCAACAATCACATTGCCTAGGTTCAGGATTTATTTGACAGCTTTAATCCCCTGAAAGATGTCTAGAGATATCAGAGGAGTGATTCTTTTGAGGGTAGGACAGTCTGTCAATTGAAGAGTCTTCCTATGAAGAAATATTTTGCCCTTTTATTGACATTTTAACACATTTGTAGAAAACAACTTTATTTTTTAATTTGCTCCTCTAAACTGGTGGTGATTTCTGCTTCAGTTTAATTTCATAATGATATTAATGGAATTTTGTACACAATCCTGTCCCCAACATTTGTATCTTGGAAAAAAAATATACACACAAGCCAGTACGGTTCCAGTTAAGGTAATAGACTAGAGGCAGTGAGTTATATTAAAAAAAACCCTGCCATGTCTAAGAGTCACAGTAAGCAAGTGTATAATGACATAATCTGGTTTTGAATTGATTTCCTTATCAAGTGTGTAACTAAATGATATCTAATCATCACATTATTTCATAGCAACTATTATACTGAGGATAGTGTCTGTAGATTGTTTTGAAATATTCAAATGAGAAATTTTAGATCAGTAGCCATGGCAGCAAATCAGTAAGTTGTCAGTTACATGCTGGCAATCCAGCAAATACAGTCTCTTAAGAAATGCATAAAAACAACTCCAGAATCTGTAATGAATGCCTTTTGGAATTATAATTAGGTTCTGGACATCAAATTCTTAACTCTGTTTGAAACAGATCCAATGGGCTGCATCAGAGATGAGCTAAAGGAAACCCAAGCCAATATTGGAGATGCTTTCAGAGAAATGAATTCAATCTTTTAGAACTTTATATATTTTTGCTATTTTGGATACTAACATCTTGTTTGTTAAGCAATATGTCTGGCTTCACCATTGCTTTCAATGAAGAAAAGTTTCAACAAGGGATTGCCATTTCTACTCACATCTGGTGGCCAGATAAAGGTGAACTAAATGAATTGCAGGTTAAGATGTATTTCCAGATTTAAGCAGGTTGAATTCTCCAAAACCTATTCAATCTCTGTCTTGGCTTCTTGCCAAAGCTCATCCTGTAAAAATTGCTCTAGCAAATTTCAGAAACAAATGAATGTGTTTCATCTTGCTCTTGGTTCAGGCTTGTCTGTCCTTAATTGGTTTTGAACAATTAGATATCTTTTAAGTAGTGACTGTTATGAGTTTATACTGTTGTATTATCTAAATCCCAGGAGGTCAGACAAATTGTGTGTCTGTGTCAGTATGTGTTTATGTGAATATGTATAAAAAAAAACACACACACCAACAGAATGATTGGGACAGTATGTCTTTAAATTGATCACTACGTACTGAAAAGTTGCATTCACATGTTATATGAATATACCTGGGTTTTTATCTATGCACAGTGATTTTCTTACCATGGTAAAACTTCAAGTTTTTTAGACACCTATGATGGATCAGGAACAATTAGTAATTGAATTCTTCCACCATTTCAATTTGCCTACTTCCCCAGAATCTTTTGAGTACTACCATCATATCAATTACTACTCTGTAAATGTAACCGGGAGAATTTGGAGGCAATTTCTCACTTTTCTCTCCTGCTCTCTTCATAACAGTAAAAAAAAAAATGTCTCAGTAAGCATGATAAATCCAGTTTTGTAATGCACTTTTGTGATCTTATAAGGGGAGGAGTCACATGTATATTCTCTCTTGATGCATTCAATCACTCAGACAGACCAGAAAGGTCTTCACATCCATTTGAATCTGATTTTATTTCTTCAAGGATTATTTCAAACATGATCAGGTATATTTTTATGTACACTGAGAGCATATGCACCAAGACAAATTCCTTGTATGTCTAATCACACTTGGCCAATAAAGAATTAATTCATTCATTCATAAGGGTGACAATTAATTACAAATATGTCCTTCTATTTTGTTTGTCTCTACTGCTCCACTTATATTGGATATATATTGTTGATATGGTCAGGCAACTAAATCAATCGATCTATTCCAATTCTTCTTGTTTAAGGAGTCTTAGGAATCCACATTTATACTTCAGTCATTGTGTTACAGCTGATCTTCAGGTAAATGGTTAGAACAGAGCTCTCCAAAATTAGCAACTTTAAGACTCGTGGACTTCAACTCCCAGAATTTCTCAGCCAGCTATGCTAGCTGAGGAATTCTGGGAGTTGAAGTCCACAAGTCTTAAAGTTGCCAAGTTTGAGGACCCCTGGGTTAGAAGATATTTCAGCAAACACATGATGAGAGCTACTGTTACATTGTTGGAACTAGAGACTGGGCTAAGAGAAGAGGCTTAGCAAAAATGAGAATTTGCTGTGAAAGTTCCTCATTTTTAAAATCAGCAAAAAGAGGTTTTTTGAAGCTGCCTCTGGGTTCATGGGAAGCACCTTTTTCTATATGGCTCCTGTGTTATTTTTTAAAAATGCCTTGGAGATGGTATAAATTCAATAATTTATTGTAAGAATAGAAAAATAAAAATTATAAGCAACAATATAAAACCGTCATCAATAACTGGATTGATTAAAAACAATTGGATACCTAAAGGACTTCCTGGAGGACTGAGGCCATACAAGATGCTCTCCAGGAGGAGAGGGAGGGAAGCTCTGGCCTGCCTGTCCATGGCTCCGCTGCACCCTTGCCCCCGGCAATGGCAGGTATTGCGCTACCACTTCCAGGTGGGATGCTGGAGGAGAAACTGCTGGTGGGGAGGCAAGCTGCCCACATGGAGATGTTGCCAAGAGCCTAGCTCGCTGCATGGGAGCAGCTGTGGTGGCTGACCGGTCACTCCTGCCCTTCCTCCTGTAGCTGATGCTGATGCTGCTCTTCTGGGGGTGGGGCACAGGAGCTGAGCTGGATGGCAGGAATACCAGGGACAGTGCACTGACTGGGAAGTGGTCACACTTCCCAAAAGTGGTGGAAGGGGGACTGCACAGGGGTTGGCCAGCTCCAGAGCACGGATGCACCATGGGCTGGAGCTGCGTAAGAAGCCCACTCAGGCAGAGAGGGAGGGAAGCCCTGTCCTGCCTATACTGGCTCACAGCTCTGCCCCTCTCTGCATCTTTTGGGATATGCGCCTGATGCGCTTCCTATTGCTGATCTTTGTGCCTGCATGCGCACCAGAAAACCAAGTAGCTGACACACATGCATGCACTGGAAACAAGATAATTTTCTTGGTGCATGCATGTGCACCAGGCGGCTGCTCTTCTGGTTTTTGGTAGGCATGACATGTGAAATCCAACTGGCCAGCATGCCAGAACCCAGAAGAGAAACGGGCGAGTGTGCCACTTCTGGCATGCTTGCCATAGGTTTGCTATCACTGCCCTATGATTTTCTACCACCTTTCTAAAAGTGCTCTGTTTAATGTGCTATTGTTAATTTATACATATAAATAATCTAACTCTTTCCATTTACCTCACTTCTGGGAGACATTCTGTAACTCTAGTCCCCAAAGTTATCTCAGACAGCAAATATATTCATTTTGATACTCATTTCTATTCTTTTAATTTAAAAGAAATAAAAAGAAAACTTGCGTTACTTTGTTGCGCATAATGCTGTAATTTAACTGTCATTTTTAAAAATACACAAGCGAATACAATCAGTGAACCAATGAAATTCTTGTTTCCTTTGTTTCTTCCATACATATCAAGTTAAAGGGAGGAATCTTAGATTTGCACTTAAAAATATAGGAATATATTTATCTGATTTGAAAACCATGGATGAACTTTACTTCTTGGTTAAGGCCCAACAAGAGGACTTTAAAAAAAGAAAAAAATTGTGAACACTAGTAGAAATATAAAAGTACTGTGCTATGAATTTATGTAAAAGCAGGATGGAAGGAAGGAAATGTCCTCCTTTAAAAACAAAAAGCATCAACTGGGACCATAAAACATGCTAACATTTTACAAATATACAGGCTAGTTAAATATTTGATTCAAATACTGTATATTTTAAAGTCTGTCTCACTTCTACCCACCTTTCTAAAGTAGGTTCTTTCCTTACATCTATTGGGGATTGAAAATACAACAACAGAAATTCACCTAGGTTTCAAGCAAACAAAATGTCATTTAAGACGCTGTATAAAAAGCCAAGCAGTGCTGCAAAGGTGACAGTTTGTGAGGGATAATATTCTACTATTTCACTGTGCTAAGTGCAATCCCTCTCTGTCCTTACCCAATTCTGCAGATATTTCTTTAAGTCCAGAAGTATGCATAGTGAACCTAAAGCTGCTTTATAAAAGCTGGGCATTAGAATACCATAGATATTTAAGAATCTACCCAGCTCCAAAATCATATCACCAAGAATTTCTTTGATGCAATTCTCCCCAGCTTGGTATATTTTACTTTATACAGTGATTGAGACTGTTGACAAAGTCACCCTGTTCTTTACCAATGTAATATAGACAATTGATTCTGAATATTGAATATCAGGTTGCAGAAACCAATTAATATTTTAATCTGTTTTATTTAGAGCAAGAAAGAGGCTTTATCTGAAGCTTCAAAATATTGTGAGCAACTTTTAGTCTTATGCCCTTTGGCTTGGTTCATAAACTATTTCTTTTCCTCTTCTTTTTAAACAAGATGGAGTAGCCCTTTTTCAAAAATCTTCTTGAAAAAGAAGAAATAGATTGAGGGAAATATGAGACATTATACTCAGCATTTTGTCAGGCTCACCTGGTTAATTGCTCACCTGGTTAATATCATAAAGTGGTTATTTGGTGGTTTTGATATTGAGTAAAATGGTTGTCCTTCAGAGTTTGAGTGGATCACACACTTTTGTAACCTGGAGATCTCCAGCTGTACTGGAGAGTTCTTAGGAGGGACTGCTGCAATAAAAACAAATACTACTAAAGACATTCAAAACACACCTGAGTTTTTGAAAATTGCTTTAGTGTATTTGAAACAATTAGCATGTGCCTTCCTAGTTCTTCACTGACAACAATATTGTGGACATGATACAGAATCATCAGCATATGGCAGAATAGTGTTATTTCTGATAAACTGCAACAATTGTAAACCATAGTAAGGAGTGGAGTCCATAAGGAAAGAAGCAAGTGATACCATGTGCATCATGATGTCATGTCATAAACAAATTGTATTAGATGTGATGACATAATTGCATAATCTTGTAATTTATGTACCAGTCTTTATTTTGACATAACGAAGGCTTGCTCCAGCCTCAACTGAACAATTTATTTGCTAGGGTGTAGCATGCATTGTAATTTAAAAGTGCTCACAAATATAGGGAAACAAGCAAATCTTCAAAAGTGGTAGGAGGAACAATGCAATAGAGAAGTATTAAATAAAAACCAAATAAATCTTTAAAGTGGCAGATGACAAAAAATATTTTACCTGTTGATATATTCTCCCTTTTAAAACAACTCATAGCAACATATAAACTAGACCTTTAAAAAGTGTTTTCCAGTTTTCTGTGATCTGAACATTCATTTTATTCAGTGTAGAATTTCATGAAACTCAAAGCATCTACTATATTTTTTAAGTGCTGGTCATTCTAGTATAAGATGTCACTTATATCAGCTTTATTGGCCAACATGGACAGTCTTTGAAGAGGCAACTGCTTTCTGCAATATGATTCCACTTTATTGTAGCAGACCAAAAGAGGTAAGGTGTTCCATTTTAGTGCAGTAAAGCAGAAATAAGTGCAGAAATCTCCATTGTTCTTGTGGCCTACTTGCTCTCATTCTTCCTGATAGAGTAATGTAGAAAATGAAAAGATTATTTTGGAGAAGCTCCAGATCCATGGTAAGAGTCTGGGGAGAAATAATATTTTTTATTATAAAAAGCTGTCACAGGTTAATGTATATGTTAACATCCCTTGCATGCACATTTTAAAAAGAGGCGTCTACTTTCTGTGTACAAAATAATAAATAGGGAATGGAGAAAAACTGAGTGGGAATCTTTATCTTACTTAAATAAGCTAGTTTCTTTGCAAAACAAAGAAATGTCTTGCCAAAGAGCCCCCAAGGTTGATGAGTTGTCAACTCTAAAATTGCAGTAATCTTATCTCAAGTTTGATATTGGTTTGCTAGGAAAATCCTCCTGGATGATGGCTTTGGCAGATCAATGACACAATAATTTGTAGCAAGCTACATCCCTGGTCCAAAGTGGGGGTGGGGGGGGAGAGAATGTGTACTAGGTAATGAGATTAAGCTGGACTCAACAGGGACTTCCTTAAAACACACAAAACAAAATCAAAATGTCATCTTGATGTGTCAGGAAAAATTCAGGGAGTGAAAATTTCAGTGGATGTTATGTCAAAAAGCAGCTTTTAAATTTAAACAGCTTGAGGATTAATAAAGTCTGGGACAACAAGTTGTGACTATATCCATATATTTTATACACTGACAGATTTTTAAAACTGACAGTAATGCCCCTAGGCTAGGGTGGAAGATTTCTCTGTGGGGGGGGGGGAGGAAAGAAAAACCTGAAGCATTCTTGTTTTAGGAGTTTATAAATCAACTAACACATATCACTGAGTTGAAGGACTGTATAGAGTGCTGACTGCATCTCTTCCAGGCTCTCAGAAAGGGAGAGTCACCTCCAAGAAGAAGATATTTTAAAAAGGGAGATCAAGATGATGACGATGGCTGTGTGATTGAAATCTTTTTTTATATGTGTCATGCAATCACAGCTACATTGGCTGGAAAAACTGATATAAGATAGTGAGAAAGATCTGAGATGAAGGGCTCCAAATAACATGCAGAACAAGATAAATCCAACCCAACTTGTTTATTACTGCAGCAATATAGAAGCACACATCCAAGTATTTCTTCACAGGGAGCACATTCCCTGCTTGTCACATCAACCTTTTATACAATATGCAAACAAAAATGGAAAATGATTGTTCAAAACCTAAGAGTGACTTTTTGTCTATACCATAATATACAAGTGGGAGGTTCAATTAAAATACACTGTGAGAGCAGATGTATTTTTAAGAATCTTTCCTGAGTAGATAACAATAGTTTACCAATTTACTGCCCAATCAGTTTTGTCTGATTCTACCTGTCAATCCTGAGGTTTCTCTACTCAGAAGTATGCAACCTTGACAACTTTAAAATGTGTGGACTTTAAATTTCATGCTAGCTGGGTAATTTTGGGAGTTGAAGCCCACAAGTCTTAAAGTTGCCAATGTTGGATATACAGGTGAAACTCAAACAATTAGAATATCATGAAAAAGTTCATTTATTTCAGTAATGCAGCTTAAAAGATAATATATGAGATAAACTCATTAAACGCAGAGCAAGATAGTTCAAGTCATGATTTGTCATAATTGTGATGATTATGGCTTTTACAGCTCATGAAAACCCCAAATCCACAATCTCAGAAAATTAGAATATTGTGAAAAGGTTCAATATTCTAGGCTCAAAGTGTCCCACTCTAATCTGCTAATTAAGCCATAACCCCTGCAAAGGGTTCCTGAGCCTTGAAATGGTCTCACAGTCTGGTTCAGTAGGAATCACAATCATGGGAAAGACTGCTGACCTGACAGTGGTGCAGAAGCCCATCACTGACACCCTCCATAAGGAGGGAAAGCCTCAAAAGGTAATTGGAAAATAAGTTGGATGTTCCCAAAGTGCTGTATCAAAGCATATTAATAGAAAGTTATGTGGAAGGGAAAAAGTGTGGAAGAAAAAGGTGCACAAGCAGCAGGGATGACCGCAGCCTGGAGAGGATTGTCAGGAAAAGGCCATTCAAAAGTGTTGGGGACTTTCACAAGGAGTGGACTGAGGCTGGAGTCAGTGCATCAAGAGCCACCACACACAGACGGATCCTGGACATGGGCTTCAAATGTCATATTCCTCCTGTCAAGCCTCTCCTGAACAACAAACAACGTCAGAAGCGTCTTACCTGGGCTAAAGAAAAACAGAACTGGTCTGTTGCTCAGTGGTCCAAAGTCCTCTTTTCTGATGAGAGCAACTTTTGCATCTCATTTGGAAACCAAGGACCCAGAGTCTGGAGGAAGAATGGAGAGGCACACACTGCAAGATATGTGAAGTCCAGTGTGAAGTTTCCACAGTCTGTGTTGATTTGGGGAGCCATGTCATCTGCTGATGTAGGTCCACTGTGCTTCATTAAGTCCAGGGTCAGTGCAGCCATCTACCAGGAGATTTTGGAGCACTTCATGCTTCCTTCCACAGACGAGCTTTATGGGGATGCTGACTTCATTTTCCAGCAGGACTTGGCACCTGCTCACACTGCCAAAAGCACCAAAACCTGGTTCAATGACTGTGGGATTACTGTGCTTGATTGGCCAGCAAACTTGCTTGACCTGAACCCCATAGAGAATCTATGGGCATTGCCAAGAGAAAGATGAGAGACATGAGACCGAACAATGCAGAAGAGCTAAAGGCCGCTATTGAAGCATCCTGGTCTTCCATAACACCTGAGCAGTGCCACAGGCTGATAGCTTCCATGCCACGCCACATTGAGGCAGTAATTGCTGCAAAAGGGGCCCAAACCAAGTACTGAGTACATATGCATGCTTATACTTTTCAGAGGACTGATATTGTTCTATGTACAATCCTTGTTTTACTGATTGCATGTAATATTCTAATTTTCTGAGATTGTGGATTTGGGGTTTTCATGAGTTGTAAGCCATCATCATCACAATTATGACAAATCATCGCTTGAGCTATCTTGCTTTGCATGTGATGAGTCTATCTCATATATTAGTTTTACCTTTTAAGTTGCATTACTGAAATAAATGAACTTTTGCATGATATGCCTAATTTTTCGTGTTTCACCTGTACCTGCTCTACTTGCTACTTAGTTTCATAATCACTTTTCTTCTCTGCAACAGCTGATATAGTCCATCCATTACCATTTTGACTCTTTAACACTTCCTTTTGCATTCACCTTTGCAAAAAGAGCCAAATTATTTAAGTTGGCTCAAACATCATAATTATTTGTTAGGATGTTCATAACAACCTTCACAATCCATTTTTTATGAAAAGAATGAGAATACAAGAACAAATACAGGGTGGATAAACTAAATGCAATCCAACTGGCACATGAAGTCCTTCTAGCCGACTACTGTAAATCTATAACTGAAGAAAAGAGAATAAGCAACACAAGTAGTCCATTTGTTATTGAGAAAGTGATAATAATGAGATAAAATCCATAAGGTGCCTGTCTCTGGCATTTCCATAAAAATGGTATGAAGTATATCCTTTTACCAGATTTGCTTAATAACATGAAAGATGGAGATTTTTGTTGCTGTTGTTTTTGGCCAATGTTGACTCCTGGTGACTGCCTTGGTATGTTTTCAGAAGTGGTTTGCCATTGCCTGCTTCCTAGGACCAAGAGACAATGACTGACCAAATGTTACCCCATGCTGTCTTAGACACTGCTCCAAAATGGCTATTCCAGTTTAACTTGAAATATTTGCTAGTGCTTATATGATGCTGTATGAAGGAGTAGGCTGAGCTAAAGCTTCCTCTCACAACAGCATGAAATTTTCTGGAATGTGAACAAAAATGACAATCAAAAACTCCATAATATTCCTGTGCCATCTGGAAAGAAGCTGAATTGTAAATGTTTCTCTGCTCTTAGATATAATATCTACCCTATCTCTGTTATTCTTATCATAACCACCTCTGGAAATTTGGCACGCTTTCAGTAGAAAACAAACCTTTTTTTTTATTAGAATGGAGAATATTCCAATTATATTATAGCTCAGCTTGCAACCTCCTGAATTAATGCAATCTGAGAAATCTTCCAAAACAAGCATTGAATATTCTACTCCTGTCTTCTTTCTTCTGAAGGATACACACATATAATGCAAACACCTGTTTGTGAGAAATGCATTAAAAACCTGCAATTTGTGAACAAATCAGGCTACTTACCTAAGAAAGAAATGATTATTTTAAGGAAATGCACAGAACAAAGAATTGTATGAAAAAAATAAAACATTATTTCTAGTTTATATTAACAACCACATGCATTGTTGGAAAGGAAGGATATAGAATGCCATGAAGCCTTTAAAAATTCCATTAACCTTCCCTCGCCCTAAATTGAAATATTGCTCTACTAATATGGGTAGTAAAATAGACTACATTTTTAATGATTATATCTCTGTTCCTAAAAAACTACGGAAATTTGCAATTGTTACATATGGTAATAATTACTGTATGTTGGGGGAGGTCATTTAAAGTTATTATCCAGTTTGCCAAAGCATTGCAATAAACTATCTTTTACAAGCTTTTAAAGAATATTTAAAGACTATTTTCAGACAAAAATGTTTGGACATGAACATTTATCCTGGGTGTGACTATTTTTAATCTTTTTTTTTTTTTTTTCTAGACAGCAGAACCTAGAGCCACTTCTAATTCTAAAAATGGATAGAAAGATTTTCTAATCCTAACTTCATCCATATATCTTGCTCCATCAACCTGTATCTAAATTTCAGATCATCAGATTTAGAGAGAGAAAAAATAAGTGCCTTGGATCTTTTAAGGTAATTCAAAATCACAAATTCAGAATTCCTAGGACAATCAATACAAAATAAGCTACATCCCATTGCAAGCATAAGAATGTGGTTTTAATGCCTGTATTCAGCATTCATTACAAAGAAAATGGCTGGAAGATCTTGTGGGCCTCCCAGGATATTATTACACATAGTCTCTTCAATTTCTTTTTCTTCTACATTAAACTTAGGTTTAAGACAATGTAGAAAAAAAAGTACTATAAAAACCAACCTCTCTAGAAAGACTGACAGTTACTTTGCCAGTCAAGCAAAACATTCCACGTCTTCTGTCAGGAATCTAAGTAATGAATCCAAAATTTAGAGTTGGTTAAAATGCTGTAGCAGAAGAAGAAAATGCTGTAGCAGAATGACAAAGTTGCTGATTAGCGTTACTTCAGCTCTGCATCATATAGAAACAATCATGTGGGAAAGGCATTTATTTGTTCTTATTTTAGAAATAAGAATTCAGCTGCTTAGTATAGGGCCAATTGGTCAGATGCTTCATGTGGCACTCTTTTGACATTTGATAATCTAAAGATCTGTTTCAGGGCCATTTGTAATTTTAAAGCAAGCTGTCTGATCCTCTAGGAATTTCAATTTTGTAGCTTTTGTCTGGGTGCTTGATGAACACATTTAAGTGACAGATGTGCTGCAATAATCATTTTGCCATGTGCAAAGAGGCACAGGATCTATTTACATCTTGCAGGGAAAGAGGAATTCTGTATCACCTTTCACTTTCTTTGTAATCATGGGTTTATTCATCTAAATGGGTTTCTGCAGGGGAAAAAAAAACTGTAAATGCTGAACTTCTGGTTCAGTGATCCTGGCAATGTTATTGTGTTCAAATTTCTTCCCAAATTGTAACTGTCTATAAAAATCCTGATTTACAGAACTTAAATTTATCACACTGAAGACAGCATAAAAAGGATGGTATTCCAATAACACACTTTTTTTTCATCTGAGATATTACATTTTTGAAAGAAAGAAAGAAAGAAAGAAAGAAAGAAAGAAAGAAAGAAAGAAAGAAAGAAAGAAAGAAAGAAAGAAAGAAA
>BLBF01000017.1:22173370-22191732 GCA_015471245.1 Laticauda colubrina
AAGGAAGGAAGGAAGGAAGGAAGGAAGGAAGGAAGGAAGGAAGGAAGAAGGATTCAGTTTGCTTTTAGTGAAACCTGCAGGAAGGGAGAGGAAAAAGACACAGGGTTGCTGATGTGCCTCTTTGCTCCAGGAAAACTACTGCAAAGCTACAAACACTGCACATGGGAAGCCTCCACCAATCCAAGAAAGAGATTTCTTCCTCTATTTCCTACAATTTTGTTTATAATGACTCTGCTCTATTGAGTTCTTTTTTTTTAAAGAAAAAATGATTGGCCAAGATATTCTTGCAATAAAGCCCACTGAATCGTGCAAAAATGACTCTGAGTTGCAAATGTGGAAAGCAGTACATGATTATACATAAATAAATGTCCCAATCTTACATTATTTATTTATACATAAATAAATGTCCCAATCTTACGATTATATATATATGTGCTGTTTAGCTTCCTTCGGGTATTATCCCACGTCATTGTAGTTCTGTTAAAGACGTGGGATAATACCCGAAGGAAGCTAAACAGCACACATGTAAGTACCCGCGAAAGCCTAAAAAAACATATATATATATATATATATACACACACACACAAACACACACACACACACACACACACACACAGACAAACCCCAACCAAACACCCAGATAAAACCTAGCTTCCTAATAGATGATAGCCGTCCTTTTACGCGAAGCCAAGCTGCACTGAAAGCCTCCAACACAGGAACAGAGTGTTGCCAGCCAATCAAAGCCACAAAACAGACAGAAGAAACCAGAAACACCAATCAAACAAACTCCAAGTCCAATAAACACAGACCAAGACTCCCAACCAATCAGGATGTAGAAAAAAACATCCTGGGACAACAGTAGGCTAGCCTCAAATTTAAAACTAACAGCTGTGATAGCCTGACCCACATACAAACTCAGTACAGAAGCCTGATGATGGCACATGAGATTCTGCTGAAACGTTGCTTCAACTTTAAAAGCACAACTCCAATGATGTAGGATAATACCCGAAGGAAGCTGAACAGCACACATGTAAGTACCCGCGAAAGCTTAATATATACATACATACACACACACACACACACACACACACACACACACACACATACACAGGGAGTGGGAGTGGCTCCAGTGGCAGTGGAAGAAACTGGGGAAGGGCAAAGTCCAGCTGGGCAAAGCAGGAAAGAGGTAGAGCAAGGCAGAGAGAATTTGGAGGGAGACCAAGGCCCAACCCCTCTTCATCCTAGGGCATCCAGGGAGGAACAGAGAAGGGAGCAACATGAGTGGCATGGGTTATGGGAGAGGAAAGGGCCCTGATTCCCTTTGTTAGCTGCAGCTGAGAACACACTGTTTCAAAAGGGAAATTGCACACAGCAAATTGTTGAGAGTAAATTGTGAATTATCTGGTATTGTCGAGGCTTATCTAGGTTCCTGTGTCTTCCCAACTGTGTGTATTTTGCTGGCCTGTCAAGATTGCAATTCCTTCTCCTGCCCTGTCAAGTTATTTACTGCAGTGTGGTTTTTGTGGATTTTTATTTACAGTTTGTATGTACTTCGTTTTGGACTGAATTTCCTCCACTTAAAGACTGTTCTTGGGAGTTTTTTCTCCAGCCGAAGGTAACCTGGACATTGGGAGCAAAATTGGAGGTACTAAAGGGACTCTTCCTACTTATGTGACTGTGTTGCCTTTGTGCCATGCCCTGGGTCATCACATATATTTGTGCCACCTATCTCTTGGTTAATACTCTGGGCTACTCATCCTCAGCTTTCATTATCAGATATGGTCAAGGTGAAGAGAAAATAAGTACCAAATGTAAGGAGGAATAGAGGAAAATAGGGCTCAAGAATCAGGAACAAAAGGAAGCTTTGATCCTCCTTTCCTGCCACAACAGTTAGCAACATAACCACATGTTCCAGTAGGGGAGTGCAACAAGAGCCTTGCCAGGCTAGCAAACTAATGAGTTCTCCTGCACCAGAAGCCAAAGTTAACCACTGAAAAAAGTGACATCCAACATGATATTCCAGAAATAAGACTAAGGAACTGTCCAGCTGGCACCCTAGTTCAAGGCCTGAGAAACCAGAGCAAGATTGGTTGATATTTGGTCTTAAAATTGGACCATAAAGCAAAAATTCCTGGGGCTTTTCAGGGTTTCCTTTCCCTCCCATTGATTATAGGCTTTGCTGAACTAGATAGGAGAGAAACTGGATCTTCAGTCTGCAATTAGGAACTGTCTTTTTCCCAAACATCTGAAGAAAATGGTGTAGAACAGGTAGTTGGAGAAGATGTAAACTTATATTTGGATCAATTTGAATGCTATGTCCTTCAGCTTCAAAACAAATCAGAGATTCAGAATTATTTTTTATGTCGACAAACATGAGAATAGAGCTGTTTTGTTTTTTCTCTCTCTCTTATTTAAAAAGGCTAGAATAACATCTATAGCTACTATAGGCATTGCATAAACCTTTCATATTTCAGAAAAGTTGAGGCAGAGTTCCAATGCTAAGTTCAATAAATTGGTATGGGGTAGGGAATGAAAAATATCATTGCTATTCTTGTCTGTCTGTCTGTCTGTCCCATCTTGTCAAATCTATCTATCATCTGTCTGTCTGTCTGTCTGTCTGTCTGTCTATCTATCTATCTATCTATCTATCTATCTATCTATCTATCTGTCATTTGTCAATATCTATCTACAATCGATTGATCGATAGATACATAATAGCATATAAGATAGATAGATATACATATAAGTGTGCGTGTATGTGTGTCTTCAATCAGCTTATAAATGTTGAGATTGTGACACCCTTGTAGGGATCAAGCATGATCAGATTTTGAGCAGATGCCAGGAGAATTTGAATTTGAGCATAAAGATTTGTGCCAGGAGAATTTGGGATAGCAGTGACTATAACCAACCCAAAAGTTGTGAGTACTGGATGTTTTGAAGAAGAGATAGGACAACAATTTGTCTGAAATAGTATAGGTTTTTCTGCTTGAGCAGTGTGTTGGACTAAAAGACTTCCAAGGTCCCTTCCAACTCTTATTCTATTATTCATTAAAGGTATTTAAACTACAGACATCACCACAGGAAAAAGGCAGCCCTAATCCTGTTTTACAGAGTCAGACCCTATTTGGAATACTGTCCACTTCCAGGGCCCTCACTTTAAAAAAAAGATATTGATAAGATTGAGAGAATCCCAGTTGGGCAACAAAAATAATGCAAGGTATGAGGCACAAAACATGTCAGGAGAGATTAGAGGAATAGAATATGTACAGCCTGGGAGACAGTAGGGAAAGGACGGGACATGAATGGTGTAAATAAGGTTCTAGAAGGCAATGTTTTTCCTATTGAGCAAAAGTCAAGAACATGAGGGAGGCATACTTTCAAACTGGCAGGAAGTAAGTTTAAAAGTAAGATTAGAAGATATTACTTCACAGGAGTAGTAAAAGCTTGGGACACATGTTCATCATCCAACAAAATTAAAATAATAATAACAACAACAACAGCAATAATAATGACTCAATCTCAATAAACTACTGGATCTTTTTCTGCCATCAGCTTTCTATGTTGTTCCACAGATTATATAACTGAAAAAGAATCAGCTTGTTTAGAAACTGGAAAGCTATAACTTGAAATGGGAGGATTAAAAAAAATGAACTTGAATGTTTTCCCAGTTAAGTACATCAATACATACAGTAATGGGAAACATATAAAAAATATTCTGGGCTGACAGATAGAAATGACATTCAGCTCATACAAATGCAGTGGGATAGTCTTGGAGAACTGGATAACATGGTTAGATCACTAATCCGAACCCCCATTGTCATGGCTCCCCCATCGATGGAAACATCTGTAGAAGGAAGTCAATTCAACACATGTGGGCTTGCAGCCTGAGCCAAACAAACATTAACATTTAAGAGCAATGCCAGCTGGCATGCCCTGTTTTTTCATACAAGACTGTGACTCCTTAAGGATAGGACTTTAATTAAAATGAAAAATGACAGGATATTGGGATGTCGCCAGTCAAGGGGACATATTGTTGCAAAATTCCCCTGTTATGTCACCGAGCTAAGCTTGGAAAATGTGATCGTGACATGAAATATTCTGTATTTTTCAGACTTGGATCTGAACCTTGGCAGTATAGCTGCTTAGAAAGAATGAAATGAACCAACAAGGAGGTTAAGGAGAACCGTCTGTCATAGGAAAAATAAAAAGGACTCCAGTATCTAGGGCTTTCCATCTTTAAGCATAAACTGCTACCCTTGAAGCATCCTCCCACATTCATTCACAATTTTCAGTAGATGATTTAATAGCAGTTAAATTAAAACAGGCTTAAAGTGTATGAGGTAAAAACAGTTTAACTACACAAAGGAAAGCTTTGAAGTCAAAGAGGAAGCCAGAGGCAGTTGGATATATAATGCCTCATTTCATTATCCAATATTCTGAACAAAATGTGCATCATCATTCAGAGTAAATTAGAAAAAAAAACTACAAGAGTAAGAGTAAGAATTGGCAAGAGTAAGCAGTATCTGAATTCATAAGATCTAAAGAAATGAAACTGACATGTCACTGATGTCCTGATCTCTTGCCAACTCCTGTGAATTATTCTGCTTATTCCAACTTTCACAGCACATGTGGACTCTCATATATACAGCTGGGGTCCTTAAGAGCTTGTTGGCAGACCACATGCCAGCAGCACCAATGAAGCATCTCTTGGTTCCCACGGAGCCACCTGAGTTCTTCCATAAATCTAATAAACCGTGATTATAATTCTGGCATGTTCTCATTGAACATACTCAAGACAAGAATGATCTAGCTATCTTCAAAGATAAAAATAAAAGCTATTTTACACTTATTAAAGAAAAAAAAATCAAATCCTGATATAACAGCAATTAGTCTCTGAAACTGTAGTATTAATCATAAAGGCAACCTTGCATTAAGGAAAAAATGATAAGTGGTTCAATTTGAGCTAGATAGGATTGGTTACAATTCAATTAACTTTTTGGTTTCCAAAGGTGCAGTTTTGTGTGTGTGTGGGGGTGATTTACTTACCATAACCTATTGCAGCCCTTGTCCATTAAGCTGACAGGTGTTTCTTTTACTACAAGTTGCAATACTGCATTGTATTGAAAAGGCCAACCTAATGGAGGTAGCATGCCTGATGTTTTTTTCTCCATGACCTATCATCTTTATGCAATTTTGCTTGGAAGGATAAACTAAACACTTAAGGTTTCTAAGAATCAAACTATTCAATATTTTCTTCCTTCAACATAGCTGGTCAGCTAAATGTGTACAATGGAGATACTCTGCAATTGTGGTATTTGTGACATGATTTCTGAAAGTCTTCAGAGAACATCCTTGGAGAAAGTTATGGTAGAATGGGCCAGCCAAGCAACTTTTAAAGTTTTTTCACAGGGAAATTCTTTGAGAAATCAAATACAGCCTACAATTTGCATTAGGTATAATTTACCAGTTGAACCATTGTTTTGCCAGAAAAAACATCTGGATTTTGAAAGCCAATAAAGTGGCTTTTCTGGCATACAGTATTGATGGTTTTGAGATAAAACATGTTAATAGAGGAGGAAAGCCATACATCCAGTACAAGGAATGTTATGGCCCATCCCCTAGGTAGATAAGCCTGGTGGGACCCAGAAGAAGGGTCTTCTCCGTGGTGGCTCCCTCTCTCTGGAACATCATTCCCCCATAGATTAGAATATCCCCACTCTGACACTCTTCCAGAAGGTGCTGAAGACCTGGTTCTATCAGCAGGCCTGGGGAACCCAGAGCAGGATGGAGCTCATTCCATGGCTTGTATAATGTGTTGTCACTCGGGTGGGGGGATATTATTCTTATTATATAATCCACGGTGTCAAAATCCATACCGTCTTATTTCAGGAAGCATCCTTTGGTCTATAGGCAGAAATCTTTTGCTGCTATAATGAAACAATGTTTTCAAAAAATGATAGACACTGCAGTTTGATTCACACATACTTGGGAGAAATAGCCAAACTTATAGATATTTTGGAGCTATCCTTTTGGTAGATATCATTACCTGCAAAAAGATTGGTTAGTATTTTTAATTATTGAGAGATTTATGAGCATGTAACATTTTCAGACCATCATGTTGAAAAAGCATCTTCATTTCTGGTAGTATGAAAAATAATAGATTTATGAACCATTTCAGCATGGAGTGAGTAAGCCATGGATTGTTTAATTGCCTCTCAGTCCCCATTTTTGTTGAAGAAGAGAGATTTGTTTGTAATCTTATAGGGAGTGATGAAATGTCAAGTTTGTTTTTACTGGTGAGGCTGGAAGTTACTTCTCTACATATTTCTTTCTTTCTCTTTATTTTAATTCTTTCCTTTTTATTTTTCTTTCCCTGCATTTTTTATTCTTCTCTGAATCTCTTTTCATTTGTATTTGTATTTGCTTTTACTATTGCACTTAAAATCTTTAATGAAAATTAAAGTTGGAAAGATTACACCATTGAAATTGTTATCAAACTTCCCCCTACTTTTGTCACCAATAAAGCTAAAGTAGCAGAACATAAATGGACATGCACTTGTTGACAACTCCACAAATTGGATATGTTTTTTTTTTTTTGCTTTCTGGGATTATGCTGCAGCTGCAGAAATAGTCAGGAGATGCCAGGAAAAAGTGCAGTTCCTTTAAAAAACTCTCAGAAGTTCTACATGCACATACCTAGTGTTAAGTTGCGGGAAAAAGAGACTCGAGACCAACATAATTTCAGCTCTTTATTAAATGTACAGATCTGTGCTGGACCTGCGAGCCGCGGCAGCCCTTCTTATAGGGCTTGCCGGCGGCTCACTTCCAATGATGGCTCTCTGAATCTCCCGCGATTGGCGTGGCCAATCCTTACGAGCGAATCACTGTCATTCTCTCGTCCAATCACAGTGCGGTCCATGTTAACCAATCAGGTGAGGGTATTCCAAGAATGCTAATGTGGAACACCCCTCCCCTCTTGGTTTGGTCCCTCCTATGTAACGTAGTCCCGTAGGTAGGCAGGGCTTTTAACCTGCCTACTTGACTTGCGCAGCTCAGTTGTTGCGTGGTCTTCAGCCAGTTCGGATGGGATCTTTGTCGCTCCTGCTCTTCTGTATGGAACTGCCTGGAAGGGTGAGTCAGGCCTTTTGCTGCAATTCCCACCCGGTCTACTGGGGTCGGTCGAGTTGTCAGCTTCTCTGTTCCCAACCGGTCTTTCTGGGCTGGTTGAACTGGCTTGGCTGTTTCTTCCAGGCAAGGTTCTGCATGGGTCGTCTTCTGCTGGTTTCCTTCTGCTGCCTTCGTTTGCTGGTAAGTATTGTTGGTTTCTTTTTCTATTTATTGGTGTTGGTGGTGGTTGCTCGGTTTGTGTCGGTTGGGCATGTTTAGTTTGCCGCTGTGCTATTGGAGGATTTTCTCCTTCCTTTTGGTAAATGTTTGGGGTTTCTCTCCCCCCCTCTAGTTTTTTTATTTAAGTCTTTTTGTGGTGTTTGTGCATTGCTCGTATTGTTGGAGGTTGTTCTTGACCTTAGTTGGTCAATATGTTTCCAATTTCTTCCGTCCTCTGTTTCTAGCCGGTATGACTGGGGACCTGTCAACTGGGTTGTCTTGGCAGGTACCCAGAGTGGGTCCCCTGAAAAGTTTTTTGCATAAACTGTGTCTCCCGGATTAAATGTGCGGTACCTGCTAGACTATTCTGGTGGTTTTTCGGAATTATATGTTGGGTGCAGTCTGTCTAGGTGAGATCGGAGTTTTCTTCCCATTAGGAGCTCTGCTGGGCTTTTGTTGGTTTTTGAGCTGGGTGTAATATGTTGTATTGTCAGTAGTATATTTATTTTTTCATGCATGCTCCCTGCGTCCATATTTTCTAGAGCGTCTTTTGTGTATCTGACCATTCGTTCTGCCCGCCTGTTCACCGCTGATGAGCAGGCGCTTTCAATGCATGCCGCATGCCCTGTTCAGCGAGAAATTTTTTGAACACCAACGCCATGAATTGTGGCCCGTTATCAGCGACTAGCAAGTCCGGTAGTCCATGGGTGGCAAAAAGCTTAGTTAGTTTTTTTATGACTGCTTCTGTTGTGGTAGATTTCATAATGCTTACCTTCAACCAGTTTGAGTAAGCATCAACTGTGATTAAAAAGGTGTGTCCTTTTGTGGGTCCCACAAAGTCTATGTAGACCCTTGACCATGGGCCCCTGGGTGTTTCCCACTCGAGTGTTGGTGTGGAAGGAGGGTTTGGCCTGGATCTTTGACATTTGTCACATGTTGCCACCCATGTCTCGATGGTTTTGTCCATCCCTGGCCACCAAACATAGCTTCTGGCCAGGGATTTCATCTTTACGATACCTGGGTGTCCCTCGTGCAGCAGGTCCAATATTCTCATTTGCAATATTTCCGGAACCACCATTCTGTCACCCCATAAGAAAATCCCTTTTGAGAAAATAGTTCAGTCTGCCAGTTCCGGAAAGGTTTAAACTGGTTGCTGCTCTCAGTTTCCGGCCACCCTTTTTCTACCCAGCTCAAGACCCATGCCAGTTTCCTGTCTTTGATTGTCCCTCTGCCAATGTCTGACGTGGTCGTTGGTAGGTTGGGCAGTGTTTCTATTTGCAGGATGCACACCAGGATGTGGTGGGTGCTGGGTCAAAAAGCTAGATCCTCTAGATCCGGCAGGGGGGAACGGCTTAATGCATCGGCGTGCGAGATGCTTTTCCCGCTGTGATGTAGTAGTTGGTAGTTGTAGGCAGCAAGGAACTCGGACCACCTTGTCATCCATGGTGACAATATATTAGGGGTGGCCTTGTTCCCTGCCAGGATCCACAGGAGTGGTTTGTGATCGGTGATAAGGTTAAAGTTCTTACCGTACAGGTATTTGTGAAACCGCTTCATGCCGGTGATCGCTGCTAGTGCCTCCTTGTCGAGCTGGCTATAGTTCCTTTCTGCCTTTGACAGTGTCTTGGAGAAGTATGCAATCGGTGCTCCTCTCCCATCTGGCAGAGTATGGCTCAGTATGGCTCCGATGCCGAATGGTGAGGCGTCGCAGGTCACCGTCAGTGGTAGGGTTTCACTGTATTGGATGAAGACTGATTCTAATGTGAGGAAATCTTTTATTTTCCAGAATGCGGTTTCTTCCCACTTGCCCCAGGACCAGGTGGCTGTCTTATTGAGTAATCTATGCAGAGGTTCCGCCGTCGTTGCCTTTTGTGGCAAAAAAACATTGTAAAAGTTAATTAGTCCTAGGAAAGTCTGTAACTCTGCTTTATTTTGTGTTCTTGGGGCTTCCTTGATAGATTTAATCTTTTTCTCTGTGGGGTGAATTCCGTTTTTATCGACTAGGTATCCTAGGAACTCTACCTTTTCTGTGCATAGCTGGCACTTTTCCTTTTTTACCTTTAGTCCTGCATTTTTAAACTTCTGCAGGACTTCCCTGAGGCGGCTCCCCAATTGGCTTTTGCTTTTTGCTGCTACCAAGACATCAGCGAAGTATGGCACCACTCCTTTTATGCCTTGTAATAGTCATTCCATTAGGCTCTGGAACACCCCTGGTGCCATGCTGGCTCCAAATTGGAGTCTTTTGCACAGGAAAGCACCCCTGTGGGTTACAATGGTTTGCGCTTCTGCAGTCTCAGCATCGACTGGCAGCTGCTGGTATGCCTGCACCAGGTCGAGCTTCGTGAAGACTTTTCCTCCCCCTGGTGAGTGTAGGAGGTGCTGTACCACTGGAACTGGGTATGCACTCTTGCAGCGCATTATTCAGGGTGGCCTTGTAGTCACCACAAATTCTCACTGACCCGTCCGGTTTTATCGGGGTGACTATTTGGGTCTCCCAGCATGTGTGATCTATTGGCTCCAGGTCCCCTTGTGCGATAAGCTTGTCTAGTTGCTCATCTATTTTAGACTTGAGTGTAAATGGAACTCGCCTTGGTTTAAGACGGATTGAGGCAATATTGGGGTTCACAATGATATTGGGGACCCCCGGTACTTGCCTAATTGCCCATCGAAGACCTCTTGGAAGTCCTTCATGAGTTCTTCCTCCCAGTCTGTTTCCTCGACCTGGTTGATACCTGTCACCTTGATTCCTAATGGTGAGAACTATTTGAGTCCTAACAGGCTTGGGCAGTCTCTGTCCATGATGGTTAGTGGAAGTACTTTCCCATGATCCTTGAAAGTAACGTGGAAATGTCCAACTCCTATCACAGGGATCTGGTTCCCCTGGTAGTCTTTGATGGTTAGTTTTTGACTCTCCAGCTCCCATTTTTGTAAGCTGGGCACTAACCGCTTGATTGTGTCCCAAGATACCATGTAGAGGTAGGATCCAGAATCAACTTCCATGTTGCACTACCTGCCTTCGATGCTGACCTGCATGTGCACCTTTCTGGCGTCAGTGTTGTTTGAATGCCTGATGGTGACTGTTTGGTGTGTCTCTTCTCTCTGTCGGGCTTTGCTGAGCTGCTTGCTTCGACTGTCGCGGCTCCAGTGGTTCTCTGTATGTTTGTTCCAGTTCCTGGGGAACGTATTGTCGTGTCACCTCGGGCTGTAGTTTCGTTTGTTGTGGCAGACCTTGGCGATGTGCCCCCATTTCTCACAGTGCCGGCAAATGGCATCTAAGAACCGGCACTCTGAATGGGGGTGGTTGCCACCACATCCGGCACACTGAAAACCTGACTTATGACCTCTCCACTCCCGTCGGTCTCACTCTGTTTGCAATTTCCTCCTTGTCATCTTTGGTATTGGGGGAGGAATCGACGTCCTCGTAGTGTGTTGTTGTGGCTTTGTGACCAACCTCGGGTCTTTTCTCGAGTGATGAGTTGGTCTTCGAAGTTACTTGCCGGTCCCTCGCGTTCATTTAGCGCATCTTGGCCACTGACTTCTTTGTGGCCTCGGCTGCGGTGGCTTCAGTGATTGCCTTGGTGACCGTAATGTCTGCCCGAGCCATCAATCTGCTCTGGAGTGTGGGATCTCTTCACTCAAGAACCACGCAGTCTCTCAGAGTCTCGTCCATGTTGGAGAAACCGCACGCACCCCCAATGTTTCTTAGGGCTGCCACAAAGTCCCTGATGCTTTCTCCGTCCTTCTGATCCCATCAGTAGAATTCATGTCTCCAGATGAGGTTGGGAACAGTCGGGGTATAGTGGTTTCGGAGTAGCCGGTCTGAGTCTGGCCATGCCATCTCTTTTATGTCTTCAGGCTTGGCCAGCGCTTTGGCCATCTTGAACATTGCAAGCCCGCAGTGTGTCAGGAACACAGCTCTCTTCCTGTGGTCATTTGCATCTTTCAAGTTGTTGCTCTAGAGGAACATGAGGAATTGATCGATGTATGATTCCCAGTCCTCGGTTGCCTGATCGAATGGTGTGGGTGGCGAGTTGCTGCTGGCCATCTCGACGGTTGTTCAGCTCGGTTGCCACGTGCTCGACTGGTCTCTTTGTCTCAGAATCCCACCCTCATCGCCAGTGTTAAATCATGGGATAAAGAGACTCGAGACCAGCATAACTTCAGCTCTTTATTAAATGTATAGATCTGTGCTGGACCTGCGAGCCGTGGCAGCCCTTCTTATAGGGCTTCTCAGTGGCTCGCATCCAATGATGGGTCTCTGAATCTCCTGCGATCAGCACAGCCAATCGCGGTTGATTCCATATGAGCGAATCACTGTCGTTCTCTCGTCCAATCACAGTGCGGTCCGTGTTAACCAATCAGGTGAGGGTACTCCAAGAATGCTAATATGGAACACCTAAATGGCTCCAAACACCTTTTCCTCTTCAGTCTGAAGCACTGAAGCTTCACTCTGAAGTATCCATAAAATAGACATTCCTTTGCTGTTTTGAAAATCTATTTTTCCTTTTCCACTTCTCTAAAGTCAAGTGAGGTACTAATACCACTCTATAAAGCCTTAGTAAGACCACACCTAGAGTACTGCATCTAGTTTTGGTCACCACATTATAAAAAAAATGTTGAGACTCTAGAAAAAGTACAGAGATGAGCAACCAGTATGATTAGGGGATTGGAGACTGAAACAAATGAAGAACGGTTACACGAACTGGCCATGGCTAGTCTTGTGAAGATAAGGACCAGAGGAGACATGATAGCAGTCTTCCAATATTTGAGGGGCTGCGACAGGGAGAAAGGAGTCAAGCTATTTTCTAAAGTACCTGTAGGCCAGACAAGGAATAATGGATGGAAACTGAAGAGGAGAGATTTAACCTGGAAATAAGGAGAAACTTTCTGACAGTGAGAACAATTAAACAATTCCCTCAGAAGTTGTGGGAGTGTCATCACTTGAGACTTTTAAGAAGAGATTGGACTGCCATTTGTCAGAAATGGTGTAGGGTCTCCTGCTTGGGTGGGGAGTTGGAATACATGGTCCCTTCCAACTTTGATTATCTGAAAGTTTCTGCCATACTCTATATGGTGATGTGTAGACCTTGTCACTGTCATATTCCATCTGAAATCTATCAAAGATGATAGATTAAGGATGTGTGGGTGTATGGAAAGATAGATGATATAGATAGATAGATGATAGATAAATAATAGGTAGGTGATAGGTAGGTACGTAGGCAGATAGACAGACAGACAGAGATAGACAAAGATAGACATAGAAAATAAAGATAGGTGATGTGATAGGTGATAGATGACAGAAAAATGACAGATGACAAATAAGATAGATAATATATAGTGAATAATTAGAGCTGAGGCAAGGCAAGGCAAGGCAGGACAGGACCAGACTGGATGACAAGACAAGGCAAGGTAAAGTAAGATAAGAAATAATGAATAAGTGAATGCATGTGCTTCCCATCTCAGAATAGTTACCTGCTTTTGCACTTGTGCAAATGAATCCTTACATTTTTATTTTTTTTCTTCCTCTGTCTTGATTGTTAAAATTGAGAAAAAATATAGGTGCAGAACACTTTAAACAGCTTTTTTCTTATCCCACATCTTGTATAATTCCAGAAAGGAATCTGATTTAATAGAGATTTGTATTCTGTGAAGAACTATGTAGAAAATCCAGGGAAAGGGAATTTAAGACTTTAGAAGGTGGACCTGATCCAGATCATGACTTCCTTGGGTGCTATTTCAGCATACTGTATATGAGACTGTGAGGAAACATCTCTAACATTTTGTTTGACATTCACTGTATAAAGTAAGATGATCATTGCCAAGTATGAATGCACATGAATGCATAACTCTCTAAAGCAAATAGAACTTGTGAAATATAATCATATATTTTAGCTTTTGGGTTTGTTTTACAAAATTATCAGAAAGTATGCTTTGGAACTTTAGAGGTTAGGTATGTAATCTTAAACACTCATCTATTAAGAAGCAAAATCTGCTGTACTCAACAGGCTTCCCATATGATTAGTAAGCATACCTAACATTGGGAAATGCAGGGCACATATGTTCTATAAGCAAGAGCTGACTCAATCAAATGCAAATTTGCACACCCCCACAAAGAGAGAACATCTGCAGAACTTTACAGATGAAAATGAACAAAAATTGCCTCACGCAGTAAAAAGGACTTTAAAAAGCTGCAGAAAGAATCACTGCGGTTTGATTCCCAACCTATCAGAAATTGCAGAACCCTTCTGTAATGTGGTTTTGGTTTAATTCTGGGATTCATTCAGCATTCTTGCCAAATGTCTTACAACTGTAGCAATTCATGAACTAACAATGTGTCAAAAGATGGTTTTTTCTTATGTGAAATTAACACCTTTATAATTCATTTTTTCTCCCTCCAGAATTTCCTGGAATAGAAAATGCACACATCATAAATTGGTAAAAGGTCTCCCACAAATGTAACATATTTTTAGATCAACTATCACAATTTCCTATATTAATCTACTTTTATTTAATTATTGGATTGATTCACTCAATTATTACTCACCCATTGGATAAAATAATGGGAGAAAGGAGGGATGGAGGGATGAGAGAGAGAGGGTATGAAACTCACCCTCCATGTCTACGGTTAATGCTTTCTGATTCTTAAGTGCTTCAGGTGTAAACAGTTGAGCAAAATTTTGCTGAATATCTTCAACTGGTAATACATTAGAGGGATCTTATTCCATATGCTTTTTAAAAACTTTCTGTATCAAGGGTATGCATCGTCTAAAGGTTCAAAGAACACACTCAGAAAGTGGGAATTGTCTGGGCCTGTTTGGAAATATGGTTTAGAAGTTTTAACACTGCAAAATTTACAGCACCTATATTGCCCTTATTTCTTTCCCCCACATCTAAAACATGTATAATTGGATGTCTTCTGAGCAGGGGGAGAGGTCTCTTGAAATCTAATGAAGCAGATTCTTTTGTTTAGTTCTCATTGTGGGGGGAACAGCTGTGTACTAAAAGTTCCATTTTGACAGCTTAAACAAGAGAGACCATGTTTTGATAATCAAAGCCACACCGATATGATTCAGTATTCAGTTTAAATTTTCAATGTACAGTGCTAAACATATGGCAATGGATTCCTTTGGCCCAAGTTTTGATTTTTTGTTTTTGTCAACTGTGCAAATTTCTGGTTCAGATCCAAAAGGAAAATAGTTCAAAGACAATTATGAAGAATAATCAATTAAAATGTTGCTCTTTGCTATTAACTAGTTTTTAATCTTTCCCCCTTTTTAACAAATTATTTTACCAGATTTTAATTTTCTCTTCGCACTAGCTAAAGAGCAAATAACTTTTTTAAAAAAGAACTAAGGTGATTTATTACACAGATCCTTCATTTTTCCCTCTTTGTGATTTATATTATAAGTACTGTAACATACGACTTTTATTTTTCAGATAATATGAACTTATAGCGTCACACAAAAATATCATCAGGGTGACAAAGTAAGTGACAGAAGGAACACCAATAAATGAACATCTAAGTTAAAGGGTAGAGGACAGTGGGGCACAATATAATTGATGCCATGTGTTCAGTAGCATATTATTTTCCTCCTGATCCTGGCATAAGTTTAATAGCCATCCAGGACTCAACAGCTCCAGTGTTGTAATTAACATGCCCCTACCATTTCTGAGTCCATTTCTGGAATTCTGAGAATATGTTGTAGGTATTTGAGAAGAGTATCTGCAGTGGGTAGGAACCTGACATCCACCCCATGACTGTCATGTTGTATCCAATCCCAGCACACCTGTTTACAAGAACACAACAGAGGAAGTTGCAAAAAAAAAAAAAATAGATTCCAAAAGAATCTGTGTAGGCAGACATTAGAAAAGAGAAAGGCATTTTTTTTAAAAAAATGAAGGAAGTTAAAGGGGATCAAGAGATTAGCAAGCAACAAAGCAAGTGTCTGGTGGGTAGAAAACTGAAGATCTAAACTCAGGATAACAAGATGAATGAAAACAGAGGAGACATTAGAAGTAATCCCATTCAAGTCGTACATGGCAGGCAGCTTTTGTCCATGGCAAAATTTCTTCTGTGCCATTTTTACAAAGTTAGGTCCATGCTATACACTTACTGGAGTGTTTGCTATACATATTGCCTTTGTGGGGTCAGGAGTTGCACTAAAGCTACAGAATAGCCTCATTGGGGAGGAGAAAAGAGAATTTCCCCTTCCTGGTAACTAATTTTCCATTTTTATTTTTATTTTTTGTTAGGATGGCTGGATTATTTGTCCCACTGAGGAATGTTGGCTTTCTGAAGTGCAGGGTCTACCAACAGAGGAATGACTCTATATTGCTTCACTCCAAAAAAGAGTCAAGATGGGTCATATCCACCTCACTTTGAAAATCTATCTGGTGCGTTCACATAGGTGTTCAGATTCAGAAGCCAAGATTGTTAAACAAAGAGACTCTGCTTTTTTAGAAGTGGTCTGTCTTTTTCTTTGCTCAGGCACCTTGAAGGGGCACTTTGCTTGGATCTTATCAAAGGCAAAGTGTCTTTGGAAGACTTTGCAGCCTACTCAATTAGCTGAAACATGGAGCTACAGGACAGTAGTTCCATTTTCTCAAAAGAGAACACCAGAAAAGAACCACAAGCTATTTTTGCAGCTGGCTTTCCTTTAGATTCATGAAACACTCAGGGCAAATCTAAAGAAGGTTTTCACTACTCATGCTTTGGCTGCACACCCTGGAAAGGGTTATTGTTCTTGCTTCTATTCAAAGGAACACTGCAAACCAAAGGCATTTTCTTGGAGCCAGATTAATGACAACCGATGCTGGGTCCAGATAAAAGATGTGGAAAAATATAATATAAATGCTTCTTCGGAGCACTTAGTTAACTATCAGTAGCGATTAAGCATCCACTCTTCAAAAGCAAGCAGCCAGTATGCTGTTGGTATTGGAGGAGATGTTATTCAGGGTGCTTTACATTAAGAGATTCATTGGAATTTAACCCATCAAACCAGCTGCTAAGTGGATCTGCATTCATTTCAAGGGCACTTGCCTGAGGGTCTGGTGCAAGGACATTGTATCTATTGTGATTTGCATATTGTAATGCAAAATTAGTTTAGCAGCAATTCAAGACATTTGCAACTGAACTGTAAAAACCTGAGTTTCAAGAGGGTGGACTGAACAAAGGTTGAAGACGTAGAGAATCATAAACTTAACTAGAACATGAATCAAGCTATTGATTAGACACCAAGGCTTCCCAGTTTTCAGTATAGTGAATGAAACACATTTAGGTACAACAGCAGACATTACAAATGGAAACACTTCAGGCACAGCCATATTTTTTAAAAAGCCTGATATCAGCTTTTCCTCCGAACTAGTCATTGGAAATGAGGGTGGAATTTGCATGTGGAATTTGCATTTTCCAATCTTTATGAAACTTACTTTGAAACAGGCTTTTAGAATAAATCTACAGAAGCTTTGAAAGAGAAAATTTTAAGAAAATGACTTCCATCACCCTCTAAATTCTCTCACTCTATCATTTTCATTTGTTCTTCCTCTTTCATTGGTTCATGGTAATTTTGCTTATATCAACTGCTCATTTGCTTTTGCTAGTCGCAAAGTTGTTTCTGACTCATCGTGACCCTATGGATAATGTTCCTCCAGGCCTTCCTGTCCTCTACTATCCCCCAGAGTCCATTTAAGCTCACACCAACTGCTTCAATGACTCCATCCAGCTACCTCATTCTCTGCTGTCCTGTTCTTCTTTTGTCCCCCAATCATTCCCAGCATTAGGCTCTTCTTCTCCAGTAAGTTCAACTAATCCTACTGAGCCCATTAAAGTCCTAAAAAGTTTTTCTGATTCTTGGCAGGCTCATAATCAATGCAAAGAAACCTGTCATTGACCAATAATCTTCAGAAGGGACACTTACAATTAATGAGCAAACAACTAACTAGAATGCACACTTGATTTTAATATGGTCTTTGTTCCTTTTCTTATATTCACAATGCTGAGAGGTGACACATGCCATCATTTTGAGCATCCCATCTGAAACATATTTTATGAGGGGTTCCCCCCCCCCCAATCTTGACTCATGCTCTACAAATTTGATGAGCCAGCATTCAGCAGATGCAACTGATTTTTAACTAATATTAGAAGTGACCATCCCAATTAAATAGTGATGCTCAGGACATGTTGACAAGGACATTGGAGACTGATCTATGATTTCTGGGGGCAAATTCTGGTGATTGGTGGAAGTGCTTAGATTTAATATACACAAGAAAATATTTGGAATGAATAAATTTGTACTAGTGTCAGTCAAAATATATCAACTTTTGATTCATCTCAAATTCAGTAACAGTTGAACTTTCTTTGTCCTACTCAACACAATGAGATGAATTGTTTTATGATGATAAGAAAGAATTCATATCTTCTATATACTGTATATAAAAGTGAATTACCGCTCACACATCATCACAAAATCTCCAGAACTGTGAAGCCTACAAATTTGAAATTAGGCACGTATGTTCCTCTTGGGTTCTAGGTGCTTCCTAAGAAAGAATTTTTTGAAATGAGCATTAGTATTTCATATATTATTATTAACATGCTCTAATGCTAAGGAGTTCTACTCCCCCTCCACATCTGAACAGAACACAGAAATCTGTTCCAACTGCAGTTCAGCTAAGCCATGCCAAGGCTCCTTGCTGTCTCCTTCTTGCTCACATGGCAAATACTATTTCAGTTTCCAAACAGCCCTCAACTCACTCACATGCTGATAGGACACTAGCGAGATGAATACTGATGGATGCTGGTGGGCAGAGGCAGCATTTTTTTCCTTGTTTTCCTCCCCCAAAACTTGCCTGATCATATAGTTTCATAGTAAAGCACAGGTACCCTGTGTGTATGTGTGTATACATATACATATACATGTATACATACATATACATACACATACACACACACACACACAAACACACATATATACAAAAGAGAGAGAGAGAGATGATAGATAGATAGATAGATAGATAGATAGATAGATAGATAGATAGAT
>BLBF01000017.1:22209035-22220113 GCA_015471245.1 Laticauda colubrina
ATATATATTATATATGTATCTGTATGTATGTATTTTCTGGGAAAAGATATTGCTATACATTTTCTAACAATAAAAGTAATGCCCTTTCTTCTTTGCCTTTCATATCTTAAGTAATAAATAGTGTGATCTTCTGTTTTTGGAATATGTCCAATCTCAGTCTGTCTCATTTTTCTAATGCCTAAAATATCAATTGGCAGTTATTTCATTTCATCATTCACTGTTTTGAGTTTCTTGTGTTCATTCTTCCTATACTCCATCTTTCCCACTGAAACTCTGTCTCTTTAGATTTGGATTTTGTGTTTTTCCTGAATAGCAACATCTGCAACAAGATGTCCTGAAGGCTTTAATCTAGCCACACTGTAAACACAATTATTGCTTTAAAAGATCTTCATTCTTCTTCAATAGTATGTTGAGTGCCATCAGACCTGAGGGGCCATTATCCAACTCTGTTGTCAATCATTTTATATTTTCTTTCTATGTGGCTTTCTTGGTTAAAAAAAAAAAAAGAAATGGTTTACCATTATCTTGAGCCATGGAGGTGTATGGTGGTTAGAATGCAGTAACAAAGGCTAATTCAGCTCACTGCCAGGAGTGCGATCCTCAGCCATTTAAAGAATGACTCAGCCTTTCACCCTTCTGAGATCGGTAAAATAAGGACCCAGATTGTTGGGATTCTGATTCTGTAAATCACTAAAGAGTGCTGTAAGGCACTATGAAGTGGTACATAAGTCTAAGTGTTATGCTATTCTCTGCCTTTTCCTGTTCAGTATGAATAGATGCTTTTGCCAATGTCATTAAAGTGTTTGTCTGTTTCTGGCATCTTCTATGATGACTGCTACCCAATATAGGTGCCTGCTTACTTTAGCTGGGCAGCTGGGACAACCTTCACACCTTGATAATGATGACACTGATGGGAAATAGATTCTAGGCATATAGTCCCAGTCTTCTTCACTCATCCCTCCTAGGAATACCCTCCCCCTGCCCCACCACAATGTAGCACACTGGGGCTTGTGGGAAAATGTGTGTATTACATCTTTATTAATATTTTAATTTACTGATATCTTTTAAAAGTTAATTATTTCACTATATGCTCAAATATTATCTGAAACTCAGAACTCCGCTGAGTTGGAGTTTCTGAAATTAAAAATTCGAGCCTAATTAATCTTTAGCATAATGTCAGTATAGTTCATGTTTACTTTATTCAACAGAGAAAGTTCAGTAGATGACATCATGTCTGAGAAAAAAAAATCATACTAAGCAAGCAAGATTTTCTGCATAGGTCTTTAAAGTAGCTCTAGTAGAGTTAGTCTGGAATTAAATATAATTCCCTGGCCACTAAAATAAGATGTCTATTTTCATTGAAAGCCAGCATTGGACAATCAGTATAGAAAGTTTTTAGACCAGATCTGATAGCATTATTATCACCATCATTTTCTAAAAAATCCACTTCTCATTTTATTATATCTTCATGTATTTACCTTCCTATTAGAATCCAGCATGTGGCAGACACAGAACAGAATTCACTGTTAATGACAGATTTGAGATACAAGAAAATATGCACGTTTAGCTACCCTTTGATGGTGTTGCTAACTAGTTTTCACTTTCACTGACACATTTTATTTGAAGATAGTGAAAGAAAGCTAAGCTATTCACTGTTACTGACATTGGCTTTGGCACAATGCCAATGGGCTAATCTGTTGTCCCCTTTTACAAATTCATTTGTTCAGTAGATACAGTAATGTTTATTACAGAAAACTAGTCTGCAATGTAAGTTGAGCAATCTGCAGCTCATAAACTACTTTTAAAAAAATGAGATTGAACTTGATGTATCCTCTTTATTGTCTGAATAATTCCTTTTAAGAACACAAAACACTGTTTTGGATGTGAACCATGAGATTGAAAACAGGATGTAATGTGGCTTCATGGTTTGCAAAGCAGGCAGATGCTTTCAATCTTTAAGATAGTTCTTTACCAACTTCGTATCTCTGTAGATGTGTTGAACTTCAACTCCCATCACCTCATGATGCTGATCTGATGTGATGGTACAGAAATACAAACAACACATTTATAAGTATATAAGACACATTACTATATATAAGCTATGAGTAGCACAAACACACATGGAAAGACACACGCTCAGCTTTACAAGGTGAAATAGAAAGACTTGCACATGGGTCAGAGAACAAACAAAAGTATACGATATCATCAAGAGAATAAAAGAATCGAAATGGAAATGGGCTGGTCACATAGCAAGAAGAACTGATGGCAAGTGAACCAAGGCAGCCATAGAATGGATCTCCCTTGATAAGAAACATCGACAAAAGAGACCTAAAACAAAATGGAGCAACGACATCAACAAGTATTGGTTCACAAACCTGTCAATAGTGGTGTCTCCTAAGGCAATGTTCTAGGACCAACTCTCTTCATACTCTACATAAATGACTTCTGTGCTCACATTAAGAGCAACTGTATTCTCTTCGCTGATGATGTAAAGCTGTTCAATACCACAGACAATACTGAATGGTCAAACAAATGGCAACTTCAAATCTCAACAAATAAATGCTCTGTCTTACATATTGGCAAAAAAAATCAGAAAATAAAATACAAGCTGAATAGTCAAAACCTTGCTGATGATCCAAGCTCTATAAAGGAACTTGGAATATTCATCTCTAATGATCTAAGTGCTAGAGCCCACTGTAACTACATAGCCAAAAAGGCATTAAGAGTTGTTAACCTAATCCTACGTAGCTTTTTCTCTGGTAATATCACACCACTAACTAGACCATATAAAACATGTGCTAGACCAATACTTGAATACAGCTCATCAGTCTGGAACCCACATTACATATCTGATATTGACACAGTTGAGAAAGTCTAGAAATATTTCACAAGAGTTCTCCACTCCTCTACTCGTTGCAAAATGCCTTATTCCACCAGATTTGAAATTCTAGACCTAGAAAACCTTGAATTACGCCATCTTCAGTCTGATCTAAGTATGGTATATAAAATCATACATTGCAATGACTTACCTGTTAATGAATACTTCAGCTTCAACCATAACAACACTAGAACAAACAATAGATGCAAACTCAAGGTTAACCACACCAAACTTGATTGCAGGAAATACGACTTCAGCAACCAAGTGGCCAATGTCTGGAATACTCTACCTGACTCTGTGGTTTCTCCCCCAAACCCCCAAAACTTTAACCTTAGACTGTCTACTATTGAACTCACCCCTTTCCTAAGAGGTCTATAAGGGGCGTGCATAAGCGCACCAATGTGCCTACCATCCCTGTCCTATTGTTTCTATTATTTTTCTTATATGTACCCATTTCATGTATTCATAACTATTATATTCTTATACCTATTATCTTGTAAGCGATTGACAAATCAAAATAAATAAATAAATAAATAAATAAAAATTCTGATGAAAGCACTACTGTGAAGCTTTGTGAAGCACTTTTTCCTCTTAATGCTTGTTCACCTTCTGCTACACATATCTGACATTATCTCTAAAATAATATGAATTCTTATTCAAAAGAAGATAGAAAAGCAATCAACATTGCTTTTATTTTTATTTAGAGATTATTTTTAAGGTAAATATTACAAGTAAATTGCTATTTTTGAAGGGGGGAGCAACTAACCAACCAAGATCCTTTGTTCTTTCTTATGTCACATTTTGTGTAATATGTGTACATCTGTTTATATCAGGGGTGTCAAACTCAAGACCCAGATCTGGCCCACAGGGCTGCCCTGGGAAACAGCAAAGGACCAGGCCATGGTTCATTTGCAAGGAAAAATGGAACTCAGGACGACCACTGCCCTCCCGAGTTCCATTTTCGCAAGTGGAAGGTTGCAGCAGTCTTGTTGCAGCTGAAAATGGAGCTTGCAAGGGCTGCTTGCAGCCCTTCCAAGCTCCATTTTCACTGGCAGAGGGTTGCAGGAAGCCATTACAGCTGAAAACAGAGCTTGGGAGCCAGTTTTTGCTGGCAGAGCACCACCACAGGCACCCCCAACATGAGTGACATTGAGCTAGCCCTGCCCACCATGGCCACACACACCCCTGCCCCCCCACATCAAACGCAACCCTGGTGGGGCTCTCAGTGAAATCAAGTTTGACACCCCTGATTTAAATCCATCCTGTGTAATTTGATTGGCTGTACTTTTATCTGACCACAGCAACGGAGAAAGAGGATGACACTTTATTGGGCTTTGCTGGAGGGTTTCATCAGACAAGTCATCAGATTGGATTGTCATATATACTGAGATGGAGGATCAACATTTCTTCTAAAAACCTTGAAAGTAAGAAAATAAGAAATATATATGAAATTTAATTGTTTCTTGAGAAATTATTGGGTGTTATGAAGCATATCAATTCCATTGCAGCTGGATGGCCAATCAATTTAAATAAAATAGTTAAGGATCTGCAGAAAGCATTTTAATCAAAGTGATAAAATAATATTTCATTATTATAGTGCAGGCTGCACACTTTTTGTATATGTCTTGGTGGAGCTTACATCTGATTAGTTGGTGTTTCTTTATTATTTATTTTCTTTTAAATCAGTAGGCTTATGTACACACAACTAGAAAATGGATTGCTGTTCATTGATGACCATATTGATTTACACTGAAATTTGTTTGAATTAATTTTTGAATCTAAAGTAGAGTCCCAATGTTTTGTGGCCAGGTGTTATGAGAAGAAAAAAATAATGTAATTACCAGACTCATATTTAAAGTCCACTAGACTAAAACAAAACATCTACCTGAAGGCAAATTGTCTTTATAGTATTGACTGTATTTCCTGATGTTTAATCTAAATTACTGAGCACACCTATGCAATTTGTGCCAAACAAGTCACATCTTCAGTCCAAAGTCTGCATTTTTGGGCAGAACAACAAAGAACTTCACAAGTCTGGAAAATATCAAGTTAACTAACTGTTCATCTTGATTGTAAATTGAAACTTCCCAGAAAAAGCCAATTCTACTTTGAAGCAATTCCCCAAAGCAGACATAAAGATGAGAATGAGAGATAATTAAAAAAAACAACATTGGAGACCCCAGAAAGAGGAGAGAAAGTGATCAAAAAGTAACAAAAGATTCATAATTAATTCATCATCTAATTTCTGTTTTTCTTTGGGATGACATAATGTGTACCATGCTTGCTCTGCAGTTTAGGGGTATCTGGGGTAACTTTGGAAATTGAGATCGATGGATTTTCCTATGTGTTTCAGCATTAAAACACACTACTAACTAGAGCATACAAAACATTTGCTAGACCAATAATTCAATATAGCTCTGCATTATGGAACCTGCATTATGTATCTGGTATTGAAACAGTTGAGAAAGTCCAGAAAAGTCCAGAAGAAGAGTTCTCCACTCCTCTACTCATTGCAAAATACCTTATTCCACCAGACTTGAAATTCTATACCTAGAAAACCTAGAACTCTGCTGCCTTCAGTTGGATCAAAGTATAGTGTATAAAATCATACACTGCAATGTCCTACCTGTTAATGAATACTTCAGCTTCAGCCATAACAATACAGGGGCACACAATAGATACAAACTCAATGTAAATCATACCAAACTTGTTGCAGGAAATACGACTTCAGCAACAGAGTGGTCAGTGTCTGGAATACTCTACCTGACTCTGTGGTTTCTTCCCCAAACCCCAAAAACTTTAACCTTAGACTGTCTACTATTGACCTCACCCCTTTCCTAAGAGGTCTATAGGGGGCATGCATAAGCACACCAACGTGCCTCCCGTCCCTGTTTCTTTTATTTTTCTTATATGTACCCATTTCATGTATTCATAACTATGTTTATACTTATACCTGTTATCTTATAATCGCTTGATGAAATAAAATAAAAATAAAATAAAATTGACATAGTTTCATTGAATGCATGGTACAAGCTATTGGCCAGCAGCATTGTGACTAAAAAAATCTTAATCTTTATTATGGACTGTGAGAGTAAGGGTGTCAAAAGTCCAAAAGGCTGAGAATATGATAAGCAATGCAGACCTTTTGAGTTGATTAGTGGCCCATTCACAGATTGCGAAAATGGCATTCATCTAAGAAAATCTAGAGTTCTTGGGAATCATAAAGGTCAATAGATTTATCGTGGCCGAAACTTTCAAAGATTTAAGATGTCCAAAGCATTATTCATGGAGGTTTTATATTTAAATAAGTTCAGAAAATTGTGAATCATAGGGTCCCCAAAACCACGCCGTAGCTTTTACACAATATTTTTTGATCAGTTGTATTTCTATCCAGATCTCAAATGTAAACAAGAGATCTATTCACAAAAGAAATCACTGTGATTATACTATCATTTTATCTAGGTCACCATTTTCTAATAATTAAAATGTGAAAGGAAGTCAATGCCCTAATAAAATCCAAATAAATCCATCCACATAAATAAAATGGTAAGACTGGGACTGTATAAGAAATTGTAGTGTTCCAGGAAAATAATGAAATGAAACCCTGCCACTTGTTCATGATTCTACCTACTACAAGGTGACTCATGAATACATTGCATTAAAAAGCAATACTATTTAAACACCCAGACAATACCTTATCGTATTCTCATATCTTTCTTGCCAACTCTAGCAAAAAAGAAAAGCTGATTTCATTGTCTGGTACTTTTGAATTTTACAGACTACCTTATTGCTTGTTTCTTGTTACAACGAGTTTTAAAAGAGAAAGAGAATAAATCATGTTTCCTCCTAAACCAAGATTATTAACATTTAGAATAACTAAAAAGAGCAAGGAGTTTTTCTCTCTCTCTCTCTCCCCTCCCCCAATGGTGAGCAACTTGTTCTAAACAGAATCAAGTTCCAATTCAGTTTAATTAACTTCCTCTAATTAACTTAAGATAAACAGAGCAGATTCATTAAAACAAGCAAAACACAGAAGCAAACCAAACTTCCACGAAAGAAAAATGCTACACTCGCCATACCTTTAAACTATTTTTAATTAAATAATTTAATATTAAAGAAATAATGGATTTTTTTACAGTAAAATAATGCCTTTTCTTAATACACACCAGTAATGCCCTGGAGGGGTGCAAAGTTCTAAAAAAACAACTATATAACAACAAATATAGAGTTTGCTTGAATTAGAGTTTGCTTATCACACATTTTTGTTAGGTATTATCATATATTTCCTTAGAAACATTTTACCTCAAAACAACAACAACAACCCATAACTATATAGCTTTATTTCTTGTATAGATTTAAACTATATCAGCTTTCTAAAAGTGTAAAATTAAAAGCTGAGCAGATATTGGCTTCTTCCTTTTGGAAAATATTGTATATATAGTACAGACAAACAGCAATATGGAAAACTTCAAGCATTTTTTTCTCTTTGGAAAAACTAAAATGAAATGGGAAAACAAAGTTCCCTAGGAGGCAGAAAAGAATAATAATTAAAGAAAGATCCATTGTTATATTGAGGAAAATGTCCAGAAGAGATAGTAATGTGTGACAAAAAATATTCTCCACAACAGTAACACTTCTGACCACGACCAAATCAGATTCCAACCAAAAAATTCACATTTTTTTTCCTTAGCTGATTTCCCCTTCTGCACCATTTTTTTTTTTTTTTTTTGTAAGCACCAAATTTTCAAAATTAGGTTCAGGTCACAACCAAATTGGGTTGCGACCAAAGTTATGAAATTAATTATTGTCGTGACCAGAGGTTCTACTGGACTTTGAATTTCCATGAAATCTTCCATCAGCCTCAATCAACAAAGCCCAGGAATTTGGAATTGTGAATTGTGAAAACTGCAATCAATTGAGCGTGGCATCCTTTTCTAGATTGTGCAAAATTATGACTAACTGTAATAATTGTTAATATAAAGCAATGTATAGGGCTGCCACATAGAGGTGGTATTCAGCAGGTTCTGACCAGTTCTGGAGAACCAGTAGCGGAAATTTTGAGAAGTTCGGAGAACCGGCAAATATACCTCTGACTGAAGATTTTACAGTATCCTTCCCCTTCCAAGCCCACCAAGCCACGCCCACAGAACCAGAAGTAAAAAGTTGAATCACACCACTGCTGCCACAGAGGATGACTTTAAAAAAGTAGTTAAGATGGCAGTCATGATGGTATGATTGAAATTCTGACTTTTTCTATTGCTATCAAACTATCACAAGCACCTTTTTGACCACACCTTGCAGACACCCTTAAGCTTGGATCTTCTATAATCTTTCTAATTATTTTACTTTAGAACAAATGATGTTCTAAAGTGTCTATGTAAACACTTTCTCACATGGAAATGTTAGCTGTTGTGCTTGCCAAAAACCTTTGCAAAGCTCTCCATCAACTGGAGGCCACAAAACACAGTTGTAATAAAGGCTGACCCATAGAAAGTCATGTAAACATTCTAAGCCTATTTTTACTTGCCCTTTTGATTGCCAAGAACAATTCTCTCTCACAACTTTGATGTCTCCCAAAGAAGCTAGCCTCAGAAGATGGGCGTTTCTATGTCTCTGGTCTCAGAAACCAAAACATGGTAAAAGATAGAAAGGTACTGAGCCAGTTAACTACTCACATCTGGCAGATGTTTTGCATTTCTAAACAGCAAACAACTCATAATGCTTTTAAAAGGGACAGCTAAACAATTACTTATGATTAGCTATATCAAGCCTGCAATCTTTTTTCAGTTTCCCTAAATTCCCACAGCCGATGTTATCCCAGTGGAATATAAAAACAGGGTAAATATAGTAAAATCTCTGCTCTGGGAATTGTGTATTTAAAGTTCCAACCCTTTATTCAACTGCTATAAACCAAATAATGAAAATTGTTTGAGATTTCAGGCTAAGTACCAGTGATTGAGTGAGAACTACAGTATATTAAAGCAATGATGGAATAACTTAATTCCAACTTGGTCCCTCAACTTCTATACTTTGAACAGTAGTATTTAAAATGTTGATTATTAAACTATATAAAAAAATCAGTCCAATAATTAAGATTTGCATTTTACCTAAAAAAAAAAAAAAACAGAAGCAAAGTTTCTCTGAATTATTGTACATTAATCCTTTGGCATGGCAGATGCTACCCATCTGCAATAATATCTTCCAAATATTTTGATTTGTTTGGGGGGAAGCTATAAAGTTTTGGTGACAATTATTATTATTTGTTTGTTTTTACAAGCACATTATGCTTTAAAATTTTTATTTATCTTTAGATAAGATAAGAAGATTCCAGTTAAGCTGGAAGGTAGTATTTTGTCAACATATATTGTTACTTCTTAACTAAATATTTCTGGTTGATAGTCACTACTAAATATGTTTGTCCAGCAAAAAAGACCAGAAATTCTAAATACTTCTCAATAAAAAAGTTTCTTCCACTATTAAAAAAAGAACATCCACATTTGTATAACATTTGCATATGCTATTATACATGCAGATACACCTTTATATGACCTTCTCAGTCATTTGCTCAAATGTCAAGAATTTGCCTTTCTTTCTTATTCTTCTTTGTATTTAAATTGAACATGTAACGAGCACCTCTGCAAATACTGGCTATTTCAAAACAAGAGATTTCCCTTTCTAAAATAGAAACGTTCTTTTATTATTTATTTTATTGATTTCAGAAATACCCATTACCAGTCTTCAAAATCATATCCAACTTTCCAAAATATATGTTATGTAACGCTGTTGCAAATCTCTCATTTCAATTGCTAAGGAAATAAGGTGTTAGAGAAGAAAGCCTATTAGATTCCTCTGTTTTTATGAAGCTGAATTAAAATCTGAGATCCAGTAAATTAGTTCAAAAGATTTTTTTTCCCAAAACAGTTGAAAAACTTAATGGCCAATTCTCATATGTTCCAATACTGAAGTAGTTTTCATGTATTTTAGCAGAGGTTCAGCAGTAAAATCCCAGCCTTTCCACTTAGCTGAGCTTGGTGCAATGAGATGGAAAATCCTACGGTGTGTTGTTGAAGTAGTGTCACAGCAGCTTGTAATAAACCCTTGCTCATGTCATTTTGTAAATGCATTTTCAGACCTCAACCATTTGTTTGGAAGATTATGGTTACAATCTCCAGGATATGGGTCACATAAAGAGCTGCACCTGCAGTCAGTGAAACCTTCTCATTTTCCACCCAGTAGGAATTGGCTGAGACACATCCTTGTTTTTTCCTCCAGTTGTTCATTTCTCTAAAGTTTGAATACGACTAAGTATCCAGGTATATCTGAATTCTTGATTCATCAAGTATACTAACAATCCTGCTTATTTGCCAACATTATTATCATGGGATAAAACTGGGATCTGAAAATCTGAGCATGTAGCAAGAAATATCATTCTTTAAACCTAGCATCACATGTTGATTCAGAAGGCATAGACATGTGTAGAGAGAAAGTTCATGAATGCCTCAAGATGTGTCATAGCTTGGTAGGATTTATTAATGGTTATTACAGATTTCTGCCAAATTTTTCCCACTGTGTTACATCCCTTGAATACTTCACTGAATGGGAGAATGTATGGCAATGGACAAACATTAGAAGGAAATAAAATGGTGGCATAAATCATAATGTCCACATATTATAGTGCATTAAGTTTGCTTATGATGTCTCAAAATATATTTTTAAAAAGCCAATTATGAACTCATAGCTGCCAACTTATCATCTCTTGATTGGCACATTCTGTTCTCTGGCTGTAACACTACAGAAGAACATTATAATGCCTTCTTGCTTGAACTTGAAAAAGTCATTAAACTATATGTTTAATTAGTAACTCCCCCAAACAAAAACAAAACAATTTACCCAAAATAATAAGATAACTTCAATCTAAAAAAAATCCTTATGGTGTAAAAACAAAACTAAATACATAGCCAACTTTAAAAACCAATACAACATCTTATGCCAACAGATAAAGGCAGAATTCATCTATTACCATTGCAAGCAAGAGGAAAATCTTTTATTCACAAAATCCACCCATGCCTTCTATAATTTTGTAAACACCAAACTTAAAGACTCAAAAGCCACCCCATCCTTAAAAGGCCTAATGGGAAACCTCTTCAACACATTCTTCAGTTCAGTCTTTGTAAACAGTAATGGCTCATTTCCTAATCGT
>BLBF01000017.1:22240113-22266038 GCA_015471245.1 Laticauda colubrina
TGTTTTTTTAAGTTATCGCGGGTACTTACATGTGTGCTGTTCAGCTTCCTTCGGGTATTATCCCACGTCATTGTAGTTCTGTTAAAGTTGTAGCAACGTTTCAGCAGAATCTCATCTGCCATCATCAGGCTTCTGATATATATATAATAGATTATTCTGGTCAGCTTACAAATAGTTAATGTAAAAACAACCAAATGATACATTTGAAACTGTAGAAGATAATGCCAACGCAATAAAAATCCTCATTAAAATTCATTTCATTCACCAAAGTAATTACACCTATCAATAGCATTCAATGCAGCTGTTGTGTCAATTTCACAATTTTCCCACATCTCAACACTGATTTGCAAAATCAAGTTTTCAGGATTTTTTTTTTTGGGGGGGGAAAGGCCAACAATCTAAACTACTCCCCAAGGGGAAGAAAAAGAGACTTTTCTACTGTACTGCCCACCCTATGGTGGCCACCTATTATAAGATGGCACCTATAGGGTGGACACATATTATAATAAGGGGAATAGTGTTGGCACCACAGCAAAAAAGTCTCTTTTTCTTCCTTGAACCATCAGATAACACCCCTTCGTTGACTTGATCCCTTAACAGATTTAATGGGATGGAAATATGTAACTGGGGAGATGGCATCAAGTCACCTGGTTCCTATGTAGGACTTTATAGATCATTACTGGCACTTTGTATTGAATCAGGAAGTAAACCAACAAACAATGTAGGTCATAGGGTAATGGTTGCTAGTTTTCCCCTAAACTGAGTCACAAATAAAAAGATTTGCTCAATAAACACAATGTACTCTGAAGATTTGCATCAACTCCCTTAATGTCTTGGTGAATTATGCCACACAGAGATTACTGCACATGCACAGCAGGACATACACAAAACCCTTGCATGATGCCAACTGAAACGCATTGATGACTTTTTGAAAATACAAAATATTACAAGAGATATTGGTCATAACAAGAGAAGCCTAATTTGTTTTCATCTATTCTCTAAATTGTAGAAGACCTATCTCCCTCTGCCTCTGCTCAGCCCTCCCTCCTCCCTGACTGAAGGCACACTTGAGAAAATATAAATCTTTTCATAAAGCATCAAGAAAACCTAGCATATCTTTTTTTCCTGGTAGAGCTCTTTTTTCTCCTCACTCTTACCCCAAAGTGTAACATGCCTGTATGAGATCATCCAGAGAAGAACACAGTTTGTATAGTAGTATACAATATATATAGTAATATACTATATACACTATATATATAGCAGTATATATCATGTACTACTAATCAAAAGGTTAGTGGACCTTATTTGAATAACTTTAATATGTGTAACTATTGAAAAATGTTCATGCATGTATGTATACATATACAAATGAGGCCTTTCTTAATTTCCTTGACTTAAATACCTTATATGAAGGTATCACTATCATTTTTGAAACTGTGCTTAAATTTGTCCTGCATCGTTACCAAATGTTTCCTTCTCTGACACTTTCTATTTTTTATATTCTTTCAATTTTTTTAAAGCTCATTTTATTGTTGCAAGGGGGCAAGAATACTTCTATTCTCACCACGAACTTAACACTCAATGCTGAATTGACTTCCTACTCTGATAAAGCTTCCTTAGGAGAAATCCTCCAAATATCTGAAACCACAGAAGTAAGTTAGCCACAGAGCACCTCACAACTGATGGAAGGACAGTGCTCTTGTGCACATCTGATCTCAAAAAAATTGCTACTGGTTCAGCCGAACTGGTATTTCCAACTATCAACTGGGTGACCATCGACTGTGCTACATGATTTAGATTAGCTAGAAAGCAGGAAATCATCGGTCTACCCAGTCACATAACCAAATAGCCATGCCCACAGAGCCGGTAGTAAAAAAATTTGAATCCCACTACTGCACAGGATACTTTTTTTGCATATAACAAATAAGAATCATGAAGGTTTCTGCAACCCTGAATCAACTGCAAGTATTATTTAACATTATAGAATTATATTTAATATTTTAAACTTCAAACTAAAGCATTTAATTGTATAATATTGATATTGCCAAACATTTAGCCTTTCCTGGTATATTCTTAGTTATGTATTATTTCTATTCTGTGCATCTCTTTACAGTACTGCCTGGCTGCCAGCAAAGCCTCACATTAAATACATTATTTTAGAATTTAGATTAATTATTTAATTAGTTGCCCTTTCTGTCCTTCTGTTGCCTGGGGCTACTAAAATAGTTAATTTAGAAAAGTATATAAAATGCTAAAGGCCCCATTCTTAGGAAAGCTGTTGACTCTGATGAACTATTATATGAAGGAAATTAAAATGAAAATCAAATTTTAAAATGAGTTTGGCATCCTCATTTATTTACACCTTGTACTGTAAGCATGAAAGGCAGCCTAATACATATGTTCTGACTCTGCATTTCTTTGTTTATTATCAAAATTATTCTAAAGAGTTGAAAAGCCTTCCCCATCTTTTAATGCTACTGCACTTCATCCACCACCTTATTAAGTTCTGGTTCGCCTCAGGTGGAAGGTAAACTAGTTCAATTATTCTCAAAATATTTTTCTTCAAGGATCTGTTTTCAGGTTCACTCAAAATTCAGTCACTCTAGCCTAGTAGCTAAACTTACTCAAAGGGCAAAAATAAAACAGGATTACAGCTGTCAAAGAATTATATACATTTTTTTTTTCTTGAACCACAACCTGTTTGTTCACATTACAACTTTTTAAAGATTGCAGTGCCCTGTCTGTAGCTCTCCTTAATGCTTGGGCTGATCTGAGACCTTTATTAGAAATTGTGGGGCAAAAAGCAGAAAGCACGCATGCAAGGTTATTAAAAGGCAGAGATACAAGGAAACTTGCATGTACTTGACTTCAATCTCCATTCTTCCAAGCCATTTCAACATAAGTAGAGAATGCAAAGTCTAACATAGATGTCCTTCACTGCAATCATCCTCCTTCAGATTCCCAGCTGCCCATTGTAGAGACTGATCAGTTGACTGCAGTTCCCACAAACTGCATATTTCATAGCGAAGAATGCATTTGTGGGAAGCTCCCCTTCCTAGAAGAATGAAATGTTTTGGAAAATATTTAAAAGGTAGAATATTATATTTCCCTAAAGGAGAAATGGAGAAACATGCTCTTAAAGACAAAAAGCAGCTCCCAAGTCTTTCTTAATAGCCCACAGCAGATGCCAGCACTTAAGAGAGAAAGAGCTTATTGAAAGAGGACAAGTATCTCGATAGCTCTATTCATAAGCAAAGCAAATACTGCAGGCAGAAATCCACTCAAGACAGGATATTTCAAAACTCCTTGGCAGCCCCTCACCCATGAAATCCATTAGCCACAATAGAAATTGCCCAACACCCTTTCAGAACAAAAGTCCTGTTGTGGCCCACCAGTGACCAATGGAGCTGGCAGCAGATTCAGACAGTGAGGAGGTAAGGGAGAAACATAGGCCCATCCTGAAGTCTGACAATTATCAGCTGCCTTCAGAATCAGACCTCAGTGGGGCAGAAGAACAGTTGGAGCCTCTTCCCAGTGTGCGCATGCGCAAAGCTGTCAGAAGAAGGGAACAGCTAAGGAATAAGGGTTGACTCAGGAGTAAAGTAACAGGTGGACATTGAATGGCCCTTCCCATAGGGAATAAAGAGGAGTTAGAGGGGAGTGGGGTTTGCAGGAGACAGTTCATTAATTAGGGTGAAGATCTGTTCCTGATTTCTTGCCAAGTATTGTCTACTACAGAGTGGCATTTGGAAGATATCAGCCTGGCAGCTCTCCAAGCCCGATAAAGTTCTGTAGTTGGGAAATCTCTTTAAAGACTATTGGCCAGGAATTTGCTGGAGAGGAATTCACTTTAAACTAAATAAAAGGGGTTTTATCGAGGAGTTGGTTTCGTGCTTTTGGGAAGCCCAGGTCAGAACAAGCCCCTTCATTGTACCACCCCCAGAAGAGTTAAAACTTCACAGTCACAGAAACCTATAAAGATCCATCTACTCCTTCAATCATTTGTTCAGCTCCAGAACTGTCTTTGTGGCTCTGTTCAATAAACTATCTTTCCAATCAGCCTCCATGTTGTTTCCAGCGTTTTTCACCCAACTTGGAACTGAACCAGATGGAGATTTCTTCCAACACATGTAAAAACAGGCAAATAATCCTCCCCACTCATTTTTCCTATTAGTCCCCACACAATTTCATGAATGATTATCTGCTTGAGAAACCTTTAAAAAGAGAAATTATCCAGGGAGGACTGAAATCTTCTTGTGCACTGAGTGCTCATCTCTTTAGCTTCCATAGCCTCCCTGTGAAATCCTATGGAAACAAATCATGAAGAAAACCTGAACTTTTTAAGGAACTTCTTCTGCTCACACATTCTTATCTGGTGGGCTGGAGCACATCAAGCAACAACCTGATGACTAGTGACAGAAGCATCCTTGTGCTATATGCAGAAAATGTAGTGACAATTGCTCACATTAAGGAAAGAAAACAGAGATTAAAACATGGAATAGGAAGTTAAAAAAAAATGGTGGGACAAAGGCAAAAAAAATGACAGAGGACAAAAATATCTCAGAAGGAGAACAGGTATGGTAGATTTCCTGTTGCAGATGGGCTCATAAATCCAATACTCTACAGTATATGTTTTAGAAAAACAATCTGTTATAAGGGATAAATGGTTTGTTTCCTACTCACAGAAGAATTCTACCACCACCAATGCACTGCGACATTTCTATATCCAGCTGTTTCCCTAAAAAGGCACAAGATATTCAAATATTGAAGAAATGACATTATGAAGTCTCTCTTTTATTTCAGAGTATGGTATTTTCTTTTCCTTTATTCTATTGCAATTTTATTTTGTGTTTTATAGTATTTAAATGCATATTGCTTAATCGTTCCATTTCTCTCAGTCTTGATTTTTAAGCTTTTTTTGACTATTACATTTGTCTTTTGTATTTGATTTTGCTTCTGTGTTTTTCACCTTGCTGATTATTCACTGCAATTAAATAAATTGCAATTATATTCAATGGCAATATGCTCAAAGCTAGCTATTGATATTCCTGCCTCACCAACAGTATGATACAGGCAACTTGACTATTATCATTACACTTAAGGAAACAATTTTTGTTTTGCAACCGGGCTCAGAGGTGATATTCAGCAGGTTCTGACCAGTTCTAGAGAATCGGTAGCGGAAATTTTGAGAACCGGCAAATACCACCTCTGACTAGAAATTTTACAGGATCCTTCCCCTGCCACTCCCATCAAGCCATGCCCACAGAACAGGTAGTTAAAAAAAATCTGAATCCGATCATGGACCAGGCAGCCCTGTTTCATTCCAATGTACTCCTAAATGAAAGGTAGCCAGATTCTTTTAAATTATTTGGATTGCTCTTGAATTCACTTTCTCTGCAGAAAACTCACATTAATTTTAACATGAGTTATGCTTTAGTAGGTAAAAGGAGTCCCTTTCTTTAGGGAACATGTATGATTGCCTTAGATTGCTCCAGAGAGCTCTTGCATTTTTCAGGCAAATGGAACAGTGTTTCCATCATGGCTGCTTAATGAGTAGGAATGACCTTCTCTCATAGATACAGTGGATTCCCAGAAGGAAGGGCAAGTAGACCAGTCATTTCAAGAACACTCTGCAGTGCAGTTTCTTAGGCTATGAAATAAGCTAATCTTGAAAGTATTAATTGAACTGTCCTTCTGTACTATTGCCTTCTCAATAGCATACTCTACTTCAAACCCAATTCAAGGCACCTAAAATAGAAATTCAAGGCTATAGGAGCATGAAAAAAAGCAGACTTACACAGATAGTTTCACAATGTCTTACATTTCGCTGAGTGGCAGGAAATCTCTGCATTCATGCCATCCCTTATGTTGACCATGAATGAGCACGTCTGTGTATTTTATTTAAAATTGTGAAAGTGAAACTAGAGGTGTTAATCAAGAAATCCCTGGTCCAAATTCCATCCCTCTCATGAACTCATTCTTCAGCTACAATTCTCAGATTCAGTCCACTCTTCAGTAAGATGGAATGATAATATTGAGTTAATTTACAGAGTTTTTTTTCTCATAAATTATACCAATATCAGCATGGAGAGTGCTTAGAAATATATAATTGGTCCACAATTGTTCAGTATTATGTCAACTAGGAAGACTGAGAAATGCACACAATAAAGACCATGCTGCGCAGAGTAGCACAGACAAAAATAAACCCTTCCCTCGTATGAAGCAACGTTTTAAATGTAGACTTGCTAAGCTAAATTAGAAAAGAGAGAATAACACAAGAATAACAGGGATCAAATTTACAGAGAGACTACAGGTAGTCCTTAACTTGCCACAGTTCACTTGTGACCTGTATAATATATATATATTAGAATAGAATAATGTATGTGTATGGTGTGTGTGTGTATGTGTAGAATATGTGTGTGTATGGTGTGTGTGTGGTGTGTGTGTTATGTATAGGTATGCATAGATATATACTTTCTTTTGAGAGCAGGCAACAGAATTTCATTTTTAATGTGTGCCAGTATGTTCACAGTAAAAAAATGACAATAAAGGTTATTTTAATCTTAATCTTTTGTCCTGGACTGGCCTTTTGAACATGTTTTCTGGGTAGGAAGAATCTCTACGATTAGCTTGAACTGTCATTGGCAACTCTGCATTAACAAAGTAAAGAAGATAACATCACACAAAATATTTTTGTCTTTATACTTTTTCTCCCATCTACATTTCTTTTTATTTTGGCATCCTAAGTTATTGAAGGTAGGGAAGGTAAATGTAATATGTCTCTTTTTCATAAGATTCTTGGGGATTTTTTTTTTTAATCTAGCTTGATTCTAAAAATCACAGATGGTATTTCACTGATTGGATATTCATCAAATAAAAATAAATAATTTTAACAAGTCAGTGAAAATTAAAACATTTTTGGATGTTTCAGTTTTCATTTAGACAAGCCTTCATCTGGAGTACTAACCTCCAGATTAATCTTCAGTGAGAGTCAAAAAAGATGTCATGTTCAAAGTTAGTTTTGTATTTATGAACTTTATAAACAGCAGTTTCCAGTATTGGTTTTGAGGTTCTGGTTTAGACACTGATTTCTTAGATATCTTAAGACTGCTTTGAGCAAGAGCAGTCAAACAAAAGATAATAGTACTAATAAAGATAACTTAGACCCATTCTTATGACCTCTATGAGAGGTTTTTATAAAGAGATTTAGCAACAAGCCATATGTGTTTTCAATGGTCCGTGTGAAGCCGGAACAAAATTTTCATTTCCTGACCCAACTTTTGTTCCACAGGGAGAAACTAAGAGCTGTTACTATGTAAGGACTGGTTTATTGTGATATGAATATGGAGAAGGGAGAGGAAGCACATGAATATTATGCTTCCTGTCTATATAGGTCACATTATATATGAAAAGAAATAAACAGATCAGTTTCCACAAGCAGAGGAATATGTAAATTATCCATAAAAGAATAGAAGCCCTTTTCTATATTGATCAAAGTACTGGTTAATGGTCCATGGGTATTTAGCCACATCTATTCTATTACATTTTTACATTCCGCAGCAATTTTTACAACTCTTTTTGTTCAAAATATGTCTTTCTTAATATAGTTTCATATCAAAGTTGTCTTGGATCATTTGGAAAGATCAAACTCCAGTGGATTATTATATTCTGAACTGTACATTAGTCTAGGAGCTGTTAGTGTCCCAATTTGTGAAAAATAAATCCCTGATCATCAGTTTTTAGTACTTAAATAAATGGATGTAAGAAAAGTCCATATCTTGCTGAGCACAAAGTACATACACAGTGCTTAATCCATCTTGCTATAAAATGTGACTCCTAATTACATTCTTCTTTGATTTCCTATACACTGTCCTTCATGTTTCCTCAACAGGAGATATAATTCCTCAACTTAATATAATTCTGTGCAGCACGTAGCTTTTTGTCTCATTTCCAAAATCATCTTCAATTTTACATGTCATTTTCCAACAGCTATGATCTGTGCTCATGAGATTAAAACAATCAACTGGAAAACACACCACCCTTATGCTCCATATTTTCATGTAAGGCATTGCATTACTAAATCCTTGTGAGGTATTTATTTAAATTTATACTGCCTAACTACTGGAGGGCAAGGTGGCAAGTCTCAAAGAAGTGATTCAAAGAAAGCTTCATACTGAATTACACTGACAAACCTAAAGCAGGGTTACAGCCCTACATAATATATGCAACAATTCTTTGTAGTCTATTACACAGTTATTGTATGATAATTGAATAATTATTTGCAGCCCTTGAGAAGCAATGCAAAATGTATGTGAGTAATTCAAAATATACAGCTGAAAAAAGTCTGTAGGAGTGATAATTGGATGACATAAAGATGGGAGGTGCTAGGGGAATTACATAAAATCATGGAGTGTTTTATTATCTTTTGGAAATAAATCCAGATACAAATATTTAAGCAATCCCAATAGTTCTCCCAATGCATTTAGCAGTTAATTTCTTATTCTTTGGAAATAGTGGTTAAATTTATGCTAAAAAAGTCTTAGAGAGATATTCTTTACCCCACAAAAGTGATCATCATCAAACAGTTACCATCCACATTATTTATTTATTTATCTATTCATTTATTTATTTGGTTTATCAATTGCTTACAAGATAATAGGTATAAGTAAAAACATAGTTATGAATATATGGATAAAAATAAGAAAAATAAAAAGAAACAATAGGACAAGGACGGTAGGCGCATTGGTGTGCTTATGCACCCCCCCTACAGACCTCTTAGGAAAGGGGTGAGGTCAACAGTTGAAAGCCTAAGGTTAAAGTTTTTGGGGTTTGGGGAAGAAACCACAGAGTCAGGTAGAGTATTCCAGACATTGATTACTCTGTTGCTGAAGTTGTATTTCCTGCAATCAAGTATGGTACGATTTACATTGAGTTTGTATCTATTGTGTGCCCCTGTATTGTTATGGCTGAAGCTGAAGTATTCATTAACAGGTAGGACATTGCAGTGTATGATTTTATACACTATACTTTGATCCAACTGAAGGCAGCAGAGTTCTAGGTTTTCTAGGTATAGAATTTCAAGTCTGGTGGAATAAGGTATTCAGAAACAAGTAGAGGAGTGGAGAACTGTGAAATATTTTTGGACTTTCTCAACTGTGTTAATATCAGATACGTAATGTGGGTTCCACACTGATGAGTTGTATTTGAATATTAGTCTAGCAAATGTTTTGTATGCTCCAGTTACTAGTGTAATATTACCAGAGAAAAAGCTACATAAGATTAGGTTAACAACTCTTAATGACTTTTTGGCTATGTAGTTACAGTGGGCTCTACCACTTAGGTCATTTGAGATGAATACTCCAAGATCCTTGACAGAGTTTGGATCATCAACAAGGTCTTGACTATTCAGCCTGTATTTTATTTTCTAATTATTATTCTTTTGCCAATATGTAAGTCAGAGCATTTATTTGTTGAGATTTGAAGTTGCCATTTGTTTGACCATTCTGATACATAGTCAAGATCTTTTTGAAAGGTAGCAGTATTGTCTGTGGTATTGAACAGCTTTACATCATCAGCGAAGAGAATGCAGTTGTTCTTCATATGATCACAGAGGTAATTTATGTAGAGTATGAAGAGAGTTGGTCCAAAAACACTGCCTTGGGGGACACCACTATTGACATGCACATAAATTGATAGGATGCTCCCAATTTTGACCATTTGTTGTCTGTTTGATAGGAATGCTTCTATCCAGTTATGCAGGTGTCCAGAGATACCATAAGATTTTAGTTTTAGGAGTAGTTTGTTATGTACCACTGAATCAAAGGCTTTACAGAAGTCAATGTAGATTGCGTCTATTTCATTGCCCTGATTGAGTTGTGTAGTCCATATGTTTTTGCAGTGTAAGAGTTGCAGATTACATGATAGTTTTTTCCTGAAAACAAATTGTTTATTGGAGAGTAGGTTGTTTCTAAGTGGAGGATGATGGAATTGTTAATAATTGTTTCCATAACTTTACAGGTGACACAGCATAAAGAGAATGGTCTGTAATTTTCAACTAGGCTGGGGTCTCTCTTTTTGAAGATGGAGATGACTGTGGCTTGTGACCATAGTTTTGGCAAGGAGCTGGTCCTGAAAGATTTTTCAAAGATTATGCTTAAAGGTTTGGCTTTGGCAGTGAGTAGCTCTTTTAAGAAGCAGGCACATACTCCATCTGGTCCAATAGATAGAGATGATTTTAGATTGCGTAGTGCTTTTTCAAAATTGTCTTCTGTAAAATCGATATGTGTTAGATCATTGTAGTTGTCTGTGGTTCAGCTAGGAAATAGTGGGCATGATCCATTGCTGTTTACAAATACTGAGCCAAAGAATGTGTTGAAGAGGTTGGCTTTAATGGTGTCTTCGTTGCAGTCTTTACCATTAGGTCCTTTCAGGGGTGGGATGGACCTTGAGTCTTTTAGTTTGTTGTTTACAAAATTGTAGAAAGTGCGGGTGGAATTGGTGCATAGAAGATTTTCTTCTTGTTTAATGTGATAATTGGTGAATTCAGTTTTTATCTGGTGGCATAAATTTTTGTATCAGCTTTTGAAGTTGGCAACGGGACCAGATTTGTTTTTCCGCCAGAGTGATCTCTTTTGGGATTGAAGCTTCCTTATTGTTATGGGTAATCTTTTTTTCTGGTTTTTGGAGATGTTATTGGTACATATAGTTTGATGACTCTTTTGACTTCAAGTAAAAATATGTTGTAATGAACTTCAACAGTTTTGCATCCAGAGAATAGAAATTGCCAACCAAGGGATGAGAGATTGTTGTTTATAAGATCATAATTGCCTTTTTTGAAGTTATAATTGGGGATTCTGTCATTGTGTTGATTTTTGGGTGGACATATGTTGAGACAAAAGTCAATCATGCTGTGGTCACTGTTGGAAAAGGGTTCTTTAATTTATATTCCATAAATTGAATTCAAACTATTGCAGAAGATGAGACTGAGGCAGTTGTTAAGTCGAGTATTGTTGGTTACTAGTTGTTCCAGTCCCAGGTTTGTTACAGCATTGTAGATGGTTGTATGTATGGGTTCAGTTTTACATTCATTTAGAGTCCAGTGAATATGAGGTCGATTGAAGTCAGCAAGAAAGATATAAGTGTGTGGGCAGGATGTTGCTCATGTTCGTAGTGAATTTAACTTGTGTACATGTTCAATGTCATAATCAAGGCTCTGTAACATCATAAGAATTGAAATGTGATATTTAAGGACAGTTCACAGACAATGGTCTCAGGAAGATCAAGCTCCTGGGTAACCTGGATGTTTTTTAGATATAAGGACTTTTTATAGAAGATAGCAGCACCACCTCCTCTATGGATTTCACAATCTGATTGGTACACATGATAGTCTCTTACTGTGGTAAGGGAGTCAGGGAGAGATGCATTGAGCCATGTTTCACAGATAAATATGATGTTGAATTAAGCCATATTTAATAAGAGGAGAAATTCAGGTATTTTATTCACAAGGCTTCTTGCATTGAGTAGCTTGCATTTATTTATTTATTTATTTATTTGTTGTTTGTTTGTTTGTTTATGGTTTTATAACCACAAGACTTAATATTCAAAAGGCCTTAAGATCATTAAAAATAGCATAAAAAAGAAAGCAAGATTATAATTCACATGTTTGTCTAGAGATCAATACAAGAACTAGGAGAACTTCCCTGAGAAGATAAATCCAAAGCTGGGAAGCCATCACTAAAAACCTTCCTTTTAAAGCAATAACTTTTCACTCAGTTGGAGTTTTTTCTGATCTCTATTGTCAGCTCTGTTTTTCTCTTTTAAATTGTTTCCAGCATCTTTTTAGCAAGTCTAAAGATATATATTAAAGTCTGATAGAGTTTTATGCTTAATTATGTGGGACCAAAGTTAAAATTCTGATGCCTGGAACCTTCACCTTTCAAAGGAAGGCAGGGAAAACATCAGGGGTAGGTTCTGCTGGCTCTATAGAACCAGTAGCTCTGAAGAGCAGCAGACACAGAACCGGTTCTGTGTCTGCTGCTGTTTGGCTCAACCACCCACCAGGCCTGTTACCTGACCTTTATTTTCTATTTTTTCAACTTCAGCTGCTTTGCCCAGCACAGCTGAGGCTGAAAAAACAATAAAAAGGGTGTTTTTCAAATGCTGTGCACCCACATGCAACACTTATCGGCTGTCCAAACAGCACAGCTTCAGGTGTAGTACAGGTGCATGCAAAACGTAATCAACAAACTGATAATAACACTGTTTGAATCCCACCCCTGGATAACTTGTTAATCCCAAATCAAATTTTATCCAGAATGATAATGTTGAGGTAATTCCCCATTAGGAGAATGAGCACATACAAGGAGACGTATCTGAGAGTAGTGTTTGAATAATACACACACAGTACACAGATACAATGTACAGTAAATGTAGGGTTTTACTTCCAGACAGTTTAAGCAAAGTTCAAGGTAAGCAGTCCAAAAGTCATTCACAGGTAAATCAGTCAGTTTTTCAATCCAGGGATAATCCAAATATCAAAGTCCAGTGTCAAAAAACAGTTCAGTATCAGACTTACATTAAATCCATTAATATCAGTCAGTTAGGAAAAATGGAGGAACGGCAATACTTTCCAACAGAAGGAAACAGAGATACACTCACACTCTCTTCTGAGACTCCAACTAAACAACCCAGGTTTCTGGCTCCATCTTATGGCCATTTGAAGAACCACACCTAATTGAAGTTTTTGCATTCTCTTAAAGAGACAGTATTAAATGTCTATCCTGGTTTATATATTTCCATCCCAAATAGCTGTTAGGTGACTCACATTCCTAACAGATAAGGTTAATGTAAATAACAGATAAAAGAGCTTAAATGGGGCTTTTCTATAAGCATATTATGAAATTACTTGTCTATCTTAATTAATACGGGGAGAGTAAATAAGGAAGCCTAAATGCAATAGGCAATTTCTGTAGGCCAGATCTGCGAATATTTGTTCTTAAGGAGAGTACATTCTCTAACTTTTCAGTTTATCGCCTAACTTTTCAATTAATCAAAAACTGTCACAAAGATATTATAAAGTTTAAATTAAGCAGGATTTTTGCCCAAATCTACACTTTTTTTATGAGTAGAACATGAATATTCACTTGAAAGAATTTCACAAAACTGCATAAAATTTAGGCATGAATAAACATTGTCTTTTTCTGTATGTCATATCTGCACTGGCATGTGTGTATGTGTGTGTGTGCAAAATGTAGATTAGTTTATGCAGAAATGAACTATTCACCTAAAATTATCACAGTATAAGGATTCTTATTTTGCTTATTTTGACGAGGGTGGAGATATCATGTTTCCACAAGCCTCTAGTCACATACAAATCTCTGCTGTCTACACTGACTCAGATCATGCTCCATAGACACGAAGGATTTAGCTTTGGCTTTAAAAATGCAAAAGTAGAGAACTCCAGTTTAGACTTGTATTAATTATGAACAAAAAAGGAATGCTAGTTATAAAAATAATGAAAAGCAATTGGGTTTCATCCAACCAAAAGCTTACCAACAGCAGAATTAAGATGATATTTACCAGTAGGCAACTGAAGTTCACCTTCAGAATGTAGTTGAAGAAGAATAGATGGGAACATTTCATTACGTAGGGATTCACTTTTGTTTTAATTTATCATACACAGTATCACCAGAGGCTGTTTCATTAGCAATTAATGACTCCATAAGGATAAGTTTTCTTAACTTTTTTTTAAGCTGGGGGACATTCAAGAATATGTTCCACTCCTTCCCTATTGAATAGTATATCCCATTCTATTAGCTCTTTCATACTTTCCTCAGTTTTATTGCAAACGTATTCTGTTAGCAGATTGGAAAGATAAAAAGAACAGAGCTTCTGTGGGATGTAAAATGTGCAGATTTATTCATAAAGCTGGGGAACTAGTCAGAGGGGAGGAGAGTCAGTAGGCGTCCCCTTGAATGGCGGCAGTAGCAAAAACAGCATAATAATTCAAGAGCTTTTTCTCTGAAGTGGCAGTATTGCGAAGGCCGTGCTGTCTGTTCTGAAGCTACAATAAGTACAAAGAGCTTTCTCTTTGTCCCTTCATGAACATTTCTAATATTCTTTTTCTCATGCCTACTCCAGCTGGCATTTTATCAGTTGTAACAAATCATTCACCTAGATGCTGAATCACAATATTTAGGCAATTTCAGATGCTGGATCTTGGGAAATCAAGCAGGTGTTTGAGATGAGAAAGATTCTTCTCTCCTTAAAATATGGTTTCACAATCAGGAGTGAATAAAGCATTCCTGGATGTCAATTCCTGGAATCACAGCAAATTCGAAGTATCTCAATTCTGAATTTTCGCTTTGCTGGGCTTTCTCCTAGGATTTGCTGTAATGTCTCAAGCTTCTGGCCAGGGTGACTTATGTGAAGTCATAGGACCTGTCAGCTGGTAAAACAATGTTCCACCTAGCACAATCATTTCCGCTAGACGGCCATACAGGTCCTTCAGAGTATGATTGCTGCATTGACCTTTACCTGATATCTGGTAATTGGAATGATACAGAGGCCAGAACCTGCTGTACTCATTATTAGCATGACTAGTTGAAAATCCTTCTTCCAAATGTTTCTTAGCAATGCTGTCAAAGTTTGTCACTCATTAATCCTAAACCAATTAGGACAATATCCAGAAGTAGTGTACTGTTGTGGTTTGCTGGCAGCTGGTGCGGATGGCAGAAATATCAGACAGTGAGGATGAAAGGGAACCAGTCAGGCACTATGGAGAGGACTTGGACAAGGGTCCTGCATCCAATGCAGGGATGGGAACAGGACCATCTGAGAGTGGGGTGCTGCCTTCGGAGCCTTCAGAGTCTGGCAGCAGTGAAGCAGAGGACCCAGGGGAGCCTCTTCCCAGTGCGTGTGCATGCAGAGCTGCTAGAAGGCAAGAGCAGCGGAAGCAGAAGGGGCGACTTGGAAGTAAGGCTGGGAGGTAAACACCCCTCCCATAAGGGATAAAAGTCATTCCTCAATGAGAAAAGGCTTTGCAGGAAGCAAAGCAGTTCAATAATTTCCGAGTCTTTCATGAAGCTCTGTACTCTGGTCATTTTTTTTTCTGAGTTTTTGGGATGGTTTATGTTGGCCTTAATTGGACTTCTATTTTTTAGCAGCATTATACAGCACTGAAAAGTGTGCTCTTGTCTGGAGGAACTGTGTATAATTAGTTTTGGCTGGGAATTCAAGTAATTCCCAGTGTTACATTAAAATAGATTTTACATTTAAATTCAGTTTGTGTTTTATTAAGTTTTACAAAGCCTGGGTCAGAACATGTACTATCAAACGTAGAACTTCTGATGATAAGAAATACTGATCTACAAAATACTGCTCTATAACCAGTCATCCCTCTTTTGGGGGTATTCATATATTCTTTTATATACATCCTTGATTTATTTTGGGTCTATGACATCTGGGTCTTCTGTTTCCATTATGAAAATCCCTGCAATTTTTTCATGATAGTTCTTATCCTGTTCCTCTGCACATTGGAGCATAGCGCCCTTGTTTCAGTTTAGCTTCCTTCTTTTAGTTTATCCCTGTTTTGAAATTCCTAGCTGACCTTGAGATTTTCACAAGAGGCTACTTTGTCATTTGTCTTTGTCATCCTTCACTCCATGAACCCTCCAACATTGTATTTTTGTAGTATAGTAATGCTAGAATGGGTGTCTGCTCACAATCATCTAACGTGATAGGGTGGGGGACTTGTTTTCTCAAATTTTCTCTCATGTCAATTTTCTACTGTTTTTTTTTTCTTGTATCAGAGTATTAATATTTAGTTTAAGTTCATCATCCCAATATTTTTCTTTCTTGACACCAATATTTTTGACCTAGCAAGTTGAAAATGTGTGGACTTCACATGCCAGAATTCCCCAGCCAGCCTGCTAACTGGGAAATTTTGGAGGTTGAAATCCACACAACTTCAAGTTGCTAGGTCAAAAAACACTGCTATAGATTTTTACCTCTCCTAAGTCCCTGATTTTATTTATTTTGTATGTATTAATAGTTTGCATTTCTAGACCACCCATCTCCCTCAAAGAGGGACTTTAACTCTTTATCTTGCATTTTGCTTTCATTTGTTCTATAAGTTGATTAAACCATTTAATGCTTAATCCCCCCCTCCCAAAAAAACCTTTCATCTCTACATTACAGTTCATTAAATTGTGCTCACTGAGGTCATGTACTTACTTAATCCTACATGCTCGTTCCTCAATGAATTATCCTGAATTATCAACAACCAGTTCTCCATGGAAAAGAGTGTCACAAAGGAAAGCAATTTATGTTCCCAAAAGACTTATTCCTTAATTCGGGAAAATCAGTTTGGGATGTGGTTAAAGAATCAGATACGGGAAAAGCCTAGTAATAAATCAAGATTTGCTAAAACTTTTTTTTTCTTTTTTAAAGAATGTGAGAAAAGCCATCAGTCAAATTGTTTTTAAATGTCAAATGTTATCAGTGTAATGCCTTGGTTCTTTCCATACATTTCCATACATTTCCTGCATTTCTTAATTCTACCTTCTTTTTCAGAAACCCACAAATTAAATTATAATTTGTTGTACTAAATAAATCATAGAGAATTGTTTTCAGCTTTCGTTTTGCCAACACCATTTTATAGTACTTAGGGTGATTCATCTTGAATTTGATTTCAAATAATTGTGGCAACAACCATTGAGAAACTTATCTCATATCTGGGACTTTGTTCCTGCTGATGTCAGGAAACAAGCACAAAGAGAAGATAAAGCCCTTTTCTCCTTCATCCTAAGGTATTTTTCAAAGCCTTAAGCAAGGCCACACACTTGGCACGCAGCAGGCAGAAACCTTGAGCAGACATTGGGAAAAGCAAATGAAAGATAACTTGCATCCCAGAATTGTCAACTGCCTTCCAAAATTAATTCCCTTCCCCAGTAAAACCTTGCTATCCAGGACACAGAGCAATCATTCAAGAGATGGTAAAGTTATTTTATTCCAATTTAATAAGCTAGCCTATTGTTGTATTGTCCCTCAGAGAGAAGAAGAATGTTACTTAGAGATTTTTTTTGTACATGTGTTCCTAAGTAGTATAATTCCCAGGAAGAAAATGGGAATATGCTGGATTCACCCAATGTACGTGGGTGCAATTTAGAATGTTAGATCAAATTGTAATACTCTAAATCAAAACAAAGAGTGTTATTGTGACAATGTCTCATACTTCATATCTCAAAAGCTAATCATTTTATCCTGGTATAAAATTGTGTCTGCATTTCCATTCAAGAACAGAATACCATGTATACATAAAGTAATGTCAGATTTTATGAATTCCTTATTGTTTTGGGTGTAAATAGATTAACTGTGAGGCTCCCCAGTGTGAAAACTACTGTTTACTCCCATACTATTTCTTTTTAAAATAGTTATAATGTGCTTTTCCTTTTATAAAGGAAAATTACAAAAATTACTGCAACTACAGTTCTCTATACATTTATTGAAAGACTGTCTTGGAGATAATGTATAGTGTACACAGCTCCATGTATAACCTATTATTCATAACTTTGAAAACAATAACAGCTCTGTTCATCATATATAAAGCAGTGTTTCAAGCACATGGTTTTCCTCCTGCTCCCCCAATACAGGATTCATTAATCACCTCCTTAGGTGTCATGTATTGGAAATGTCCATATTTGTATGATTATCAGCATGACCAACTAGAGCATTACAACCAGAATGCAGAATGACAAGCTACTTGTTATAGATGTGAGCAGCGTTGTTTGTTTGCTTGTTTTTAAAACAGTTGTAGTGTATCATGGAATAAGATCCATATTAGTCATGCTTAAAGAACAATCACTAAATTAATGGAGATTTAATTTGTCATGATTGACTTGTTCGGTTAATTTCAATTGTTCTATCCCAAGCATGATTAAGGGTTAAACCACACATTACTTTCATAGCAGAAGATAATGGGATTTACCCACAAGTTAGTTGAAAAAGGATTGTAGCCTTGAAGATGTAATTAGAAGCTGTGTTTTCAATAATAAGCATGGATTTTTTAAGTACCTGTCTATTTCTGAATGGAGTCTCCTAGTACACCACATTGGAACATGCCTAGCTGCTAATATTGCTACTAACAAGGATGTGCTTTATTGTTTTGATCCATAGGATCTGTCTTATCCAAAACTAGGCTTAGGTAATTCAAATAGGAGATATATACACATTTTAACAGATAATCAGAGTTGAAAGGGACCTTGTAGGTCATCTAGTCCAGCGGTCACCAACTGGTGGCCTGTGGCCCACTGGTGGGCCACAAGAAAATTTTGGTGGGCCACAGAGAAATGTCACCCCCAGAGCATTCCCCCCAAACAATTAATCCAGGCTGCGCAGGAACACAAGGCTGCACTGCCCACATGGCCTGCGGGAACCCTTCCCGCCCACTCATTCCTTACCCAGCAAATTTGCCTGCTAAATTGCTATTTTTCCTCTTTTTTAACTACCATCAGCTGTTCTGCTGTGCCGGGAGATTTAGATTAGCTAGGAAGCAGGAAATGGTTGGATTTCTTGCTTTCTAGCTAGTCTTTAGATCTTCTGCTCTGCTTTTAAGCACAGCCAAACCTCCCTTAGGACTGAAAGTTCTATTATTCAGTGCAGACTCATGGTAAGCAAATTTTATATGACAGACTCAGGTAGCGGATGGCAGGTAGATAGATTACTGAATGATTCTGTGAGCAACTCAATCTATCTGCCTGCTTTGCTTGATTTTGGGTAAAAAATGCTCTTTTTTAATTTAAAAAATCATTATTTATATAAATATTCTCTAATTTATAATTTATAGTATTTACATGCAAGCTGTGCCCAGCCAGTCACATGACCACCAAGCCACACCCACAAATTAGGCCATGCCCACAGAACTGGTTAGTGGTCCCTGGGATTTAAAATTATGAGTTTGGTGGTCCCTGAGGTCCAAAAGGTTGGCAGCCCCTGATCTAGTCCAACCCCCTGCCCAAGCAGGAGACCCTACACCATTTCTGACAGATGAGAGTCCAATCTCTTCTTAAAAGTCTCAAGTGATGGCTCTCTCACAACTTCTGAGGGCAAGCTGTTCCAACAGTTGATTGTTCTCACTGTCAAAAAGTTTCTCCTTATTTCCAGGTTGAATCTCCCCTTGATCAGTTTCCATCCATTATTCCTTGTCTGGTCTTCGGGTGCTTTAGAAAATAGGTTGACTCCTTCCTCTCTGTGGCAGCCCCTCAAATATTGGAACACTGCTATCATGTCTCCCCTGGTCCTTTTCTTCACTAGATCCAACTCTCTTTTCACTAGATTTTAACTCTGTGCATTTCTGCGCTCACAAGTCAGCCAATTCTGGAATTGTGCCTATCCAAAATAGAATTCCCTTTTCAGCAACATAGTTTGCAGGCAAAAGGATCCCTATCTGTGGCCGTATTAGAAAGCAAAATATTAAACTCTTATTCCCTTTCCTGAAAAGTTTTTTTCTATGTCTTTTCCTTAGAGAATTTATGTCAGTTCTTCAAGTCCAGCTTTTGGGCTTTCTAGTCTAGCTTGAAAACATTGATTGTTTTCAATGAGTGGACTGCACAGTCAACAACCTCTAAGTTTCTCTGCTTATTTTATTTTTATTTTCATTATGAGATTATGAGATCATTACATCTATTTGTTCAGGTAGCAATTCCTGAACTTCATATGATACTTCAGGAAGGAATTTTAGGAATAGTGATGGTAGGACAGTTGAATTTCCAAATGTGGCATTTCTATGGCTAGTTTGGGGAACTATAAATTAGATGAAGCAAAACAGTAAAGCAAATACATCCAGGCAACATTATTATCAGGCATATATGTGCTGACATTGCACACCTGGAATTGTGCGCTTTCAGAAACAGACAAGAGGGCTTCAACTTCAAATGCTCATCAAAGATTTCCATACTTTCCAAACTGGTTCTGAAATATGCTTGGAAGCGTTCAACTAGTACTAATCAAGACAGCTTCTCAAAGCTGTTGTCATATTCCTACTTGTTCAATGGTGGACTTACCGCATGCCTATAATGCATTGGCGCATCCAAAACACTGATGGCCGCATCAGTAACATCAATCATCCCAGTGTAGTTTTCTCCACTTCAGTCAACACCAACTCTGGGTTGGATCTGAACCAATAGATATATCATTTAAGTTTCAGAAAGCAAGATTGTGGGGGAAAAGGAATTTAATGTCAAAATAGAAATTAAATAATTGAGCAAACACTAAATAAACAATCAGCGGCAAAGAGAAGGCCAAAGCTGTATCATAAATGCTAGGTCTCATAGAATTCAAAAGTGTTAAAATATTTAAGCCCCCCCAAAAAAGTCCTTTGTGTCTGTATTGCCTTTGAATGCCTCCAGGGATTTCATCTGAGGTAAAACTGAATAATTTCTGGGCTCACACATTTCTTTGTTTCTTCCTTCAAGAGGAGTGGTAAAAAGAGCAACAGAAATCATCCGTCTGAGAAGGAAGAGAAGATGAGACATAATAAGAGCCAGAGGTTCAATCCTAATTTTTTTTATGTTTTCAGTTTGTCCAGTATCAAAATCAGTAATTGTTATTACCTGCAACCGATCACTAACATTGCAACAAATGTCCAATTTCAGATGTCAAGTAATACATAAAATAAAGCTTCTCTCCTTATGTTCTTGATGACAAATGGGAAAGTACCTTTGTTTCTCTTTTAAACAAGCAATAATCCAAACCCAACAATCTTCTTTTGTTTGCTGGACATTTGACTCAAATATTTGTATTGTCTGATTTCCACAGATATGATAGTTTCCTGGAAAAGCAGGAGGATCTTGATTGGTTAGAATTTAAGCAACAGCACAGCAGAGAGAAATGAGACATTGATGCATTTGGTGTTGTGCATAGGATAATGGATATTAGTGAACTCATGACATTCCAATACATATTTAATGAAATTGAGACAGACTTGTATGACCGACCCTTGAGGCACAAGTGAATAGTTAGAGCTCCAACTAACTAATTTCAATCTCTTATGTGTGCTATTCTATACCATGTTCTGGTCTGCAAATTGAAGCAGATTCAACTTTAAAATAAGCCATTATAACGTAATCCTATTAGATTTATTTGGAGAAGTTGAATTGATAAAGTTTGTTATAATGTTCATTGTTTTTATTTGTTTTCACTTGATATGTAAGAAAAATCTCCTTTTCAGAGAACACAAGCACTTGAAAATAGTCAATTATATCAAATGCTGAATAGAGTATACATGTAATACTTAAAGCCCATGTCACACTGGCCAACGGATGCAAAAAGGACACAGAGGATGAGCAAAATCTTCCATCCGTTGTTATCCGCTCTCAAAAGGGGCAAAAATTTGCATAAGCGGAGCGGATAACATGGACGCGGGGAGGACGCAGGGCGGATGCAAAATGGATGTGGAACGGAAGCCTAGCGGATGGAAGCGGATGGGAGCGGATGGGAGTGGGTGGCACATCCGCAGGGCTTCCGGGGGTCCTCAGCGAAGTGGACGCGGAACGGAAAGAGCGGATGCAGAGCGGATGAAGCGGATGCAGAGTGGAAGCCTAGCGGATGCACAGCGGAAGCCTAATGGATGTCTGGCGTTCACTGCGCATGCGGGGAGGATGCATTGCGTCAGCCCCGTGGATATAACGGAAGCAGCTCGGAAGCAGGTCGCCATTCAGAGGAAAGACCTGCTGCTGGACACATCGACTGCCTTGCCTGCCCTGTCTGCATGTCTGCCTGTCAGCCTTGCTGCCAGCCTTGCTACCAGTCTTGCTGCCAGCCTTGCTACCAGTCTTGCTGCCAGCCTCCCTGCCAGCCTCCCTGCCAGCCTTGCTACCTGCCTTCCTGCCAGCCTTGGTTCATGTCTGCCTGCCAGCCTTCCTGCCAGCCTTGGTTCATGTCTGCCTGCCAGCCTTCCTGCCAGCCTTGGTTCATGTCTGCCTGCCAGCTTTGGTGCCTGCCTGCCAGCCTTGGTGCCTGCCTCCCTGCCAGCCTTCCTGCCAGTCTTGGTGCCAGCCTCCCTGCCAGCCTTCCTGCCTGCCTTGGTGCCAGCCTCCCTGCCAGCCTTCCTGCCAGCCTTGGTTCCTGCCAGCCTCCCTGCCAGCCAGCAACCCCACAACCATGCGAAAGCACAGCAAGCCTCAGCCATCTGCTGCCAGCCCTGGCAAGAGGGACAGGGCTACCATCCTGCCCCCTGGCCCTCACTCTGGTTCTCCTGGGGCTTCTGCAGCACGGGCTTGCTCTTCTGGGGCTGGGGCTTCTGCTGCTTCTGCTTCTGGAGGAGCTGATGACAAGCACTCCAGCACAGGCCACCTCAAAAGCACCTGCACCCTTCACCCCTGGGACTGAGCGACCCAGAGGAGTGCCAGAGACTCATTTTTGTCTTATAGCTTGTTGTTAATAAAGTCTATTTTTGATTCACACACTTGCTTCATTTCTTTTTTTTAATAAAGTCTTGCTGGAAACTTTTAGAAATGGTTTAAGCCTTTGCATGCTTCTGGGATGGGTTAAGATAGCAGTGGGATGGGCAGGGATACCTTTGGGATGGGTAATAGCTGTGGGATAGATAAACCTCCAGTGCAAGCATAGTGGGACTGTATGGTCCACCCTCCCAGGTGCCACACCTTTGGCCCTTTATTATCAATAACAATGTAAGCATTGATCCACACATTTGAACATAAACACAACTCTTTATTAAATGCCCTGTTCATTGTAGGCCCACCCAACATACATGGCACAATCTCATCAGTGTGATGAGACAGGCTCAAGGAAGCATCCATTAAGCATCTACCATCCTGTCTTGCCACTCCACTGCTCCAGCTGGGGAGTTGCACCAGTGTCTCAGGAGGTTGCGCTGCTTCTTCGCTTCATGTGAGGCTCTGTTGGGGCCTTGCACATCCTCAGTGTCGATCAGGTTTCGCCCTTGCCTCCATTCCCCAGGCTCCATGTCCCCATTGGCTTGTTGGAGGTCCACGAGCCTGTTCTGCAAGACTGGGTAGCGGGTGCGCATGAGATTGTGCAGGATGCAGCAAGCTTCCATGATCCTCCTCACGGTCTCTGGGCAATGCTGCATGGTGGTGAGAAGTACCTGGAACCTGTTGGCCAGGATGCCAAAGGAGTTCTCCACCACCCGTCTTGCCCTGGACAGCCTGTAGTTGAAGATCCTCTCTTCACGATTGAGGAGTCTGGAGGTGTAGGGCTTCATGAGGTAGGTTGTGAGGGAGAAGGCGTCATCCCCCATGATAAAGTAGGGCACATCTTGTGTGTCGTTGGGCAGGGGTTCTGGATCTGGGAAGCCCGCGATGAGGTTGCGTTCCAGCCCCTCCTTGAGATGACTGGCGTTGTATACCTGGGTATCTGAAGAGGAGCCGTTGCCTGAAGCATCGATGTACATGAACTTGTAGTCAGCATCGACCATGGCGAAGAGGATGATGCTGAAGAAGCCCTTGTAGTTGAAGTAAGTTGACCCCGACTTGGCTAGTGCTTTGCACGCCATGTGCTTACCATCTGTGGCTCCAACGGTGTGTGGTAATTTCCACTTCTGATACCACCGCTCTGCAACTTTCTTCAATCCTTCTTCAGTGGAGGGGTACTGGAGGAGCTCCTCCTTGTATTCTTCGATGATGGCCTGCACCACTTCTCTGACCACAATGCTGATGGTGTTGGATGGCACCCTCCAGCCCTACTGCATGCTCCTGTAGGAGGTCCCTGAGGCCAGGTGGCACAGAGTGAGTGCCACCTTGAGCCCAGGTTCCAGGCTGGGCCGGAAGCTGGTGTTTGCCTTGGTCAACCTGGGTGTCAGCCGCTGCACAATTTCATCAAACATGGCTGGAGGCATCCTCATGAAGTTCTGGAACACCCGAGTGTCTTCGCTCCTGAGCTCCACCATCAGCTTGTTGTACAGTCCGTCCTCTGCTCTTCTGGCAAACCATCTTCAGACCCAGACTCTTTTTGGGTGGCTCCTTTTCTTCTCGCAGTAGAGTTCACAGAGTCTGCAGATGGCTTTGCACTGTTGCAGAAGGATGGTGGCTGCTGAAAGGTCTTTGTTACAATCCACGGTGGACATGACTGGATGCTGTGGAAGAGGAAGAGCCAGATGAAGGCTGCAGAGGTCTGCACCGCTGGGCTGCTGTTCTGAAAGTGTGATGCAGGCGAGTTGCTCCCCCTTTTTATAGGCAGTATAGGTTTTCTGCTAGGCATCCTCTAGGCATCCTCTAGGCATCCTCTAGACATCCTTAATATCCGAGATAGGTCCCCTCTGTGAACGTTTTTTCCATTTTAAACGCTTTGTTTCCATTCTGCATCTGCTAGGCATCCGTTCTGCATCCATTCTGCATCCGTTCCGCTTCCTCCCTAAGTCCGGGCGGATGGAGTTGCGCGGATGCGCAGCGGATGCCTAGCGGATACAGCGGATGCATAGCGGATGCGTAACGGATGCATAGCAGATGCGTAGCGGATGCAGAACGGACGAATTGGATACATTTTCTGCACAAAAGTTTTAGGCAGCCCAAAACTTTTGGAGCGGATGAAACATCCATAAACGGATTCTGGACGGCTAAGGAGGAAGCAAAACGGAGGCAGTGAGTACAGAACGGATACATCAGGTTAACCAACGGATGGCAAGCTTTTTTGTCCGTTTTACATCCTCTTTGCATCCATTGGTTCAGTGTGATATGGGCTTTAAAGACTATTACATTTTGAAAACCTTACTTTGCCAAGGAGATCTGCATCATCTAATGTTCTTATTTTGTAAATAATTATTTGAAATACAGGTAGTCCTCAACTTACAATCACAATTGAGCCCAACATTTATGTTGCTGAGAAATGTGTTTAAGTAAGCTTTGCCTCATTTTACGACTTTTCTTGCCACATTTGTTAATCACTGCAGTTGTGAAGTTGGTAACAATGGTTGTTAAGTGAATTTGACTTCCCTATTGACTTTGCTTGTCAGAAGGTCACAAAAAGGGATCACATAACTCCAAGGCACTGCAACGATCATATATATGAACCAGTTGCCAAGCATCTGAATGTAAATCACATGACCACGTAGATGTGGCAATGATCATAAGTGTGAAAAATGGTCATATGTCACTTTTTTCAGTGCCATTGTAACTTTGAACTGTAACTTTGAACATAGTAACTAATGAACTGTGGTAAGCTGAGCATTGTTGTTGTTGTTATTTAATCTTTAGTGAGATTTGCAGCCTTTGAGACTGGTTGGTAGCTCAATAGCTCGTGTCCTAACCAAGGGCCTAGAAACTGTTCAGGTAGTGTCGGAGGATATAAGCTGTTCCAAGTAGGGAATCAAGAGTATTCAAGTCTGATAAATTCAGAATTTCCAAATAGCGAGGTAGTCCTTTAGTATTGCTCCAAGGGCTCCAATTACAATTGGGATAACACACGGTTTCTTTTTCCAAATTCGCTCAACTTCAATTTGTAATTATTCAATTTGTAATTTATTATTATTGTTGTTAGTGTTATTATTACTTGCATTTTTAAAACTTTTTATCAGATTATAGAATAAAATACAAAAGCAAATAGTAGAACACAGTGGGAAGGAGAAGGGAAAAGAAAAGTGACAGGGGAAGGAAAAAGGGGAAAAAAAGTTGACTTCCAACTCTGTTGCAAAAGAATAAAGCATTTACACCATACCTCAACTTGTTACGTTTCCATAATAATAAAAACAAGCCATTTCTATCTGTATTGCTATTTCTTCAAGTCAATTTTCATTGGAAAAAGCTAACATTTTAGTAAGATGGATGGATAGATGGGTGGGTGGATGGATGGATGGATGGATAGATAGATAGATAGATAGATAGAAAGATAGATAGATAGATAGAAAGATAGATAGATAGATAGATAGATAGATAGATAGATAGATAGATAGA
>BLBF01000017.1:22291817-22312985 GCA_015471245.1 Laticauda colubrina
GCATCCTCTAGGCATCCTCTAGGCATCCTCTAGGCATCCTCTAGGCATCCTCTAGACATCCTTAATATCCAAGATAGGTCCCCTCTGTGAAGGTTTTTTCCGTTTTAAATGCTTTGTTTCCATGCTGCATCCACTAGCCATCTGTTCTGCATCCGTTCTGCATCCGTTCCGCTTCCTCCCTGCGTCCGAGCGGATGCAAGTTGCGCGGATGTGCAGCGGATGCCTAGCGGATATAGCGGATGTGTAACGGATGCAGATCGGATGCATAGCGGATGCGTAGCGGATGCAGAACGGACAAATTGGATATATTTTCCGCGCAAAAGTTTTGAGCAGCTCAAAACTTTCTGAGTGGATGAAACGTCCATAAACAGATGCTGGATGGATAGAGAGGAAGCAAAATGGAGGCAGTGAGTACAGAACAGATACATCGTGTTAACCAACAGATGGCAAGCTTTTTTGTCCGTTTTACATCCTCTTTGCATCCATTGGTACAGTGTGACAGGGGCTTTACCAACAAACAAGCACAGTCAGATGTATAATTGTATATGCTGTCATATTTATTCTCCTTTGCACTTCATATGGCTGCATTATCAAGAACTTTAAAATATAAATTGCAACATACATGATATTAAATTCACTTGAAACCTTAGTAACTCTATATGCAAATAAAATGTACGTATCATTCATAAAAATAATGTATCTAAACTAAAGCTTTATATTTCCCTTGGAATCCAGGGCTGAAGGAATAACATATAGTTTATATTTGATTGCCAGCTTCAACATTAATCAAGACAGAATTATGGATATAAAATACCATGCTTCTTTGCACACTAAAATTATGAATTTTTAGGCCAAATAACATGAAATTAAGAATGTATGTTTACATTTATCACTTACATCTTGTTCTATTTTTCTCTGGAGACCAAACAACGTTAAAAAATTCTGATGATAAGGTGTTGTTATCTCCCTTGGAGAAAGTGGCATTTCCTCTGTAAACTGCCCATTTTGCATTAATAATAATGGTGCTCCATTTCAAATAAATTACAAATAGTCTTAATATTCATATCACAAGTAATACCTCCTACCGTCCAATCTTTATACAAAATATGCCATTTAAATCCAACATACAATTAGTAGTTTATATCAGAGCTATGTGAATTGTGATTTACCAAAATAAGTTTTTACTTCACTATAAGGAATGTTAATTTATGAAACCAGAATTCCTGCCATACCTAAAATGAAGGAAGAAATATTGAGACCTTATTACTGAATCTGATTTAGCCACAACAATCTATAAAGAGTACCCTTCATAAGTAAAACCAGTACAATCACAACTTAAATATCCCATACTGTTTATTAACAGTACCACTAATTACTGTGTTTCTCACAAAATAAGGCCAGGAATTTTTTTTTTTTTTTAGAAACGGCTAGGCCATCTTTTTGGGGATGACTTTATCCCCCCCCCTTGCATCCTTGGGTGGGCAGGCGGCAATGGCTTGGATGTTGACCTCAGCATTGGTGGGGCACTTTGTATCGGGAGACTTTCCATCACTATTGCTTTCCATTCTCCCCATGCTGCTGCAGCATTTAGAGCAACGCTGCGTCATTTGGCGCAGCCACCCATGGCCAGCCAGGGCTCCTCCCTGCAACTGGAGCCTGGCAGAGACACTTGGCTTCAGGCATTCCTGTCGCTGCCTTCCCTTCACATTCAAAGGCAAAGCCAATTCTTTTAAAAATAATGCCTTACTACTGGTACGACAAAGCTTCCCCTGCCCAAGAAGGAAGCCCAACCCCATGTGGGGAGGCAAATCTCCTGGGGCCACAGAGCGGGATTGGCCCACCCTGGGAGAAGCACCCAGCCACCATCCCTGCCTGACACCAGGCAGAGCATGAAGAGCTTCACCTGGAGAGCCCAGCGCAGCTGACAGGCGGGCCCTCCTGCCCGGTAGCAGAGCTCTTGTCAAGGTAGTGAGCACCTCCCTGCTGAGCCCTCCGCTCATCCCGCCAGGGCCATGCCAGAGCCATGCGGGCTGGGCAGAGGCAGGAAAGTGAGCTGCGGGTGCATGCCCACTTACCAAGCAAAAGAGCCAGGCCAACCCAAGCTTGGTTTTCTTCCCAAGTCCCTCCAGCCTGAACCAGAAGGGGGCACTGGGAGAAGCTGCCTAAGGCAGTGACAGTGCCCACCCATCCGCAGACAGGGAGGCGAGGCAACGGCAGCACTGCTTCCCTGGCCGGCAGGTCTGGTGGAGAGAGCCCAAAGCCACCCATCCTTTCCATCCCTCGCTCAGCCCATCCCCATCACCACGCATCTTCAAATGCACTGGCAGCTCCAAATGCTGCAGCAGCATGGGCAGAGGCACTGATTCGGCGCTGCTCAGCTCGGAGGAGGACATGGTGCAGGCTGTCGCTTTGCCTCCTTGTTCATAGATGGGTGGGCACTATCACTGCCTCAGGCAGCCTCTCCCGGTGGCCTCTTCAGGTTCAGGCTGGAGGGACTTGGGAAGGAAGCCAAGCTCGGGTCGGCCCAGCTCTTTCGCTTGACAGGCAGTCGTGCACCCGCAGCTTGTTTTCCCGGCTCTGCCCAGCCCGCATGGCTCTGGTGTGGCCCTGGCAGGATGAGCGGAGGGCCCGGCGGAGAGGTGCTCGTTGCCTTGGTGAGAGCTCTGCTACCAGGCAGGAGGGCCCACCTGTCAGCTGCACTGGGTGTCCCAGGCGAAGCTCTTTGTGCTCTGCCCAGCGCCAGACAGGGATGTGGCTGGGCGCTTCTCCTGGGATAGGCCGATCCTGCTCTGCAGCCCTGGGAGATTTACCTCCCCATGTGGGGTTGGGCTCCCTTCTCGGGCAGGGGAGGCTTTGTCATATTGGTAGTAGGACATCGTTTTTAAAAGAATTGTCTTTGCCTTCAAAGGCGAAGGTGGCGACAGGAGCTCTTTAAGCCGAGTGTCTCCACAGGGCTCCAGTTGCAGGGAGGAGCCTTGGCTGGCCATGCGTGGCTGTGCCAAATGCCGCAGCATTGCTCTAAATGCCGCGGCAGTATGGGGAGAAGGGAAAGCAATGGTGATGGAAAGTCTCCCGATACAAAGTGCCCCACCAACACCAAAGTCAACACAGGCAGCACCATATCCGGTATGCAACCAAAGTACTTCCTAATGGCAAGCCCCCCCCCCCGCCATTCCCCTCCATTTTGCATGTTTAATATTCACCTTAATTTGGGGGGAGGGTCTTAATTTGATTTTATGCCCATAAAACATGCTGGGACTTCCTATTGGGGAAGGCTGTATTGTTCGAGAAACACAGTTGTTATATATGATACACAACTAAGCAATTTTTACATTTCAGAGAACAAAAGCAAAAAAAAACAAAAATAATGAAAGAAGGGATGAAACCACATCACCAACCAAATATTTTAACTAAGTATTCAACTCAGTTCTCTATCTTCTGTATTCCACTAAGATGAGCTGAAGTATATAGTGTTGGAATTACATTTGTCTGTAGCAATTACAAAAAATCAGAAAATAAGATAAACCAGTTTGTTGTGAAAACAAGCAACTTCACATGTGGAGGCTTTTTAAACCTTCAATTAAACCCTTGAAAGTTCTAAAATCTAAATTTTCATCACCAAATAGATCTTTCTCAGCGGTGGTATTCAGCAGGTTCTGACATGTTCTGGAAAACTGGTAGTGAAAATTTTGAGTAGTTCAGAGAACTGGCAAATCCCACCTCTGACTAGCTCCACCCCCATCTATTCTCTGCCTCCCAAGTCCCAGCTGATCAGCTAGGTCTTTTGCTGCCCTGTGTAGGAGAATGGAGCTGGAAGGCAGATTAGTGGGGTGGGGTGGGAATGGAGATTTTGCAGTATCCTTCCCCTGCCACGTCCACCAAGCCACGCCCATATAACCAGTACTAAAAAAAATTGAATTCCACCACTGGTCTTTCTCATATATTTTTCTAATCACAGGTCCTTTTCTACCATTAAAAGCCATTCATTTAGTTGTTTCCTTTGTCTGGAACACAATATTGTATTATTCCCCCTATCTGACCCCACCCAGATTAATTTGCTCCCTGTCCCCATATATGGTACATCTTGTTCCTTGATAGTGCAGAATTATTAAAGAAAATATCATCTTGTCCTTTATTTTTTTTAAAAAAATGTATCCTGGGTTAATCTTATCTACACATCTAAGATATCTGTGGATTCTAGACATTGCAGTTCATATTCTATACCTCCCTTTCTTCTTTTAAAATTCAAATTTTACCGAAAAGGCATCAAACTTTCTATCTCTCCCAATAGGTTTCTAGCAACTTTACTCCAGAATAGTGCCTCTGTACAAAGGAGAAGCTTTGTCAGCAGAAGCTTGCCTTGCTGACAGAAAGAAGAATTATACAAATTCCAATCTTCAGTAAACTTTAAAAAGTAAAGAGAATGTAGCTCTGACAGCAATGCAAAATATGGTCCTCATAAACTTTGATGCAAGAGAGAAATTACATTGTTCACACCTTTGGCATGTCTTCCTATGAAAAGAGGGAAGGGTGGATGGTACTTGTGGCAACCTGCTTAGCTCTTGAAGAACAATTGCAGACAGACAAGTTCAGCCAAGGCAGAACCAAGCAAAATGTGGCAGTCTGTGCTTTTGAATAAGAAAGAGTCTCAAATAATTTGAGGGACGTCACACACAAAGAAAGATAGACAGACAATAGGTAGGTAGGTAGGAAGGTAGGTAGGTAGATAGGTAGATGATGATAGATAATAGATGATGACTGATAAATGAGAGAGAGAAAAAATACTTAGATATTTTAAAAAATTCCCATGAAGTTACACAAGCAAAAAGTTTACAATGTTGAGAGACAAGAAAATGAAGCCGTAGTCTAGGGCTAGAAGAAAAATCTAGGTAACTGCTCAGTTGAAGAATTTCTAGTTGGTTGGTTTGCTTTTGTTACCCAGTCAATATCCATATGTTGTAGCTCAGTTCCCTGCATGTTTTAAAATTCGCTAATCTAGTATACCTAGCACCAGAGACATGTATCATGAAACAAACCCATTTTTAACAAACCCAAATTTATAAATATTGGCAGTAATTCCAAATATTCAACCTAGGAATTCTTCTTAGTATATGTAAGTATATAAACTATCCCAGATATATATAAAACAGCCATGTGTATATTAGCTCACTTCCAGATCTTTATGGCATCAAAAGTGAGACAAACATTCTAGGTTCACATGGTAAATCAAGTTATTTGTTATCTGCCAGGGAGGGAATGCTGTCTGCCAATATTTAAGACCCAATTTATTTTATTTTGTTTTTACTGGTGGGAAATTACTGAGGAAAGAGGGGGGGAGGAAGTGTCATGAATGACACAGCCTTGCAGGGAGAGGGAAGGTAAAGCTAAATGGAATGTGACATTCCAGGGATAGTGACACCCCCCCACACACACACCTCTTAGTTTTCATATCTTTTCAATTTATTGAACTCAGAAACTACAGACTCCGCCTTAGAGTCAACCGTGATTGATGTCATTGGCACTCTCCATATTCTCCACTGCTGGTCAAACTGGTGGCCTGTGGGCTGGATGTGTCACATGCTGGCCACCCCCACACTGGCTCCACAAAGGCAAAAAAATATGATACAATGTGATGCATCACATGACACAATTGAGTTTAATACCCATGCTCTACTGGCACAAATTCCATCTCCTTCAACACCAATAAATTGGAGGAATTAGACCTTTTTAAAGACCATACAAATTTCTGCTGAAATGTTCTGAAAAATGCTTGCCTTTTTCCTGTAAGCATTTTGATACAAGGTAGATTTATATAAAGTTATTCTTATTTTGGGTGTCTCCCAGATCTAAAGGGGTCATTCATAAGTCTCAGTAAATGCTACATGAACATAACCCAATAACCTTTTTTTTTTAATGTTATGTGGTCATGATGCCATCTTTCTCTCATTTCAGCTATTCCTGAAGCAGCTTGAAATCATCTTCAGTTATTTCAGATTTATGATAGTGTTTCCCCACTTCCTGAACATACTTTCTGCCATTGATAATGACCTAGCATGTGACATCAATCATATGGTTCTGAAGCAGTCACAGATGGCATCAATCAAGTTCTGAATAGCAATTTTAGGATGTAATGGGAATGCTCTGTCCCCTCCTAGTTACTGGAATCTACCCTTCACAACCATTTTGATTTAAGCTGAGGAATGTATTATTTTGTGTATTACAAAGACAGTCAAGAGATGGGTTCTGCCTGATGTTGCTATTCTCATTGTTATGTCCAGAAAGAGCCATGGTGGAGCAGTGGTTAAAATGCAGTATTGCAGGCTAATTCTGCTGACTGCCAGCTTTTTGATCCTCATTGGCTCAAGGTTGACTTGGCCTTCCATCCTTCCAAGTTTGGTAAAATGAGGACCCAGATTGTTGTGGACATATGCTGACTCTGCCAACTACTTACAGCTGTAAATCTCTGTGAAGCAGTATATACAGCTAAGTTCTATTGCTATTATTTGCATTATTATTCTTTCATTGCTTCTGCTAAGAGAGTAGTTAATGGAGCAATTTTTTCACACTACTTTGGTTGTTCAAAACAGTTCTATCCAGAAATAGTTCAACTGACTTGTCACAGACCTCAAGAACCTCTGCATTTATTCTCAACTTTACATGCCATTCCAAGCACCCACCCACACTTAACCCAACATTAAGGAAAGTGATTAGTGGCCAGGAGAGGATACAAAGCTGGGAAACCACCAACTTTTTTCCTTAACTTGCTCCATATGTGGTAGAACATGATTTGTTAATGAGGGGATTAAATTTGTGTTCATTTACTTTTCTGCTGGTTTTAAGGTGGGTGGATATGACTTTAATGCAGCTGCCTGGATATGTCCATAGACAATATCCTTTAAATTATTTGGCCAAATGGAAATACAATATATTGCACCCTCTTTTTTTAAAAAAAAATCCAGCTTTATTCCACCATTTATTGAAGATCATTCTAAAAATATTATTAAACTGTTCAATCTTTTTTTCTGATATTTACAAAAGGCAATATGCCCATGGAAGTTTTTACAGTTGGCACTGATCAAGAAGTAATAAGTTAGAATCTAAACAGCTCCTGACTAATCAAAAGCAATCTGCAGCAGTTTCAGAAATATCTAGAGTATCTTCAGAAATATCTAGAGTATCTTCAGAAATATCTAAAGTATCTTGGCTCAAGGACAGGGTAATCAGGAACTAGTAGTCTCATATTTTTCAAAACTAAACCAATCAGAAGTCTATTTAACCTAGGCAGTCGCCTGACTCAAGTATACACAAATCAAAAATTGGTTCTTGGAATTTTTTTTCAAAAATGGAATAACCAGAAGTCTACCTTGATCAAGGGTGTTCAAACTTGGCAAGTTAAAGACTTGTAGACTTCAACTCCCAGAATTCTTGAGCTAACATGATTGGAGGAGGAATTTTGGGAGTTGAAGTCCATGAGTCTTAAAGCTGTCAAGCTTGAAGACCCCTGACCTAAATAAAGAGCCAGCCAGGAACCAATTTCTTAGACTCCTGTGTCACAGACCAATCAGAGATCATCTTTCTTGTTTAAATACAAGAACCCAGTCAGTCTCTGAGCCTTAAAGTAACTGTTCAATATAAAACAGTTCATTCTGCCTCTAAAGATGCCAGCCACAGTTGCTGGAAAGAAAAAAAAAATAGACCATGGGCATTTAACCTGAAACCCCATCTCTGCTTGATTTGTGAAAGACAGTTCTTCAATCTTTTCATTGGGAGAAGTAGGGTTCAAGCTTCAGTTGCAAATAACTGTCAGTAGGCTTTTGGTCCAATTCAAGATACTAGTTATGACTATAAAACGTTATCTGTCTTGCTATCCCAATACCTCCAGGATTCTCTCTCCATGATTTAGATTAGTCTGAGAATGTTGAAAGGATCTGCTGACAGTTCCCCAGGCTTCATGAGGTATCCTTTTGATTATGGTCCCTATGCTGAAATATTTTTCCCTTTTGAGGTTCTTGCCTCTATTTTTTTCACCCATTTTAACTTTAAAAACAGTATTATTCTCATGAGCTTTTGATGCATGTGGTAGCCCTATGTTGGTATGGTATTTAGCTCTTTATGGTTTTGTTCTATGCAGTATTTCCTTTGTTTTATGCAGTATTTCCTTTGTTTTTTAAACCTCCCTGGATCAAGGGAAGGGGTGGTATCCATTGTATAAAGTACATAAAATAAGTTTTTAAAAAAATATTGTATGTATAATGCAATCCAATATGCAAGAAGAGAACAGACAAGTATATATCAGTTGAAAAATACAGTATTGTGATTTTCCCCCTCATATTTTTAGAATGTTTTCATGGGACCGCTACTTAAAAGCCATGCTCGTCCCTCATGGACTTGGGTGGCCAATACATTTAAAATCGGTATCATCATCATCATAAGAAGAAGTTTTGAACAGGGGTGGGATTCTATAAGTTTGCACCTATTCGCTAGAACTGATTGTTAACATTTTCAGCAGTTCGGAGAACCCGGTTGTTAGAAGAAATTACTGGCCTAATCCTGTAAGGAAGGCAGGAAGGAAACATTCTAGTGTTGCTTACAAAAACTGCCTCTCCATTAACCCTCATTACATTCTTGGCAGGACTAGACTTCCTGTATGAAGTTTTTTCTCCCTCCTTTACTGGTACTTTGCTTGTGTGGACTGACCATTCAAAGTTACAATGGCACTGAAAAAGTGACTTATGACCATTTTTCACACTTATGACTGTTGCAACATTCCCACAGCTATAAGAGGCCAGGTGAGGAAATGTGTGCCTGGATGTGAGTGATACTGAGTTGGCCACACCCATCCAATAACATGACCACCAAACTTGACTCTACCCATGTGACAACTGGATGGAGAAGGCAAAATTTATATTTTTCTTACTTTTGTTCTCATATCAGTTTTCCTAAAAATATCACAGGGAAATACAAGGGATCAAAGAAATACACAAGCATTAAAAATGTTCTGGGACATTAAAAACAACAAATCTCACATCAGAAATAATGAATCTTCCAATTGAATCTTAAAGCATGTGGTCAAGAAGTGTCTGTGTTAGCAGAAAACAGTAAGCTAGCATTGATTAATTAGGTGAATTCTGGCTGAAGTGGATAAGCAATCAGCAGGTAAAGTCAGTGCATATTGCCAGATCACATCTGTCTCTTCCCATCAAGTGGGAACGATTAAATTATCCAGCAGTGAAGGGGGGCAGGGAAGTTTCACATTTTGCATTAGAAGTGGACTCAGACCCCTGGTTTGTCTGTCTTTAAAAGCCAGATTTCTAGCAGGTTTGTAGGTTAGAAATCAGGATTTGGGAATAGCCACTAAGATAAATTTTTCACCCTTGCTATATTCTGATTATTTCAGCCTGCTCTTTAATGTTAAGCCAGAGTCCTCAATAATTATAGTTTAGCATTTTGTGCAAACATGGATATTGCTATAATATTTATTATCTTTTGAAACTGGAAATACATTTGCAGATGAGTATCTTTTTAATAAGCTTATTTTTAACATTAAGTGCCACTTGATTCCTGAATATTATACACATACATACATACATACAGAATTTTAAGATCTTACTTCCTCTTTACTGATAGCAGGATAGGATCAGTAGCATGAAGAGGAGCGAAGATGATAACCACTATGCACAAGGTCTAGAAAATCTGTTCTGTTTATGATGTAGACTAGTATCAGAAATGTTTTTCCTTTTTGGTAGTTTAGACTAGTTTCAGAAAAAAAAAATTGTTTGATAGGCTGGAGGCAGAGTTTTGTTTCACAGAGCCTTGCTATAGGTTTTGGTTTTGTTCTTTGGATTTGAAGGGTGGCATCTTTCTTTTCTTTCTCCATCACTGTCCCATAAGAGGACAATATATCTGGGAGCCAGAGGTGTCCAGAATGGGAAATAAAGGAGGGGGGAAGATTCAAGTAGATGCAATCTAGATTTTTTTGTTACCCATGAAATCTGCCAAGTTATTCAAATGGATGATTCAGTATAGCAAAAGTAAGAAATTTGAGCTGATTTTAAATGTGTAATGTTCAATCTAGAAGAATGATTGTTTCTGAAAGAACTTCATTTTTCTTTGTGGTGGCTCATCTGAAAAGATTCCCAGACTCAAATGATGTGGTAAAGGGTTCTTCCTCTAACTCATAACAGCCAAGAATGGCTCAGAATGCCTGGGGACAATTTGAAGCCTGGTCAAGATATATGGAAGGGGCTGTACTGTTCTACCAACACCCCTGATAGAAAAGTCCTGTATGATATCTAGAGGTGTTGTACAAGTCAGAATAACTTTTATAACTCTGTTCTTCATAATGTAGCACAGGCAAGAATGTACTACAGTCACAATTCTGGTTTTGACCAGAATGATTTGAAATTTACAGGTAAACTGGACCTTTAGAAAAGAAGGTAGAGTTTCTTTATTTTATAATAAATAGTGGAGGTTTTTTTCAAGCTTCTGTCCTTCAATTTTTTTTTTCAAAGGTCCTGAAATTTGTCTTTTAGAAATGGAATGTGAGAACATTTGCATAAATAGCAGACCCAATAGTGGAAGATAGTTTATAAAGGATAAATGATACCCGGTCCTAAATGTGGTAGATAAATTAGCTCACTCATTTTTTCTTTTCATAAAACAAACAGGTTCCTAGGTTAAGTCTGCAAGTAACTGGAACTCAATAAACAGAGTCACTTGGTTGAGTTGGGCAGTTATGGAAATTAAGTAAATATAAATAAATAAATTAGATTAGCATTGAGCAACAATGAGAGGAAGTGCATGAGAAATATAAGGTATTTTCTCATTCTGCTCATCCTGTAGGACAGCGGTGTCAAACTCAAATCATCACGGTGGTGTCACGTGATATATTGGGATTTTTCCCCCCTTCTTTTCCCTTTCAATAATCTGGGCCTGGATGTCGCCAGTGCATGATGCATCCGGCCCATGAACCAGGAGTTTGACAGCCCTGCTGTAGGGCAATGTTTTTTAGCCATGGCAACTTTAAGATAGGTGGACTTTGACTACCAGAATTTGAGAAACACTGTTATAGGGTATGGTAATAAATGTTTATGCTGATTTGCCAAAGAATGAAATCTGGTAAGAACAATGTGGAAAAGAAGGGAAACTCTCATATTAACTGGACACTTAACAAATATATAATTGAATCCACACATGCAACCTTATACAATGCAGTAACAAATCTGGGACTAGAACAACTAGTAACCAACAACATTAGACTTAACAACTGCCTGGCTCTCATCTTCTGCAATAGTTTGAATTCAATTTATGGAATACAAATTAAAGAACCCTTTTCCAACAGTGACCACAACATGATTGATTTTTGTCTCAACATGTCTCATCCCTTGATTGGCAATTTCTATTCTCTGGATGTAATACTGTTGAAGACCATTACAACATATTTTTACTTGAAGTCAAAAGAGTCATCTAACCAATAACACCTCCAAAAACCAGAAAAAACAAATTCCCATAACAATAAGGAAGCTTCAATCCAAAAAGAAATCACTTTTGCGGAAAAACAAATCTGGTCACGTTGCCAACTTCAAAAGCTGATACAAAAATTTATGCCACCAGATAAAAACTGAATTCACCAATTATCACATTAAACAAGAAGAAAATCTACGCACCAATTCTACCCGCACTTTCTACAATTTTGTAAACAACAAACTAAGACTCAAGGTCCATCCCACCCCTGAAAGGACCTAATGGTAAAGACTGCAACGAAGACACAATTAAAGCCAACCTCTTCAACACATTCTTTGGCTCAGTATTTGTAAACAGCAGTGGATCATGCCCAGTCGATTTCCTAGCTGAACCACAGAAAACTACAATGATCTAATATATATTGATTTTACAGAAGACAATGTTGAAAAAGCACCATGCAATCTAAAACCATCTCTATCTAGTGGACCAGATAGAATATGTGCCTACCTCTTAAAAAAGCAATCCACTGCCATAGCCGAACCACTAAGCATAATCTTTGAAAAATCTTTCAGGACCAGCTCCTTGCCAAAACTATGATCACAAGCCATGGTCATCCCCATCTTCAAAAAGGGAGACCCCAGCCTAGTTGAAAATTACAGACCAATCTCTTTATGCTGCGTCACCTGTAAAGTCATGGAATCAATTATTAACCAATCTACCATCCTCCACTTAGAAACAAACAATTTACTCCCTAATAAACAATTTGGTTTCAGGAAAAAACTATCCTGTAATCTGCAACTCTTACAATGCAAAACCATATGGACTACACAACTCGTTCAGGGCAAAGCAATTGATGCAATCTACATAGACTTCTATAAAGCCTTTGATTCAGTGGTACATGACAAACTACTCCTAAAACTAAAATCTTATGGTATCTCTGGACACCTGCATAACTGGATAGAAGCATTCCTGTCAAACAGACAAGAAATGGTCAACATTGGGAGTGTCCTTTCAAATTCTGTACCTGTCAACAGTGGTGTCCCCCAAGGCAGTGTTCTAGGACCAACTCTTTTCATACTCTACATAAATGACCTCTTTGCTCATATCAAGAGCAACCCGTTCTCTTTGCTGATGATGGAAAGCTATTCAACACCACAGACAATACTGCTACCCTTCAAAAAGATCTTGACTATGTATCAGAATGGTCAAATGGCAACTTCAAATCTCAACAAATAAATGCTCTGTCCTACATATTGGCAAAACAAATCAGAAAATAAAATACAGGCTGAATAGTCAAGACCTTGATGATGATCCAAACTCTGTCAAGGATCTTGGAGTACTCATCTCGAATTACCTAAGTGCTGGAGCCCACTGTAACTACATAGCCAAAAAGGTGTTAAGAGTTGTTAACCTAATCTTACATAGCTTTTTCTCTAGTAATATTCACAACTAACTAGAGCATACAAAACATTTGCGAGACCAATACTTGAATACAGCTCATCAGTCTGCAACCCACATTACGTATCTGTTATTAAAACAGTTGAGAAAGTCCAGAAATATTTCACAAGAAGAGTTCTCCACTCCTCTACTCATTGCAGAATACCTTATGCCACCAGACTTGAAATTCTAGACCTAGAAAACCTAGAACTATGCCACCTTCAGTCAGATCTAACTATAGTATGTAAAATCATACATTGCAATGTCCTACCTGTCAATGAATACCTCAGCTTCAAACATAACAATACAAACAAACAATAGATACAAACTCAATGTAAATCGCACCAAACTTGATTGCAGGAAATATGACTTCAGCAACAGAGTGGTCAATGTCTGGAATACTCTACCTGACTCTGTGGTTTCTTCCCCAAACCCCAAAAACTTTAACTTTAGACTGTCTACTATTGACCTCACCCCTTCCCTAAGAAGTCTGTAGGGGGCGTGCATATGCGCACCAATGTGCCTAGCGTCTCTGTCCTATTGTTTATTTTATTTTTTTATTTTTCTTATATGTATCCATGTATTCATAACTATGTTTTTACTTATACCTATTATCTTGTAAGTAATTGACAAAAATAAATAAATAATAAATAAATAAATAAATAAAACTTCCTGAAGGAAGAGATACGTTTTTTGAGTATCTATACAAAGACATTTCCTGATAACATTTCCACCTTTTTAGCTTTGAAGAAATTTTCATGTTTTTGTAGCTTTTCCAGTACAATGTGGACTATACAATCCTGAATGTGTTTACTTATATTAATCTGATTTTTTAATGAGCATGTTTTCCTTACATATGTATTTAATAGTATAGTATTTTATATGTAAGCCAGTCTGGAAAAAAAACTTCAAGAATGAGCAAATATTTACTTAGCTTGAAACTTAACTAATGTCTAATGGCAAAGAAGTGGTGCTGGAGATCAAGACAATTCCCCCCCCCCCGAGTTTCACCTTCAAGACAATTTCAGAATAATATTTAGGTGAACAATGGCTTATCGGTGTGCCAAATAGTGAGGGTATCAGGCCTGAAGGCACACATACATTTTGTTGCATGTTTGCTAGAGGTTTGGCAAGATCATAATCATGAATTGTAATCCACTTGTGAATATGTACTATTTAAACTTTACTGGCTTCAATGGGATTGAAATGTAATCAACTATGGGCTGGATTGCAGCCATTACATTGTGGAATGCAAGGCAGAAATTTATGGGACACATTCTCTGTTTATATACAGTTATCTCAAATAATGTCCAGTAGGAATAAACAACCAAAACAAATTGTTGTAAATGTCTCATAGATAAATGTGACATGTTTAAACAATCTTCTATTTAAAGTTTGACCTGGCACAAAATCTTATCTTTAAATTAATGGTAGTTTTCTCCACCTTTTAAGAAATATCCATAAGTTCAAACTATACAGGCATCTCTAGAAAACCTATTAATCTTTTGGTTTAAACTAAATATCTATTTGTAACTGGGAACCATGCTAAAAATATATTCCAAGTAGCTGGTCTTTAAAAAGCTATTTAATTGCATATACCATGTAGACACGTACAAGCTCTCAGAGTAATAGAGAAGGATTTTTTGAAAGTATTGTGCAGTTGGAAGCTTTCATTTGGGGAACAATAGACAAATCCCCAAACAGATTTAGGATTGATGATGAAAAAATTAATGAGGATGTTATAATTTGAACTTCCCCAAATTAAGTACAGTCATACTTCAAGTACTCGATGAAAGACAAGGAATTGGCAGGAGAAGTGATGCTATTGAAAAATGGCCTTTTACCAATCCTTCTTAGAGAAAGATTTTTTAAAAAAATTCAGCTTTCTCCAATTGGGGGTGACCTCTTTATACACCATTCAATGAGGGCTTGTCTACAGCAGGGGTCTCCAACTTTGGTGACTTTACAACTTGTGGACTTCAACTTGTGGAATTCTGAGAATTTGAAGCCCACGAGTCATGAAGTTGCCAAGGTTGGAGACCCTTTGCCTTGTTGGGGCCCGCTGGCATCTGACAGAACTGGTAGCAGAGTCAGTCAATAGCAAGGAGGTTGGGACAGTCTTGGAGGTTGAGGATGGTTCAGATAAGGGCTCTGAATCAGAGGGAGGGATGGAGCCAGGGCAGGCTGGTAGTCATCAGCTGCCTTCAGACTCAGACAGCAGTGAGGTGGGGGAGTCTCTGGAACCAGTTCTAAGCCAGCACATGTGAAGGGCTACCAGAAGACAAGAACAATTGAGAAAGCAGGATTGACTCAGGAGTAAGGCCACACCTCAGAGATGATTGGCCATCCCATAGGACATAAAAGAGGCATGAACGGGATGTGAGCTTTTGCAGGAAGCAATTGGTTTGTCTGATCAATTCAAGCTTTGAAAAGTTTTGTTTGACTCTGTGTCAAGTTTGGCCTTGCCCTGTGTTTGGCAATTAGTTTTCTGACAGCATTCCAAGTGTGATAAGGTGGGTGTTTATAAAGATTCATCTGAAAGACTGTTTGTGAAGCCTTGCAGGTGGTGAATGAATGTAATTCACAGCTGTGGAAATACAGTAAAAAGAGGTTTTGCTGGGACTAAGATTGTGTTTTATACTTTCTAAGGAAGCCTAAGTCAGAACAGCAACCAAGTCTAGTCCTACAAAAACCTAATAGAAGGCAGCAAAGAGGTATTTGGTTTGCCTTGGTTTTGGAATCCTGATCTGGCAGCCCTAAACTTGCCTATTCAAGTATATTGATCTCATGATTACTTATTTGCAAAGCAGCAGTTTGCACAGAACTTCATGGCCACAGGACAGACTATTTCCATCTTTTTAAATTTAATGGGATTATACCCTGCAAATGCAAAATAAATCCTCGGTAATATTAATATTATTAGTATTACCATTATTAACAGTATTACTACATGTATTTCAATGGTGGGATTCAACATGTTTACTACCAGTTCTGTGGGCATGGCTTGGTGGGTGTGGCTTGGTGAGCATGGCAAGGGAAGGATACTGTAAACTCTCCATTCTGCAAAATCTCATTCCCTCCCCACCCAACTAACCTGCTTGCCAACTCCGTTCTCCTATGCAGGGCAACAAAAGAAGACTCAGCCAATCTTCTGGGACTTGGGGGCAGAGAATAGATGAAGGTGGGGCCAGTCAGAGGGGGCATTTGTCAGTTCTTCAAACTACTCAAAATTTCCGCTACTGGTTCTCTGAGCTACTCAAAATTTCCGCTACCGGTTTTCCAGAACTGGTCAGAACCTGCTGAATATCACCTCTGATGTATTATTGTATGTAACTTGCTTTGTGAATAGAGCATACTTTGTTTAACCATTGATAAATGCCCCTTGTGTTATCAATAATATACCAAACAACAAATGCCACAGTTTTCTAAAATAATCAAGTAATATTGATAAAATTCCTTCTCAATTGAAAATAAGCTTTTTAAACTGATTTTGATTGGCAAAACCAAAATTGAAACCACACTAATACTAAACTGATAGTCTATTGTTGTTTGTTGGTTTAAACTTTTTATTTTCTTTTTAAAATTCTGCTATTCTATGTATTACATGTCGCTATATATCTGTTGCATTGGCATTCCTTGTAAGTGAAAGGTTGGGTTCTTCACCTTATTAATTTATTTGTTAATGAAGTTCATTGGAAATAAGTTAATGGACAGTGAAAAAATAAGAATTTTTTTCACTGTTCTGTATTTTTTAATCGGAATATTTTTTGTGATACAAAATTGCAGCCACAATAATCATGATCCCTGTCACATTTTAAAACTCCCAAATGATCTTTTTTTCAGAATACATTTTGATCCAGAATGAAAGTATGGTGTCTAAAGAAGATAATATTAAACTTCATTAGGTGTTTTAACAATCTGGGCATCAATACAAATACGAAAAGAGAACAAAGCAAAACAAAACAAAAATTAGTATAATCTGTTTCCTTTGATTTGCATAAGCCTCACATTTCTTCTGATGAGGGAAACAAGAAATAACTGATCGGTCTGTTTTGTAATCTTCCGTTCAATTGTAAATTTCCTTTATTAAAAATCTGAGAGAATTTGAAGTTTATACATCCTGGGTAGATTTTATGTCTGAATCTGTGACATACAGATTGACCCAGAATATTCATTCCCATACTCATTTTGCAACAAAATGAATTTTTATCTTCAATTAAACATAACCTCAAATCAGAGGAAAAACCAGGCCAAGAAAATTTATCTAAAACTACACTTGTAGCGAGATGACAAAGGGAACTCTCTGAACTAAAATATTAATATTAATATTCTGTAAGTATGTAGCATCTAAAATAAGGCTGTCTGCTTGGACAGAATTTTAACTATCATTTTAAAAAGAAAACATAGGCTAAAATTAAGATAGGGTACTGTGGCTATAATCTTGAGGGATTAATTCATCAGGCCTTAAGTGGGATCTCTGAGTATAAACTGGCTTCCAAACTGAATTGCACAGGAACAGAATTAATAAACTAGCTATGGGTCAAGGCTAAAAGGTTGGGTCTTTGAAATAAATCTTGTTAAAATTCAATGATAAAAAGGTATTTCAACCATCCCAATTTTTCTGATAATTATATCATGTCTCCATTCTGCACTTTTGATATCTCCATCTGAGGCAACAGCTTACTGTTCAGCCAAGGTCTGTATGATGACAGCCCATATGGAAGGCTGCTCTACTTAATTAATGAGTTTACTTCTGCCATCAGTCAGGAAGAAATCCAATGATTAATTCAAATTCTATTATTTACTATGTAACTGGAGTCAGTTTAGAGTCAATTATATTATAAATAAAGCAAAGAATAAATGTGCATTAAGCAAAAATATGTTTTCCTTGTCTACTTTGGTAAGTTACACTCTCCTATTCTCCATTTCTTCATCCCAACCAGATATCCACATTTTTTTAAAGAGTTAGCAAGTTTAGATTCCAGGCTCGAGTTGTTCCAAATCATGGCAGCTCCTAAGGGGGAAGGGTGTAATTGTTGATTAGCAGGAATTTAATTGCATCTGTCCACTGACTCCTAAAAAGTCATAAAGAAAAAAAGGATGGACAAAAAAAAAAAAAGAAAAAACAGAAGGAACTCTTTAAACAAAATGTGAATAGAAAACAGCTTTGATCCTCAAGTCTTTCCTGTTGTCTCCTCCTTAACAGAAACAAGATTTAAATACCTTGTAGAAAGATTTGATTAGAAGAGACTTAAATGAAAAATGTGGATGCTTGGAAAATCAGATTTCTTTTCAAAATATGGTAGAGGATGTCCTCTCTAAAAGCAAAGTTAATTCAGAAGAAGTGCATTAGAAAAGTATTTTTCTTATTCCAGAACAGTTTTAATTTCTATCAGTGAAGTTACCTTGTTACTCAGTTTGGTAGAAATAGTGACTTTATCATATGCTGAGCAGTATGACAACCTCACTGATGAAAGCAAAATTAATTCAGAATCAAACTTTATTTTTTACCTGGTGTTGAACCTGAATGAAAATGATAGTGACTTTCCTGGCTCTCATTGCATTATGACCTGTGAAGAACAATCATGTAATTGACCATAAGACATCCCATTTTTTCACTCTGCCTTGGCCCTAGTTTTGTTCCCCTTCCCAACTCAGTCTCCACTCCCTTTCTGTTCTTACAAAACAAGACAAAGCTGAGAATAAAACCAAATTTGCTATTTGCTTCCCTTCTGTCACAAATGAGCTTTGCTCTTACAAGCTTTAGCTGAATTGAAGAGAAGTTACTGCCACAGAAACGTGCCAAATAGATTGACTACTTGAATGTACCGGATTTTCTCACTTCCTTCTTTTTTTCCTGCATTAAATAAAGTCTGTTCTTCCAAACTGACTGATGAAAAAAAAGAAAAGAAAAGCACTTTTGACTGAGAATGATTATTACTTCATCCCTAACACCAATATAATTCTAAGTGACACACTTAGAAGAATGTTGTCTTTGCCAGCTATGGCACTTTTGCAAGCCTGAGACTAGGAAGAAAAATATGTTTAAAAGAAACTAGTTTCTACATACTTGGATGCATAGGAGATGCTTACTTTTAGACCTGGATTTGCTTGAACTTTCCTAATGATGACCCAGATTCTCATTTACCTGCAATTTTTAATTTTTAAGCTCCAGTTTAACCTCCAGTTTAATTTTTAAGCTCCAGTTTATACTCCTTCCTGATGTTGCTTTCATTTGACAATGTTACATCTATCACCATCGCTGTCTTTTTGTCTTTGTCTAGTACCACAATGTCTGGTTGATTGGCCAGTACCTACCTGTCCATATGAAAAGTCCCACAAGATCTTAGCCCTCTTATTTTCTGCAACTTCTATATAAGATCTAGACTTAGGAAGGTCTAGGCTATGTAAGTATATAGACACACACATTCATGCACATACACACACATATGCACGCAGAAACAAAACAAATATCTTAAAAACTCTTTAAATCTATTAAAAAAGAGAGATACACACCAAATCTATTGGTTTTATGAATGCAGCTGAAATAGCCAAACACCACTGCAGAAGGGGGTAAATGTATTTAGTTGATGGTCACATTGATTAAGAGGAATCTGCTTTGAACTGCATGATACAAAAAAACTAATCAAAGCATTAAACTAGAATGCAAAATGAGTTGCATCCAGAATGAAGGAATTTTCTTTTTCTCTCTTTCACTTTTGCTATCGGTCTTTCACATACTCCCTATTTATTTGATACCTCCTCTGTCCTTGATATCCCTTTTCTATAATATCTGTGATTCTCCCTCTTCTGTGTCTCTCTCTTTTCAGGCTGTTATCAGGCTATTAAGAAAGGATCATTTTTACAAGAATTTACCATTCTTTACCTGCAGAACACCATGTGTTTTTCCACTGTTTCATCAATATGCTACATTCAAAGTTCTTAGCCCATTTTATCATATACTCTTTCATTTGTTCTTCCTCCATTTCTAATTTCAATTAAAATTGCTAAAAGATTTTAGCATTCACATGGGCATTATTTGTACATAGTTTAACTGTGAATTCTGTATCCTGCTGTTCAATCCCAAGTGTCTTATTTATCTGTATCTACTTAAAATCTTTCTCTTAACTGTGCATATGAAAACCATTTAAAATTAAAACCCTCTGCAGGCAGTTTCTCTCTTGATTTCATCTTATATTTCCCATATTCTTGTTGTAACAATTTTTAATAAATTAATCATTTCTTTTTACCTGATGTTTTTTAATATTAAATATTTTTGTGCATTTTTAGGTACAGTCTAGATTTGTACCTATTCCATTTCTTATACAATGATGCTTAAAATATGCAATTATTTTACTTTGTAAATACCTTACTTTTGACTTTATCTCATCATAAAAAACCCATGCCATTCAAACTTCTGATTGATGACTTCTAGTTCTAAAATTCTTTTATTTCTCACCAAATTGTACTCTTTCATCTGGAACAAGCAGGAAGCTGCAAAGTACTACTCTTTTTGATTTATGTAGAGGGCAGAGAGAATGGCCTTTAAGGAGAGACATAAGAATTGCTACCAAGGCTGAAGTTAGATAAAAGGGGCCTGAGTCCAAAGCAAGAATTAAGAGTAAATATTTCAGAGAAGCTCCTCCCTAATTCATATGTACTGATTGATAAAGGGGGAAAGAAGGGAAGCACATTCAGGCTCACAAGATTCTGTTACTATAGCTTTACAATAAAAGCAGTACTGACCTGATATTGGTTTCTTAGTCTCATCTACGTTGTTTGTCTTTTAGTCTCATCTACGTTGAATTGTATCATAAAGATTATGGCCTCATTTTGTGTGTGTGTGTATGAGCGAGTGAGAATAAATTAGAGAGAAAAACATTCTAATTCTGGCAAATGTGTGACAATTGCATTTTTGTATTCTACTTTACAGCATATAACGAAGCATTGAAGCTTACTATTCAACTCTTGTTTACAATTTCAATGAAAGAATGCTGAAAGTGAATGGCTGCATGGCAATTAAATATATACTTCTGGTAGAAGATAGAAACAATTTGTGAGAACCAAATACATATGTGAAGCATATTTCATCAATTCAAAGCTTTGGTCATTATAATATGGAAAGATGTACAAAAGCAAACCTTAATTAGTCAAGAAATATGAACTAGCAGTTGCTATGATATGAACTATCATAGTTTTTATGTAAGAGCATTCATGGCTGGATAGATAGATAGATAGATAGATAGATAGATAGATAGATAGATAGAT
>BLBF01000017.1:22312995-22333803 GCA_015471245.1 Laticauda colubrina
GATAGATAGATAGATAGATAGATAGATAGATAGATAGATAGATAGATAGATAGATAGATAGATATGGTGCTTATTTATTGGCTGGTTAGCATACTTAAAATTACTTAAGAGAAGTACCAAATTGCTCAACTCATGAGAAATGTGTGCCAGGGAGTATCCTTGCATAAAGTGTGGGTGGTCTGAAAGATTTACAGCTGTAGACAACATTCTCACAAAACAAGTAGGAACAAGGTATCAAGGTGAATACACTAGAAAGAAGGAAAAAGCAGGTGCAATATAAACAATGACATGAGATAGGTTGACAACTGTCTGTGAATGAGCACTCAAGTGTAAAGATATCCAAGATAGGGAAACTCAAAATATTTTGATTAAGTAGCTTGAAACACACAGGCAGCTGAAAAAAAAAAATCAGCATTGGGCTAGGTCTAAGCTTTAAATAAGAGGGGAATTATCATAAAGAAAGATTGAACTCAGACATTTTGAATTTTTTTTTATCCCAGGAATCATAGTTCCAAACTTACTTTATTTGTTTATTCTTGGAATGTATTAGCCAGCCAACTCCAATGGACACTTGATAGTGTTTTGAATTAATATTCAACTGAATCCCATATGATAAAATAGGACCTTCTCCAGAAATAAAGCATGACAAGATGAAATTTATTATAATTATTATATAGATCTCAGGAACCAAAAACCCCTTTGACTGGATGCAACACTTTGATAGTAATTAGTGCAATAGGGCTCACTCCAATAATTCCAATCAGAAAAGATCTCAATTGTGTCAGGAATATCTGTACTTTTCAGGAGAAGAAAAATTTGCAACTCTCAGAAAGGGAGAGAGCAGGAAAAATATTTATATTAAGGTCAAATGCATGCAAAACCTCATTTATATTGTGGAAAAATAATAAAAACGTAGAAGCTGTAGACAAAAATATGTACAAATATGCTGATTTGTTTGTTTTTTAATTTCTCCTTAATTTGCAAACTGATGGTAAAAAAAAAGCTGACATGAAAATCAACACATTTACCCAAAGCTATTTGTGACTAATTTTAGTTCTCCCTAGAACATCAGGTTTTGCTTAGCTGTGCACGAATAACAAAACTTTCAAATAGCTTATATATCTAAAACAAATATATAAAAACAGTGGTTTGGATACACAGAAAATCAGAAATCGGTAGCACCTTTTAGTCATAATGAAGAAAAAAAAGCTCATGAAAGCTTATGCCTTTTAATAAAATTTGTCAGTTGGAAAACCACTCTGCAACTTTTTAAAGCAGATGCTTCTTTTCCCAAGATCTCTCAAGCTGATGATAATGAAGATAACAGTTAGATTTTTTTAATGTCCTTTGCAGCTGCTGTGCAATCCCAGGAGATGAAGCACTTAGGTTTAGGCATTACCAAAGGATTATTTTGCTTTGGAATCCAAAATACACCACAGCACTAATATTTGCATCTAAAATTACCACATCTGGAATGGGAAGGTTCCCAAAGAAACACACTCACCTTGCTTCTTTTGCCTGTAATCGTAGGGTGAGGCAGTTTCTATATTCCTGAGAACCATGCTTGGAGGTGCATTCTGACATAACTGGACACTCCCTTGGTGACTTATTTATATCCTAGCATTCTATATATCATATGAAAGCTTTGGTTACATGAAAACATCACTCATATATTTATGAACATCTGCATTTGTGACTGGGTGTCAAGAAAGCAGCTTTATCAACATACCATCATTTAACTTGGTGATGACCAATTTGACTGCTGACATTGCTTTACCTGGACTTAATCAATCCTTTGGTTGCAAAAATCACTAGCTTCTTCTGTGGGCAAAAAGCTTTTCAGTCTGGAAAAGCCCAGTTCCTTTTTGATTTTCCATTGTATAAGAATCATTCTTTACAGTAATCAGTAAGGAAGAAGTTTAACCACACTTAAATGCTTTTTTGTATTTGTTTTCCTTCCTCAGAAAAGTGATTGTACTGCAGTTAGAAAATGGGCCTCAATAAGATATTCATTTTAATGAAATAATGACATTTTAAATAACTCATTATTCTGCAATTAGGATCTGATCCTTTGCCCTTTATTAAATGTGTATTTGACCTTGTGGCACTGGAAACAATACTTGTGTGAAACTGAAGGCAAAATGGAAACAATACTTGTGTGAAACTGAAGGCAAAATGAAGTTTTCTTTTTAATTTTTTAGTTTCTGAAAAATTCAGGCATTCTCGGTATGTCTACAGCACATATATACCTCCTATTGATGTAATACTTATCAGGTAGTCTCTAATTTAGAGTTCTACTTTGCACTGCATAGCATTAGTATTTGGTTGCATTTGTGTTATACTTAACAAAAGTGTGACAGAACTGACCAGTATTTTCCATTCCATTAGCAGAAAACACTGCATGTGGCCTGAATAGAAATTTTAGTCTTGACCTTCTGTGTTGTACTAAAAGGGCCAAAGTAATATGAGTGATGGAAGTTAATATCTGTGGATCCATCTAGTAAAAACCATGGCATTTGAAAGGTTGCGACCTGGCATGTAAGTGGAATAAATGTTAAAGGATATGAATTATATAATGAAATAAAAAAGAAGGTTGCTATGTTGTCTATGAAACTAAGAACACGTGAGAGGCTAGGTGAATGAAGATGGTTCACTTCTGTAAGATGGTTTGATGAATACATGTAGCAAAGGGAATGGGTAGGTTTAATTAAGAATAAAAAACTCATATACAAGTCAGAAAGTTGGTAAGTTGATGCTCACTTGATTCTTGTAGGAGTATGTAAAACTGGCAATCCAAAGGTTAATCATGTTGCAAATTATGTTAATGGAAGAACCAGGGATTACTATGTTTTAGGGGGGGATGCAATGGATAGAGAATGGGGGGGGGGAAGACTTGTTTTAGGTAGAAGAATGGATGTATGGGAATGGGACTAGACATTGCCAGAAAAATGTTTAGGCATTTTGTAAGTCCAAAAATGATTGAGAATGGTGGCTGCTTGGTGACTGATTTTTGGCTTTAAAGAGGTGCTTGATCTGATTATTTATGAAAATGATTCAGATAATTAGTAAAAAGTACCAAAATAATGGAAATCATATAATTTACAAAGTGTCACCAAAGTGTGTGGAGCTAATGGAAAGTATAAGAAATGATGTACAGTCAAGGAGTGAAAGATTCTGTGAATGAAGAAAAACTTAATACACAAAAATTGTTACAAAAATAGGAGGGTAACAAAAATATTTCATAACATTTATAAAGAGAGAAAATACAGCTGTAAATAATATAGTTAAGAGAAAGTTGAAAGACAAAGAGAGTATTGAACAAAGTTATAGTCTAGCCTGTGAAGCAGGAGAAATGTTAAAATATTGATCTTATTTATGGTGAGGTTACATACATTTTAACTGGAAAAAATGCAATTATTATTTCTCCACACAAAGGGAAAGATAGTTTGAGTGAATGCAAAACTATAAGGGTTGTTTGGAAAAACTATTGTGTTTGACACAACTCAGATTGAAAGGATAAAAATTAAGACAGTGTTCCAGAGTTTATGTTGGATAGGGAATGCACAAACTAGATTTTGATTCTTCATAGGATTATTGAGAAAGGAAAGGGAATATGAGAAAAGAAGTGCATTGCAATTTGTTGATTTAATGAAAGAATGTGACTAAAATAAATAGACTTAAATTGTGGAATGTTTTGCATGAATTTTAAAATCAAATTTATTTGCCACTCATCTCACAGTTCAGGTGACTCTATTTAATTGAAGAGTAGTTGTTGAATGTACTAATGGAAATGAAATATGTAGGACTATAAATAGAGTGCTTAGTAAATCATTCAACACTAAGTATTGACTAAGTCAGAAACAATCCCTTTGCTGTTTATCATACCCATATTTTGAGGGTATACTTGTGCTTTCAAGTCAGTCTCAACTCTTGCCTGGACAGGTTTCTACAATTCTCTTGGCAAGATTTTAGAAATGGTTTGCCATTGTGTCCTTTCTAGGGCTGAGAAAGTGGGACTGGCCCAAGGCCATCATCTGTTCTTGTGCCTAAGGCAGACTAGAATATTCATAATCTTCCGGTTTCTAGTCTAGTCCCCTAAATGTTATACCAAATTGGCTTGCTTTATTGTATGTATTGATAAATACAAAGGAATGCTTTTGGTGGTATTAGAAGCATGTTTAATGGGAATATGAACATATGAATACTTCTGTAGGCAGATAGTGTTATTGTCTAAGACAGTAATAATCTCCATCAAAAGTCAGACAAATTGTATGATGCAATTAGAAGTGCAGTTTTGAAAATCAATATATATAAAAGATCAAGTACTGAAAGGCATGTGTAGAAGGAATGGGTGGGAGAGGGCAAATGATACAATTTTTATGCTCATGTTAGACAACATAATACAAGTATATAATTGTGTCATGGTGATGATGTCATGAGGCATGATTCATCATATTGACATCAACAGTAAAAGATGCTTATGAAGGCATATGTGTTTGTCAGGGAAAATGAACAACTGCAAGTTATACATAAATGTCAAAAAAACTGGAGCTTTTTGCATACTTTGGTAGGATGTTTACGTAAAATAGGAAAATAAGTGGATATATTTTAAGACATGCTCTGTTGGTAGAAAACTAATGAATAGTATGTGGAATCATTTCAAACAAGCAAGAATGGTTGTTAATTAAAATATACTTTGGCCTTCTTTGTTATGTGAGTAGTAGGCATGTCAGGAGAAACAGATTAACAGTAATTTAATACAGTGAGAATAGGTTAAAAAATGGGGTGGTAAAACAAGAAAAGATTGTGGCAAGAATAAGCGGGTGTTGAATGAATGTGATGGAATAAAAAATGAATTAGTGAGAGGTGACAACACATATTGAAAAGTTGGTTTTATACAGACAATTAACGAGGATTGAATTGCAAAGTAAATACAGTATATAAAGGAAGAGTGAATGGATAAAGAGAAAGAGAAAGGAAAGTTGTAGTTGGATGGAGTTGAGAGAGAACTGAAAAGTTCAATATGCAAAAGCAGTGCATGAAATGGGTAATGAGTATGTATGTTGGAAGTAAGGCTGGTTTGCAAAAATGTAAAAAATATAGAAAGGTACATGAAAGGTGTTGATGTTTTACCTCTGTTTCCTTTTGTTTCTCCTACTTCATGCCTTATTTTTTGCTATACTACTTATTTCTTTTCTGTGGTCTGCATAATATTGCTTATCTGACGAATGGATATTTAAGTATGTATTAAAAATTCATATACAGTATCATTTTTTCCTCTTTGTGAAACAGTTTTATTGGTTATAATTAACTTGACTTTTATGTATATATATGAACACAGCTTAGATGAAGTTCTGTTTTCCATTTACTGATTGCTTGCAGTATTTTGCAAATGATGGGAACAGATTTGTATTTCTAAATATGCAGGATGAACAATAATTTACTCTAATTTCTCAGACAGCTTGGAACAACTTCATAGGAACCGATTTGCATTGATGCAGATCAGAAGCAGAATTCATCTAAGACTGACTAGGTACAGATATAGGTTGAAAATGCATGTTTACACATGTGTACCTCTTTTGGATTTTTTTATACTATCTTGTCTAGAAACTCAAGTCTGCAATCATTTTATAACCTACAATTATCTAATCTTTGAAAGTCATGCCTTTGGGATAATAACAGTAAGAACAACAACAATATTTGTAACCATGTTTACCATTATTCATTCTTTATATAGTGTTGATTCTTAGGCATTCCAAGCAGGAAAAAATATACACTGAAATCATAATCACCTCAATATGAAATTTAGAAATTTTAAAACATTGTAATACTTCTTAAACACTTACTCACTGCATTGATTTCATTACACATATCGAGCAATGGTGCACAATTTGATTTTTAAAATGTTGGTACCAAAGAGTTTAGCATTTAATGTCAATGAAAGAACAAATGATAACATTACTGGAAATAGTAATACTAATGTAGATAAATTTGTAGTCCAATGATTTCATTTTAGAGCTGACATTAATAGCTACCTCTAAAATCAGTGTTATTCAATACAACTAACATTATAAAATGATCAGATTAATGGTACGAGTCCATCTTTATTCATCTGGTAATATCTGTAATGTAATTAATATTCTATTCTTAATATATTTCTTCACTGATTATTTGCATATTTCATTATATTAATCTGTTTTGCCTTTTCAAATTCAAAAATATAAAAGTCACAATTGTCACACATACAAAAGAACTTTTAATTGTTGATGAAGGAAATAAATATAATAAATATAAGTGTGAAAAATGGTTATTGTTCTAAATCAAAATGATGGATTATATAATTTTAAAGATCGGGAAGAATAAAATAGAATAGAAGGGAAAGGAAGGGAACTGAATGGAACAGAACAGAACAGAACAGAAAAGAAAAGAATTCTTTATTGGCCAAGTGTGATTGGACACACAAGGAATTTGTCTTTGGTGCATATGCAGTATAGTTCAGTATTTTATTAATACCAGGACCTCTTTCAGCAGCTGGTATTATTTAGTTTAATTGGGAGGGAGTTCATTTAAATTAAATTTCTTTCTTCTTCTTCTTTTTAGTTCCTGGTAATTGTCCAGACAGTTTTGCCTGCAGTTTTCTTGGTCAGATGTTTATAAGTGGTTTTCATTGCCTGTTTCCAAGAATTGAGATGGTATGAGTTGCCCAGAGTCACTCAGTTGACTTCAGGGGTAGAATTCAAATTTTTAACAACCTGTTCTGTGGGCGTGGCTTGGTGGTCATGTTATTGGCTGGGCATGGCCAACTCAGTATCACTCACATCAAGGCACGGATCTCCTCGCCTGGCCTCTCATGACTGTGGGGTTGCTGCAACAGATGTAAGTGTCAAAAATGATCATAAGTCACTTTTTTCAGTGCCATTGTAACTTTGAATGGTCACTTCACACGCAAAGTACCAGCAAAGGAGGGGAAATAACTCCAGAGAAGTTCCTGAGACAGGAAATCTAGTCCTGTCAAGAATGTAATAAAGGTTAATGGAGAGGCAGTTTCTGTAAGCAACACCAGAATGTTTCCTTCCTGCCTTCCTTACAGGATTAGGCCAGTAATTTCTTCTAACAACTGGTTCTCTAAACTGCTTAGAATGTTAACAATAAGTTCTGGCAAATAGGTAGAAACAGGTAGAATCCCACCCCTGGTTGACTTTGTGGCTAAGATGGAACCAAAATCCATTGTCTCCCGATTTCTAGTCTGCTCTCTTAAGCACAACACCAAACTGGCTCTATCTTTTGAATACTTGTAACTTTTTCCATATTGTACCTTAAAAGAGGCACGTGGTATAGACTCCATGGTTTGAAGATCATGGCATACTTTTCTAACCATACGTTTTATTGTCTGGGCGGAGGGCGGAGCTGTTGTCACGATGATATGGCATGTGATCTTGGAGGTCTGAGATCGCTGCTGATATCTTTGCTCCTGGATGGTCCAATCGGATCTAAACCATCCTGAAGAGATGGCAAATGTAAAGAGTGCATCCTGACGATCCCAGGGATATCGCAAAGTTCCTGATAGATCCAGGAGAAGCTCTTTTTGCCAGCGGCAAAGAGGCAGCCATTAAAGCTGCTGAAGTTGGGAAAGCTCCGAAACAGAAGAGAATAGAAAGAGAGAGTGTGCCGGTTTGGTGAGAACTTTTTTTATATTTTAAGATTTGAAAGGACACCCTAAAGGAAAGAAATAATCTGTAAAAGTTTTGACAGAAGTGCTTTAGCGGCGATTTTAAACAAGAATGTCAAAGTCATATTTTTTTTCCCTTGCTGGATTTTTTATACATGATCTTATATTTTGAAACTGGATTGATTTCTTTTTTTTTCTTGATATTTATTCTTTTCTCCTTTTTGATTTTATAATATTTTAAACTAGAGATTCCCTTATAGTTATTTTTTAATACCTTTTTTTAAAATTAATTCTTATTATATTTTGCTTGGAAAAGGAGAGGGGAAAAGTGAAAGCTAAAGAAACTTTGTAACACTGCCAACTGGAGGCTTGGGAGTATCCTGTTTTACCAGACAAAGCTGAGAAAGAACTGAGCTTTGTTTCAAGGACATTGCCTGGTCGATAAGATAGAGGGAAGAGCTTTGGAGAGTATTATTGCAGGTGTTCTTCTGAGTTTCTATTGGCAGCTGGAGTCTGGTGTTGAAACTTAGGGAAAGAAAAGGTGATCAGCCTTTGGAGCTATAACAAGAGCCTTGGATAATTAAACACAGTGCAGTGTGCTTTTTTTTTTTTTTTTCATTTTTTCTAAGCTGTGCTACCCCATTTTCATCTGTTTATTTCTTTTTTTCTTTTTTCGTAATAGCTATTTGGATTTTTGGCTTTCTGGAACTTGTCTATTTTTCATATTGGTTTCTTTATGGTTTCTTTTTATGTATCTTATTATATTTGAGATCTCTCTATTGGATTAAGGTGCTGAAGAACCTGAAGAATCTTTTACTTTTACTTTTTTTTTTTAGTCTTTTTCCTCACCTCTTTGCCTTTTGGGGGACTTTACATTTTTTCTTTTTTTTTCATGTCTGTTTATGATGTGCTTATGCCCTTTTTCTTTACTTTTGAATTTTTATTGTTATCTAATTAATCAATAGGATTAAGGTATATAAGAGCCTGAAGAATTTTTTTCCTTTTTTTTTAATTATTACCAATTGGTTTTTTTTTCTTTTTTTCCCACTATTTTTACTTGGAATTGTAATTGGTTATTTCACAACTGGATTGAGCTCTAGAAGAATTTGAAAGATCTTGAATTTCTCAAAATGACTAGGAAGTTAACAACTCCTGGTTCTTCAACTTCTGCTTCCTCCTCTCCACCATCTGGAGGACAATGCACAATACAGACAATGTTAAAACAAGAAAAAGAACAAGAAAAAGTGACCCTGCAGATGATTATGCAAGGAATCCAAAATATTCAAACAAGATCAGAGAATATTGAAAAAATAATACAGAACATTGAACAAAGAACAGAGAACATTGAACAAAGAACAGGGAAAACCGATGAAAATTGGAGAGCATCCAACAAATGATGTTGAAGAATGATGAGAGGCTCCAAGAAATTGAAGAAGAAAGTAAACAAAGAGATAAGAAGATTGGAGACATTGATAACAGATTAACTGTGGTTGAACAAGATAAAAGTGGTATGCTAAGATGGGAGATGGACAGATCAGAATTTTATCTCAGATTTGAAAACATAGAGGAAGAAAAAGGACAAAACCTAGCTGAGATCATGATAGAAATACTGGCTGAAGTTTTGGAAACAACTTGAGAGAAGATGATGGATGGAATAGATGAGGTTTATCAAGTCTTTATAAGATATGTGATGAGAAATAGTTTACCAAGAGAAGTTCACATCAGATTTACAAAGAAAGCTATTAAAACGCAAATATTGCAAGTGGCAAGAGAGAAAACATTGAAATACAAAGATAAGGAGATTGTGGTCTTGAAACAAGTGCCCAGAAGAGTGAGAGAGATGAGAAGAGAAGAGAATACTGATTCTTGACCAAATTGTTACTTTAAAAAGAGGTGAATTATAGATGGCTGATTCCAGAAGGTTTAATGTTCACATGGCAAGGAAAGAGATATAGAATTGACTCAGTTGAGAAAGCTGAACCATTTTACGCAGAATTTTTTAAAGAGGAGAAACAGGCAGAAAAAGAAATTTCACCAATTGAATTCCAAGAGGACCACCAAATGATGACTGGAAAAGAAGAAGATGAAGAAAGGAGGAGGCTAAAGAAGAAGGTGAAGAAAGGAGGAGGCTAAAGAACAATGCGAACCAAGATCTATGAGAGCTGTTAAACCTAACTACAAAATTTAATCATGGAAGAAAAAATAATAATTACAATCAACATAAATGGACTTAATTCAACTGTTAAAAGAAAGAAATATTTTCATAAATTAGAGAAATTAAAATTTGATATAATTTGTCAACAAGAAGTCCACATTAAAAAGCAACATGAACAATTGCTGAGACAGCCAAAATTAGGGAAAATATTTACTTCTTTGACACAATGCAAGAAAAGAGGAGTGGTCCTATTTATTAAAGATATTATCCCAATGAAATTGATATATACTGATGATGATGGAAGAATACTAATGGTGGAAATAATAGATAATAATATAAAAACACTCCTGATTGCAATTTATGCCCCAAATGACAATCAAGAAGAATTTTATAAAAAATCACACATGAAAATAATTGAACTGGACTATGCTAATATAGTTTTGATGGGAGATTTTCATGGAATTGTAGACAATAAACTGGATTATACAGCACAGAAAACAACAAAGCAAAGCAGAAAGATCTTCCCTAAATCCTTTTTAAAAATGGTGGACGAAATAAATTTAAAGATACATGGAGAGAAAGAAATGCTAAAACCAAACAATACACTTTCTATTCAAATAGACATTTATCATGGTCCAGAATAGATATGATATGGATGTCAACAGAATTGTTAACCAATATTCAAGAAGTAAACAGCTTCATGGTGCTTTATAGCTCTCTCAAAGTGGTTTATAGAGTTGGCATGTTGCCCTCAACAATCTGAGTCCTCATTTTACTAATCTCAGAAGGATGGAAGGCTGAGTCAACCTTGTGCTGGAGAGAATCGAACTGTCGAACTGCTGATAACTGGCACTCAGCAGAAGTAGCCTGCAGTACTGCATTCTAACCACTGCACTACCATGGCTTTAATTAAATTTTAACATAGTATAAATTTTGGAATGATTAGTTTTAAAATGATTGTTTTTGCTTTTTGTGAATAAATGCTGTTGAGGTAATTCCCTGTTAAGAGAATAAGCACACACAGGGAGACGTAGTGAGACTGGTGAAGAATAACATACAGCCAGCACACAGATACACTGTATAATAAAAATGTAGGTTTTTACTTCCAGTAAAACGATAAAGCAAAGTTCAACAAACAGCCCAAGACATTCATGGTTAAAAAAACAGTTTTCAGCCCAGGGATAATCCAAATAACAAAGTCCAGTATCATAAACAGTTTAGTAACAGACTTACATCAAATCCAAGACTAACGATGATCAGTAACAGTCAATGCAGGAACCACAACACTGTCAGAAATGAAAGGACTAAACAACCAAGGTTTCTGGCTCCATCTTAAGGTTTGAGGAACCACACCCAATTACAAATTTAGCATTTCCTTAAAGAGACAGTATTAAAATGTCTATCCTGGTTTATATATTTTCCAACTGTTAGATGACTTGCATTCCTAACATATGCATTCTAAATTAGGCTGTCACAATTTTGATATACTATTTGAATTAGAAATAGACATCACACATTTTATACACAGTCTACACATAAACATATATAAAAATGTGTTTTGGAGTGGCTGGCTCCAATTAAATAATTGTAACAATTATGAACTTTGGCAATGACATTCTGTTTATGACTTTAAAATATACACAAGTAATTTATTTTATAAAAAATACATTATTATATAGCTAACAATGTTTTAGTTTCCTAAAAAAAATTAACTTGCATTATAAAGTTCTATATGAAGAAATTGGACAGGATCTAAATATGATATATAAAATAAATATACTATAAACTTGCACGATAAATAATGTTTGTGTTAGGAATAATAGTAATAGTGTCAGCTCATTCATTGATGCCGATAACAGAAAAAATTATACAAACATATTTTTGTAGATTAAATTTATAATAGGTGTGAATTTAGGAATAACTCTAAGTAGCAGTTTATTAAAACAGTTATGCCTTGTTTGGTTTGGTTTGGTTTTTTTATATATTTTATGTGTATACCTTTTTGTTTTTGTTATTCTATATTTTCATTTAATCATAGGAATGCTATGTGGAGTTTACCTATGGATTCTAATCATTGTAAGAAAATGCCTGATTAAGAAACTTCATACAGGAATTTCATCCTAGATGGAAATTAGCTCTACTATTGATATGATATCCTATATAAGCAATTAGTTTGTGGGTATGTGTGACTTCAGTAAGACAACAGTTTGCATATTTGCAGCCTCTTCTAAAGAGCATGGATTACAGAAAGTAATCTGCAGATGATATAATCAAAGCATCAGTCACATAGGTAAGTTCGCACAAATCACTAAGCCAGTATGTAATCTGCTTGCTTTTCCTTAGATTGTTTACAAACAGAGCCATTGTGGTTTGAAAAATGTGGTTGATACTTTAATATATTTTACATATCCAGCTAATTACAGTTTATTAAATGGATTATAGAAATCATGGTTTAATACAGAATGTGAACTATAAAGTCATAAATGTGATAGAATGTAAATGTTACTTACAGTCACCTTGAGACATGATCTCACAGATGTAGAGATTGTATTTTATATGATTGTTCATAAGATATGGCTAGGAAAATGCTGGAAGATATTTTTTCACAACTATGCATGGACCTGGTTGTAAAGGAAAATTTCCTTGTAAAGGAAAATGAAAAAAAATTGAAATGGGCTAAGGGAGGGAGAGAGAGAGAGAGAGAGAGAGAGAGAGAGAGAGAGAGAGAGAGAGAGAGAGAGAGAGAGAGAGATGAAAACGTCAGGCAGACAATTATAGGATTAGGATTTGATTTCTAAAGATATGTAAATACATGGGTTACAGAAAATCAACGAAGAGGAGTTGCCACAGAGAAGGAAACAACATTTTAAGGAACAGTCTGTCCAAAAGAAAATTCTCTAAAGAGAAAAGAACAAAAAGATCAGTCATATGGTAGGAAGAGTAGATTGTCAGCTAACAAAAATCCTTGATTTATCCTATAGGGAATTTAATAAGAGCTATATACAAGGGATAGGTTCACAATAATGAAGTTGCAGAAGGATTTCTGGACAGGGATACAGTCCCAAAAACATCCATCTCCCTAATAATCTAATTTAAACTGTTGCTAACTTGTCATTGTTGCTCATGATGTGCAAATTAATTAAACAATTCCTATTCCTATTCATTTTTATTTTTCGTCTAGATTTTTATCAAAATCTGTGCAGTGGGCCATTAATTCCCACAGCATACCCAACTAACTCTCTTTCACCCTAGATATAAAGTCTCCAACAGAGACTCAGGAAACATGAACTTTAGCAATGATATTCTGTTTAGGACTTTAAAAGATACATGAGTAAAATAGATTATAAAAAGATACATTGCAGTGTAGCTAATAATATTTTAGTTTCCTCAAAGAAATGGAACTTGCATTATAAAGTTAACTTGCTGCATGACAGAATTGGGCAATATCTAAATATGATATATAAAATAAATATACTGTAAACTTGCACTATAAAGCAACTTTTATGAATATTAGTGAAGTGTTAGAAAATTGCACTAAATTGTGGTCAATGATTAAAACACTAGGCAAAATAACTTTTGATAACACTGAGCATACATAGAACTCTCTGGATCATTTTAAAGCTCTTCTGTTTTACTCTCCTAATGGATAGTTTTCCAGCCTGCTGTGATTTTTATGGATTTTTTAAAGCAGAACTGTTAAGAACAAATCTGCCTCTATTCCATTAAAAGATTTTCTCTAATATGCAAAATTTATAGAAAGAAAATGGAGGAGTCAGGGAAAATAGGCATGAATGCATGCATATACAATATAAACACAGAGCAAGATGCTCAGAGAAACAGTCTAATCCAGACTTTTTCAAAATATATTTGCTTTCTATGTCTAAAATCCATGTTTTCAATATGCATCAATCCATCATAACACCAATCAACAGCAGAAAGACATGACATACATCTCATTTACAATAACCAATCTTCTTACAGATGAATTTTGATAGAATACAAATATTCACTGAAACGTGATTTGAAAACAGTGAAGTTACATTAAGTCTATAAGCCTTCCTCTTTTGTGCCATCAGAATCTTGCTTGAAATCTTCCAAATCCTGCTTAGCAGAGGGAAGATTTTATTGGAGGTGCCTCTGATACCTGTTATCAGGATTTCAAGTACATGAAATTTGGGGAAACATTGTTCTAACGTCTTACCCTCACATTTGCCCTGCTTTGGCATTGTTATACCTTCTGTTTTCAACAGTCTAGAACTAATTCTTTCCCTGTACTTCTCATATTGGTGACTATAACAATCTATACACTTGTAGTAGGGTTAGATTAACACACAGTGATTTCTATATTAGTGGTGACCCTGACAGAAGAGGGCTCCAGCTAACTATTCAACACCACAGACAATAATGCTACCCTTCAAAAAGACCTCAACTATGTATCAGAATGGTCAAACAAATGGCAACTTCAAATCTCAACAAATAAATGCTCTGTCCTACATACTGGCAAAAAAATCAGAAAATAAAATACAAGCTGAATAGTCAAGACCTTGTTGATGATCCAAACTCTGTCAAGGATCTTGGAGTACTCATCTCTCATGATCTAAGTGCTAGAGCCCACTGCAACTACATAGCCAAAAAGGAATTAAGAGTTGTTAACCTAATCTAAAGGCCCTGTCACACTGACCAACAGATGCAAAACGGACACAACGGGCAAGAAAAATGTTCCATCCGTTGTTATCCGCTCTCAGAAGGGACAAAAATTTGCATAACCGGAGCGGATAACACGGACGCGGGGAGGACGCAGGGCAGATGGAAAGTGGACGTGGAACAGAAGCCCAGCAGATGGAAGTGGACGGGAGCGGATGGCACATCCGCAAGGCTTCCGGGGGACCTCAGCAAAGCGGATGCGGAACGGATACAGCGGATGCAGAGCAGATGCACAGCGGATGAAGCGGATGCACAGCAGAAGCCTAGTGGATCCCGAGCGTTAATTGCGCATGCGGGGAGGATGCATTGCGTCAGACCCGCGGATATAACGGAAGCAGCTTGGAAGCAGGTCGCCATTCAGAGGAAAGACCTGCTTTCAGACACATCGACTGCCTTGCCTGTCCTGCCTGCATGTCTGCCTGCCAGCCTTGCTGCCAGCCTTGCTGCCAGCCTCCCTGCCAGCCTCCCTGCCAGCCTTGCTGTCTGCCTGCCTGCAAGCCTTGCTGCCAGCCTCCCTGCCAGCCTTGCTGCCTGCCTGCCTGCCAGCCTTGCTGCCAGCCAGTCTGCGTGCCAGCCTTGCTGCCTGCCTGCCTGCCAGCCTTGCTTCATGCCTGCCTGCCAGCCTTGGTGCCTGCCTGCCTGCCAACCTTCCTGCCAGCCTTGATGCCTGCCTCCCTGCCAGCCTTCCTGCCAGCCTTGGTGCCAGACTTCCTGCCAGCCTTGGTGCCAGACTTCCTGCCAGCCTTGGTGCCTGCCTACCTGCCAGCCTTTGTTCCTGCCAGCCTCCCTGCCAGCCTTGGTTCTCCCTGCATGCCTGCCAGCCTTACTGCCAGCCAGTCTGCCTGCCAGCCTTGGTGCCTGCCTACCGGCAAGCCTTGGTTCATGCCTGCCTGCAAGCCTTGGTGCCTGCCTGCCTGCCAGCCTTCCTGTCAGCCTCCCTGCCAGCCTTGCTGTCTGCCTGCCTGCCAGCCTCGATGCCAGCCTTGCGGTCTGCATGCCTGCCAGCCTTGATGCCAGCCAGTCTGCCTGCCAGCCTTGGTGCCTGCCTACCTGCCAGCCTTGGTTCATGCCTGCCTGCCAACCTTGGTGCCTGCCTGCCTGCCAGCCTCACTGCCTGCCTTGGTGCCTGCCAGCCTTGATGCCTGCCTCCCTGCCAGCCTTGCTGCCAGCCTCCCTACAAGCCAGCAACCCCACAACCATGCGGAAGCACAGCAAGCCTCAGCCATCTGCTGCCAGCCCTTGCAAGAGGGACAGGGCTACCATCCCGCCCCCTGGCCCTCACTCTGGTTCTGCTGGGGCTTCTGCAGCACGGGCTCTCTCTTCTGGGGCTGGGGCTTCTGCTGCTTCTGCTTCTGGAGGAGCTGATGACAAGCACTCCAGCACCAGCCACCTCCACAGCACCTGCACCCTTCACCCCTGAGACTGAGCGACCAAGAGGAGTGCCAGAGACTCATTTTTGTCTTATAGCTTGTTGTTAATAAAGTCTATTTTTGATTCACACACTTGCTTCATTTCTTTCTTTTAATAAAGTCTTGCTGGAAACTTTTAGAAATGGTTTAAGCCTTTGCATGCTTGTGGGATGGGTTAAGACAGCAGTGGGATGGGTTGAGATAGCTGTGGAATGGGCAGGGATACCTTTGGAATGGGTAATAGCTGTGGGATAGGAAACCTCCAGTGCAAGCATAGTGGGACTGTATGGTCCACCCTCCCAGGTGCCACACCTATGGCCCTTTATTATCAATAATAATGTAATCATTGATCCACACATTTTAACATAAACACAACTCTTTACTAAATGCCCTGTTCATTGTTGGCCAACCAAACATACATGGCCCAATCTCATCCGTGTGATGAGACAGGCTGAAGGAAGCATCCATTAAGCATCTATCATCCTGTCTTGCCACTCCACTGCTCCAGCTGGAGAGTTGCACCAGTGTTTCAGGAGGTTGTGCTGCTTCTTCCCTTCACGTGAGGCTCTGTTGGGGCCTTGCACATCATCAGTGTCTCTCAGGTTTCGCCCTTGCCTCCATTCCCCAGCCTCCATGTCCCCATTGGCTTGTTGGAGGTCCACGAGCCTGTTCTGTAAGACTGGGTAGCGGGTGCGCATAAGATTGTGCAGGATGCAGCAAGTTTCCATAATCCTCCTCACGGTCTCTGGGCGATGCTGCATGGTGGTGAGAAGTACCTGGAACCTGTTGGCCAAGATGCCAAAGGCATTCTCCACCACCCGCCTTGCCCTGAACAGCCTGTAGTTGAAGATCCTCTCTTCATGGGTGAGGAGTCTGGAGATGTAGGGCTTCATGAGGTAGGTTGTGAGGGAGAAGGCGTCATCCCCCATGATGAAGTAGGGCACATCTTGTGTGTCGTTGGGCAGGGGTTCTGGATCTGGGAAGCCCACGATGAGGTTGTGTTCCAGCCTACCCTTGAGGTCACTTGCGTTGTATACCTGGGCATCTGAAGATGACCCGTTGCCTGAAGCATCGATATACATGAACTTGTAGTCAGCATCGACCATGGCAAAGAGGATGATGCTGAAGAAGCCCTTGTAGTTGAAATAAGTGGACCCTGAGTTGGCTGGTGCTTTGCAGGTCACGTGCTTGCCATCTATGGCTCCAACGGTGTGGGGGAAGTTCCACCTCTGATACCACTGCTCTGCAACTTTCTTCCATCCTTCTTCAGTGGAGGGGCACTGGAGGAGCTCCTCCTTGTATTCTTCGATGATGGCCTGCACCACTTCTCTGACCACAATGCTGATGGTGTTGTGTGGCACCCTCCAGCCGTACTGCATGCTGCTGTAGGTGGTCCCTGAGGCCAGGTGGTGCAGAGTGAGTGCCACCTTGAGCCCAGGTTCCAGTCTGGGCGGGAAGTTGGTGTTTGCCTTGGTCAACCTGGGTGTCAGGCGCTGCACAACTTCGTCAAACATGGCTGGAGGCATCCTCATGAAGTTTTGGAATGCATGAGTGTCTTCGTTCCTGAGCTCCACCATCAGCTTGTTGTACAGTCCGTCCTCTGCTCTTCTGGTGAACCATCTTCATACCCAGACGCTTCTTGGCCGCCCCTTTTTCTTCCCGTAGTAGAGTTCACAGAGCCTGTAGATGGCTTTGCACTGTTGCAGAAGGATGGTGGCTGCCAAAAGGACTGTGTTACGATCCACAGTGGACATGACTGGATGCTGTGGAAGAGCAAGAGTCAGATGAAGGCTGCAGAGGTCTGCAGCAGGGCTGCTGGTCTGAAAGTGAGATCCAGATGTGTTGCTCCCCCTTTTTATAGGCAGTATAGGTGTCCCTTTGCATCCTCTAGGCATCCTCTAGGCATCCTCTAGGCATCCTCTAGGCATCCTCTAGACATCCTTAATATCCGAGATAGGTTCCCCTCTGTGAAGGTTTTTTCCATTTTAAATGCTTTGTTTCTGTGCTGCATCCGCTAGCCATCCGTTCTGCGTCCGTTCCGCTTCCTCCCTGCATCCGAGCGGATGCGAGTTGCGCGGATGCGGAACGGATGCCTAGCGGATATAGCGGATGCGTAACGGATACAGAACGGATGCCTAGCGGATGCGTAGCGGATGCGGAACGGATGAATTGGATACATTTTCCACGCAAAAGTTTTGAGCAGCTCAAAACTTTCTGAGCGGATGAAACGTCAATAAACGGATGCTGGATGGATAGAGAGGAAGCAAAATGGAGGCAGTGAGTACATCGCGTTAACCAACGGATGGCAAGCTTTTTTGTCCGTTTTACATCCTCTTTGCATCCGTTGGTGCAGTGTGACATAGGCTTTACATAGCTTTTTCTCAGGTAATATCACACTACTAACTAGACCATATAAAACATTTGCTAGACCAATACTTGAATACAGCTCATCAGTCTGGAACCCACATTACATGTCTGATATTAACACAGTTGAGAAAGTCCAGAAATATTTCACAAGAGTTCTCCACTCCTCTACTCATTGCAGAATACCTTATGCCACCAGACTTGAAATTCTAGACCTAGAAAACTAGAACTATGCTGCCTTCGGTCCGATATAAGTATAGTATATAAAATTATACATTGCAATGTCCTACCTGTCAATGAATATTTCAGCTTCAACCATAACAATACCAGAGCAAACAATAGATACAAACTCAATGTAAATCGCACCAAACTTGATTGCAGGAAATACAACTTCAGCAACAGAGTGGTCAATATCTGGAATACTCTACCTGACTCTGTGGTTTCTTCCCCAAACCCCAAAAACTTTAACCTTAGATTGTCTACTATTGACTTCACCCCTTTCCTAAGAGGTCTGTAAGGGCGTGCATAAGCGCACCAACGTGCCTACCATCACTGTCCTATTGTTTCTTTTATTTTTCTTATATGTATCCATGTATTCATAACTATGTTTTTACTTATACCTATTATCTTGTTAGCAATGAACAAACTAAATAAAATAAAATTAAATAAATAAATAAATAAATAAATAAACAAACAAACAAACAAACTAAGCCTTGGCATGCTTGTAAAGAAGACTTCCCTCTGGAATTAATTACACTTTGAGATGGAAACCAAGTTCCCACTTTTATTACCAGCAGAAGCAGGAGTGGCTGTTTATTTTCTCCAATTGTTGTATTAAATACATGCTGTCCTAAACCTGTAGTTCCCAACAATGGGCAGTGAAAGAGCCACATGTTCTCTCAAGATCCATATAATTAAAAAAAAAAAAGTAGGGTGTTAAAATAAGCCTACTTAAAGAAAAGATCTTCACCAATGAAATGGCGGCTTACTTCAGTCATCATATGCATTTCAACCAGGTTATAGCTCTGCTGCTATAGCATTTGTGTCAATAAAGCAACTGGAAACTCTAACTAGATCTGTAGAAGATCTCAATTAATTTTCTGGCCCGGGGAAAAAAAATTGGAATGAACTTCCTTCAATCTGTAATCATCATAAATTGAATACAATTACCTGGTATTCATGAATGTAGAGAACATCATTGTTTCAAAGAAAGAGAGTTGCATTTGTGGGCACATTTAAATATTCTTGAATTGCAAAGATTTACGTTTTCCAGTTTTATGAAACATAGATCTTTCTTCTCTGTAGTAGTTAATCCATTATCATTAAAACAGATTCACTGAGTAATGCAACTGCAATATCAATATCAGTAAAAAGAAAGCAGAAGATATATTAAGAGTAGTTTGTTTCCTACTTTGCACAAAACATATTTACACTCTTTAAAATTCAGTTGCTACATAAAAGTAAAAATAAAAAATAAACAAACCCTCCAGACAATGATATTGTTGGGTAGTATTATATTTTTATAAAAATATAATACGTTATATTATATACAAATAATTCTGAATATAATATTTGTAATCCATAGGCAAATTTTTTTCCTAGATTATAAAATAATAATTAGGAAAAGATTACATTGGAATATATTTTTATTCAATATACCCCTTCACAGTGTTTACAGTCCTCTCTAAGTGTCAGCATATTTTCTCCAACAATTTGGGTCCTCGGTTTACTGACCTTGGAAGGATGGAAGAACATGTCAGTTTTGAGCTGGAGGGACTTGAACTGCTGAACTGGCAGTCAGCAGAAATAGTCTGCAGCACTGCATTCTAACCACTGTGCCACCACAGCTCAAGAATCAACAAACATCTTATATAGCTCAGAGAGTGACCATATCTGAAAACTACGATAAAGCCTGTGCTATGCAATGTGTGAATAATCCTAGGTTGCATCTATGGCACTTCCAATTGTTTTTTTTTTTTTTTATAAAGTTTTTATTAATTTTCTACAAACAGACAAACATACAAAACATTAAAAACATCTACTCTCATATATACTTCCGGTGTATCGGTTGGTTCATCAGTTTTGTGCATTCATTTTATAGTGTCAATTACAATTATATTGCATAACCACTCATATTGTCAATCCATATTCTAATATTACTAAAAAAAAAATAAAAATAAAAAAATCTTTTTCTGACTATACTTTTAATCATTCATGCTTTGCGAGATAACAATACTTCAAACAGTTTATTCTATAATTTGTCGTATAATCATAACAAATCAATCCTAAAAACTCTTCATATATATAATATTAATGCTCTATTATTGTATTTTATCATCTAACCATTGATAAAAAAACCCCAAATTGCATAAAATTGTTTATCTTCTTGTTCTCTAATTTCAAATGTCAATCTACTCATCTCAGCACATTCCAATATTTTCTCAATAATTTCTTCCTGCAATGGCATTTTCTCATTCTTCCAGTTTTTAGCAAATACAATCCTAGCC
>BLBF01000017.1:22344606-22386296 GCA_015471245.1 Laticauda colubrina
ATTTTAATTTCTCTAATTTGTGAAAAGTTTTCCTTCTTTTAACAGCTGAGTTAAGTCCATTTATATTCATTGTAATCAATTTTTTTTCTTCCATGATTATGCTTTATATTTAGGTCTAACAGCTCTCGTAGCTCTCACTTCACGTTGTTCTTTACTGTCTACCTGTCCACCTGCAACTCCTTTCTCTTTTTCAATCTCCAGTTGTTCCTCCAGAAGCTCAATTAATGAGATCTCTTTCTCTGCCACCTCTTTTTTTCTTCCAAAAAATTCTGCATAAAAAAGTTCTGCTTTTTCAATCGAGTCAATTCTATGTCTCTGCTCTTGCCACGTAAAAATTAGTCCTTCTGGTATCAGCCATCTGTAGTTCACTTCATTTTCCAGTAGCATTTTGGTCAAAAATCGATATTCTCTTCTCATCTCTCTCACTCTTCTAGGTATTTGTTTTAAAACTACAATCTCTTTGTTTTTATATTTCAATGCTTTTTCTCTTGCCACTTGTAATATTTGTGTTCTGATGGATTTTTTAGTAAATCTAATATGTACTTCCTTTGGTAGTTTATTTCTCATCGCATATCTTGTATAAACTCAGTATATCTCATCTACTCCGTCCATCATTTTTTCCTCAGTAATTTCCAGAAGATCTGCCAATATTTCTATCATTATCACAGCCAAGTTTTCTCCTTTTTCCTCTTCTATATTTTGAAATCTAAGATAAAATTCTGATCTTTCCATCTCCCACCTCAACATCCCATTTTTTTCTTGTTCTATCACTGTTAATCTAGTGTCAATATTTCCAATCTTCTCCTCTCTTTGTTTTCCTTCTTCCTCAATTTTTTGGAATCTCTCCTCATACTTTCCCATCATTTGTTTAAAATTTTCATCAGATTTCTCTATTTTTTTGTCCATGGTATCTATTTTTATCTTAATATCTTGAATTCCTTGCATAATCATCTGTAAATTTACTTTTTCTTGTTCCTTATCTTGCTTCAACATTGTCTGAATTGAAAGTTGTCCTTCAAGTGGTGGGGAAGCAGAGGTAGAAGCAAAAACGCCAAATGGTTTTGGCTTCCTGCTGATTTTAATATTTCCAAGTCTTCAAGCTCTCTTTGACTTTAAATCCAACTGGTATAGTAACCAAATATAGTCCAAAAAATCAAAAAGAAAAAGAAAAAAATCCAATAGTAAAAAGCCCAAAACCAAAAAAGAAAAAAGGAAAAAGGAAAAAGAAAGGTCTTCAGGTTCTTCTAGACCCTAATCCAAATTAAAATAGATGGAAGAAGCAAAGAAAGAGAAGAAAAAAGAAAAAACTCTGAGGCTTTCCCTTTAAAATAAAAAGCAAGGATGCTAGAGTTAAAATTAACCAAAAAGGCTGGCGAGTAGGAGTTTCAAAAGTATATATATATATATATATATATATATATATATATATATATATATATATATATATATATATGCACTGTACACTGCACTTTATTTCTTTATCCAAGGCTCTTATTATGACTGTCTTTTCCAGCAGCTTCAAAGCCAAACCTCAGATGTTGAAATATTGATAAGAGTCCAAGAGAGCACCTGTAATAATATTTTTCTGTATTCTCCCTCTATCTTATCACATTAAAATGTCCTTGAAAAGAAGTGCTTTTCTCCCCAATTCAAATAAAATATTTTCAAGCCTCTAGTTGGCAGTGTTACAGCATCTCTAAATACTCTTTCCCCCCCCAGCCAAAAGAAAAAATGTTTATAAAGAACTCAAACAAAAAAAAAAAGATAGTCAAAGGGAGCCTCTATCCTAAAAAGAAAGTTAAAAAGATAAAAAATAAAAATCAAGTGAAAAATAAAAATATATATAAGAGAAAATTCAATCCGGTTACCTACAAAGTCACCTTAAAGTCCTCAAAGAAAATAAGAAAAAAAAAAATCCAAGTCTCAATTTGACATCACTTAAACGCCGCTCAACCCAGGTTCAGTCAAAAGAAAAATAAAGTCACAGATTTCTTCTTTGTTCAGGATGTCCTTTCAAGTCTTAATCAATTTATAATGCAAAAAAATTTCTCACCCAACCAATACACGCTCATTTAAATCCCTTTCTTTCCGGAGTTGTCCCGACTTCAGCAGCTTTAGAGGCTGCCTTTCTGCTTCCAGCAAAAGGGCTTCTCCCGGATCAAACCAGAGATTTTGCGATGTCTCTGGGATCCTGGGACTGTGCCCTTCACGATCCCCGTCTCTACGGGACGGTTTAGGTCCGTTAGAACTGACCAGAGGCAAAAATATCAGCTGAGATCTCAGAGCCCCGAGATCGCAGCTGTAACACCGAGACGTAGCTCCGCCTTCTCGCACTTCCAATTGTTGTTGTTGCTGCTGTTGGAGGAGGAGGAGGAATAGTGATGGACTACTTGACAGTTTGAAGATTGTCTACTGGAGATCTGGGGCAAGAGGTTTTCTAGCTGGCTGAGGACAGAATAATCTTCAAGGAAGAGATAACATTAATGGACAGAGTGTTGTAGCCCCTTTGGTTCATACCTCTGCCCTCATTGATAGACAATTCCACTGGGTTGTACTAATAGCAAAAGACTGTGGCCTGTTTCCTTTGGCCTAACAAAGATGGGAAATCAATTGATCTCTGAACCAGGGAAAAAAGATTACCCTTTTCTCAGAGGAAAAAGAAAGTTATGGTAAAATCCTTATTCCTTTATAACATATTATTTTCAACTGAATGAAGGAGATTTATGATGAAGCTTTAAATTAAAAATTTAATATACAGAAACATTTCTAGATAATAATACAGTTTAAAAGATCTTAAATAAATTATGAAAGAATATCCTCTTTCATTACTACCGGGACATTAAAGCAGGCAATTTCTAATGGTAATAATAGGCAGACACCAGTAAGAATGGGAGAAGGTTAAAAAAAAGTTGTAAATCTTCATCTTCTATTTCTAGACAATCCTGATCACCAATGACCTCCCTGTGCAGGGGAAAAGAAAATCAATCACTTTACTGATGCATTGATTTAACCTTAAAGGAAAGGATTAGTTGACAATGAGCTCAGCCAGGTTTCATCAAACTGAATATGGAGGGATTCAGGGTGAATCTAGTTCATGCAGAGGACATAACCCATCGTTGGAGTTGACATTCCTGAATTAGACAGCTTAATAATTGCTCAGATGAAAAGTGGACTTACGTTTCAGCATTCTATTTATGTTTATGCTCCTTTATATCCAGCGAGCACACAATGACAACTTGGTTGAATAGCCACAATGTTGATTTTCAAAATAGCAGGGCAACATTTCAGCAGTCCTCTTTTGCTCAACTTGGTGAATGGTTGTTACTTTTTCAATTTCTCTGCAAAATGATTGCTACCTGAGGAAAGTGATCGATATACTGTGTGAGAATTATGTTAGGGGCTACATTTTCTCTGGGCAAAAAATGTAAGCTATACCAAGCACTGATTGGCATTTATCTCAATGGTTGAAATGTGCAAGGCTAAATATCAATTGAAATGTAGTAGAGAGGGAAAAGACAATGCTGTAATTAACCACCATGGTATGGGAAGGGTCTCTATTTCATTGCTGGCAGAGAGCATGAACTGTTTCCAATGGTTCCTTCCTACTATGCAATAAAAATGCTTTTCACACCATACTGAGTAGCTGTGAAGTTTCTGCCAAGTTCAAGCAAGAAAACCTGCCACTCCCTGAATGTGGGATGTATTCCTGCCTGCTTAAAATAAACAGTGATGATTTCTTTATTGGAAAATACTTCCCTTGACCCAGAAATTTTTTGTCACTGTATGGCAGTCTAAAATTTTCCAGTCTCAGGTGAAGTAAACAAGAAGGTGGTTGTTGTTCAGCTTTAGATATATTTGGATGAAACTGAATGGCTGATTCATTTCAACTGAAGTTCCATCCAGGATAAGATACTGAGAATGTCTGCTCATCTTGGTGAAAGATCTGCAGCAGAAATTAGATGAGGGAAGTACAACTCAACCATTTCTGGACTGGTAAACAGCTTTTGATATCATTGATTGTGACATATTTCTATGCTACCGTACAAAGTTAGAATTTGGGAGCCCTGTTTTATGATATTTCAGTTCAATATACAACAAGAAAGTAATGCTGATGGACTTCAGTCTTCAAAGTTGCTGGCCTGTGTATCCTGTAATTGTCCCCAATGTTTGTTAATATCTACATCAGAGATCTTCAAACTTGGCAACTTTAAGACTTGTGGGTTTCAACTCCCAGAATTCTCCAGCCAGGTGGCTGGAGAATTCTGGGAGTTGAAGTCCACCAGTCTTAAAGTTGCCAAATTTGGGGACTGCTGATCTACATGAAACCACTAAGAGAGGTCATACCTTTCCCCATCATCTAATTCTAATTCTTATTCTTGACAATGGGCTGGATGAGAAAGAGATTGTTAAATTAAATCCAGATCCCCAGTTGGAGGTTATGTTAGTGAAAACTGGATTTGGAAATTAAAGTGAAATATGTGTGGGATAGAGTTTACTCTTCAGAAGCAAAGGGCAAATTACAAAATATGCACTGTGATATTGAAATCTAAAGTAGAACATATTTGTGACAGCAATCATGTGATTGTGACATCTCCCCTGAAATATTAGGTCTGCCCATTCCACTGGATTTACTAGAGTTTTTTTGGGTGCATCCAGTTAGCTGTCTCTTGAGTGCAATTTAACAACTTAGGGTCAATCATGTCAGGACTTTCTTGGGATTGACCTGCACTTTTAATTAACAATAGAAAGAGAGGCTGCTTAGAAAACCCAGTTCTTCCTATTTAGTTTCCAAAGAATATGACTAGCTAACAGTGAACTGTGACATAACTCCCTGTCTTAACCCCAATTAGATAATTTTTCCCTCTTTTGCTTTAGCTAGGCAGCTAACAGTTAACTATGCAGCTCATTCTCAGTAATAGGTAATCATCCCTTTCTGGTTTGTATAGGACTAAGCAACTCAGGGATGAGGGAGAAGAGAGAAGCTGCAGGGTAAGCTGCAAGTAAGCAACACCAGGGGTGAGGGATAAGAGAGAGGCTTGCCCAGCCAGAACAACCCTTTTGTAACAGATGACATAGCATTTCCTCCTCACTGTCATTTTGGCTCATTGCAGCAGATTGAAGATTGAATCTGTAAGTAACTGTACTTAAACATATGAATTGTAATCATCCTGGTGTCTTCCCTGTGTACAGCTTCTTCAATATCCAATCCCAAAACACTAAAGTTGGTAACACTCCTTCTTACTGGAACTGCAGGAATGTCTCTTATGAAAATACTCCACTTTTCAAGATGGATATGCCATTCTCTGTTATGTTGTATAATTTCTGGAGGTCTTCCCATGCCTTTTCAATCGATCTAAGACTGTAGAGAGCATTTGTATCCAGGGTTAGAGATACCAATCAGATTGATGAGAGCAGAAATAGAATAGTAACAGTAATGTTGTGTTCTGACAAACTAGGAGATTGTAATCAGTTAGGAATGCTGGTAGAGACCTCATGCTCTCACCTCCAAAGATCAGTTTTGTTATCCAAGCAATATGATCTTCAATTCAAACCATATGGCTACTTTACATATGAGTTACCTTTTGTGTGAAGCAACAGCTGATTAGCTAATTCTACCTCATTTTACAGAGGAAAATGAGCTTCCTTCCAATTTATAAATGTGGGCTAGTGGGAGCTTTAGGGATGGTAAAGAAATGAACCATTTCTTTACAAGAGCATTGTTGCAAGAACTGCCAAAACAAACACTGTTGCAGCTTAGACTCCACTAGCATCTGCTCTCTCACCAGTAAAAATCTGGCTGTGCAGATGTAAAGTAGCTAAAAAGAATGTACAATGTTTGCAAATTGCACAGAACAGATATATCCTGGTTGTTTGCATTTTCAAATCACATATAAGCAGTTAAAATGGGCTTCAGGGAAAATATGTAGAATTTGTAGAAAACTTGCTTTGAAATAGATGATTGATAGAGAGATAGAGATAGATAGCGATAGGACATAGACTTATATATCACTTCACAGTGCTTTATAGCCTTCTCTAAGCTGTTTACAGAGTCAGCATATTGCCCTCAACAACCTGGGTCCTCATTTTACTGACCTTGGAAGATGGAAGGCTAAGTCACTCTTGAGCCTTCAAAATCAAACTATCAAACTGCTGGCAGCCAGCAGTCAGCAGAAGTAGCCTGCAACACTGCATTCTAACCACTGAGCCACCATAGATGAATGGATGGATGGATGGATGGATAGATAGATAGATAGATGGATAGATAGATAGATAGATAGATAGATAGATAGATAGATAGATAGGCAAGCAGGCAGGCAGGCAGGCAGGCAGGAGAGATATGTTATATTTCATAAAACATTTCATAAAACATAAAACATTCATAAGGAATGTTTGTTCAAAGTGACACTTGTTAGAAGAACATAATATGCAACTTCTCCATATATTGCAAGACCAACAGAGAGGAATAGTTTATGCTATCTGCACATATCTGTACAGGTTGTCCTGAACTTATGGCCACAATTGGGACTGGAATTTTCACTACATCGCTTGATGATATGTTTGATAAGGGAGTCATCATGTGACAAGACCCAATTTTATGACCATTTGTGCCACGATTAAGCAAATCACCAATGATTAAAGAGAATTATGTAATTGTTAAGTGAATCACATCTTAAGCAAATCCAGCTTCTTCTATTGACTCTGCTTGTCTGCTTCTCTGTTTGAGAAGGTCACAAATCATGATCCTGTGATCGTAGGACATTATAACACAGTAAATGCAGGCTAGTTACCAAGAGTCCAAATTGTGATTGTGTGTAGCTGTAGGGGTGGTGCAGACTTCATAACTTTGAGGAGTGATAATAAATCACTTTTTTCAGCACTGTGGGCAATTTGAACCATCATTAAATGAATGATGGCAAGTGAGTGACTAACTGTAGTTTTCTCTCATGACATGTCTGAGTGGAAGAATGATTCTGCTGAATATAGTTATTCATGTTGGTACAGAGGATACAATACACACATTGGTTTGTGGTAATAATAATTGATAATTTGCAACCTAGAAATGTTTTGTAATCTATAGACTTTGTGGCCTGGAGTATCTTTTACACAGGGATATTGGCACTGCTACTGGAACATAGTGATAGAACCCTATACAAAGTCTTAGTTATAAGCTATCAAATTTTCTGATGTGCATGTGTGAAGAAGTGTCTTGGAAATTCTCAGTCATTCAGGTCATGGTTGTCTCAAAGGCAGGGGTGGGATTCTACCAGTTTGCACCTATTAGCTAGAACCAGTTATTAACATTCTAAGCAGTTCGGAGAACCGGTTGTTAGAAGAAATTTTTGGCCTAATCCTGTAAGGAAGACAGGAAGGAAACATTCTGGTGTTGTTTACAGAAACTGCCTCTGCATTAACCTTTATTACATTCTTGGCAGGACGAGACTTCCTGTCTCAGGAATGTCTCTGGAGTTTTTTCCCCCTCCCTTGCTGGTACTTTGCTTGTGTGCAGCGACCATTCAAAGTTACAATGAGACTGAAAAAAGTGACTTATGATAATTTTCACACTTACAACTGTTGCACTTACAACAGTCATTAGAGGCCAGGCGAGGAGATGCGTGCCTCAGTGTAAGTGATATTGAGTTGGCCACACCAATAACATGACCACCAAGCCATGTCCACCCAGTCACATGACCACCAAGGCATGTCCACAAACTAAGCCATGCCCACAGAACCGATTGTTAAAAAATTGAATCCCATCCCTGCCCAAAGTTGCTTTGAATGGAAGGGATATGACATTATCTATCTCCAGCCCTTTCAACAATTCCAACAATTCCAAGAAGGCTCCACACCCATTTGCACTAGTCAGGTGATCTCCAGGTAGCCTCAACAACTACATAATAAACCTCCAGGTAGCCTCAACAACTCACTAAAAGAATGTAAGTGACCAGCTGTCTGCAAGGAGTATAAATCTTTCCATTCCTCACCCTCCAGTTAGAGCTGAAGAAGCTTCTTGGATGAGACGCGAAATGCCTTCAAAGAAAAATCAGAAAGCCCAGTTGCCCGTTGAAAAAATACCTTTGGGACATGTGTGAAGAAGGAAAGTGAGGAGCTATCTCAGATTTCCTACAGTACCAAAGCTCTGTATTTCAGGCACAGGGAAGGGATCAAAGAAACAGGGTACCAAAGTTACAAGTTGAGAAGAACAAGCAGTGCCCAACTAGGCTGTATGGCTTTCCAGGATGAGTCAGGAGGAGCAAAATTGTCACTTTTTATGTGTAGAAGATGGTGTTTCAGGATGAATTAGAAGGCAGAGGATAAAAGATATGCAAGAAAAGTATTGCTCTGATCTCAGAGATGATTCCAAATTGCCGCTTCCCCAACAATTGGAATGTCTTCCTAAACCTTTAAGTTTTTTTTCCCCTTTCTGGCTATAAACCTGGATGGAGCCAGACAATGTGCAAGGAAAAAGAAAGACGTGGGGTTGATTTGCTCATTTTGGCTTCATCTACCATCAGCTAAGATTCTATCCACCATAGTTGTAACCTTCGCTTGACCTTTTCTATATGCCAATAGAAAATTGTTTTCTCACTTCTATAGAATTTTAACTGTGAAATAAAAGGGTTTTTTGTTTTGTTTTTTTGCAGTACCTTAGGGTTTTTTCTCCTGCCTGAATTAAGTGCTATCCATTAGTCTTTGAGGCAGTGATAAACTGTGCCTGTATAAAATCTGCTGCTTTTCTGAATGGTGTGCAATGCTTATTGTGGAAGGGAGTCAGGGAGAAAGGGAGGGAGGGAGATTCTCTTGGTTTCATTGTCCCCCCAATAAATGTCACATTCTAGTTGCAAAACAATGATCAATCATTCCTTCTTAGAATAGCAAGTCTTGCCTTCTGTCAAGCTGTCTAACAGGTAGCAGACATTGAGGGAAAAGGCATAGAACAATTCAACTTCTCCATTCCTGTTACCCAACAGGTAGACTAATTGAACACAGGTATAGCATTCTTCTCAAAGAACATTTAATCAGAGTTTAATGACGAATAGTGACAGAGTTCCAAAGCTAGCTGTCACTCAGTGAAAGACAATGAGAATCCTAGCAGCAAGTGGCCAAGAAATCCAGTTTTGACTTTAGAGCTGCAGTCCCTGGAAGCAGCCAGTGAATAGTCCTGGAGAATGCAGAGACTAAAGCACTTTTGCATAATGGTGCTTAGTCTGCAGATTACAACAGTCATCCCCATGGCACCTGATGTCACCAATGTCAGAACAATGTGGACACAATGAGATCTACCACTCAGCCCAGGGGTGTCAAACTCATGTCATCATAACGACATCATGTGACATATCAGGACTTCCCCCCCCTTGCTAAACTGGGCATGGGCATGGCACACAAGGCCTGCCAGTGTTTGACAGCCCTGACTTAGCCACAGAGGAAATGAGATTTATATTGAACAAATGAAATTTGTACATTGTGTAAATGTACATTCTACATTAAACAGCAACTGAATCTGAGAGTGGTTCCAGGATCATTGCCCAGACAACTGTAGCTGTAGTGTAGGACATCTCAATGATATAATAATAAAACCAGATAAAAGTATATTCACACAAAAGCCAGCTCTCTTTTCCAGTTTAAATGAACCTTCTGCACCATATTGGGCCAAAGCACTTTCAAAATAGCACTGAGTTCATTTTTCTATGAAGCTTGTATAAGATCTGACAAGTACTGTGGGAAATATTAGTCAGTTATTAGGTGGATAGGTGTGTTCAGGGAGGCCGGTATTCAAGCTCTTCTGTAATCAAGCAAAATGACCATAAAGGCCCATGCCTGGAAGAGTGAGGAGGGGAGTTAGGCCCATAGCAGATAAAATAGCTAGTAATACTGAGCAAATTGTAACTCCTGATTATGCCAGCAGTCACATCTTGGGTGAAGGGTTCCATACCTAAAGCTAAAACAATATTGGACAAAGAGAGAAAATACTATTTTAAAACTGGGGCAGCTAAAAATAACTTAAGGCTGTGCTTGATATGGGTTGAGTGTGAGGAAAAGGATGAACAAAACATGGCCAGTGTGGCATATTTGTGCCACAATTAGACCTTTAGAAAGGTCTCCTGTCTCTTGGAATAGCTATGTCTATGCTGAAACCCTGCTATCTAGAGCAACTGATTGCATTGCTAATGTCCTCCCTTGTATCTTATCTATACTGTAAAGTATTTTATTTTGCTATTTAAAAAAAACAACAACTAATATTTTGAGAAAGTTTGGTTTGAATCCAAGTGATCACTGTTTACTTTGCAGTCAAGATTAACTATCAAATTATGTTGGGTGATGTTAACTCATTGTTATTAGGTCATTGTAATTATGCTGGCTTTATGAATAAACCACAATCATACTTCAAATGTTACATTATTTTTCATTTACAGTCTAGGATGAAATAATGCTACATATAAAAATATTTTGTTTTTACTTCCAGATCAATATGGGGAAACAAGATAAATTATATCATTCTGTCCAAATATGGTAGTAAACTTCTATATAATCCTTTACGAATAAAATAAGTGAAATGGGATTTTGGTGAATAATATAGAATATAATAGTCATTTTGAATAACAATATCATGGAATGTCACTGCTCTAAAAATTCATTAATATGGAATGATTAATTTGCTTCATGTCATATATACTACCATGTTTCTCACAAAATAAGGCCTGGCCTTTTTTTTTTTTTTTGACCCCTGGAAAAACAGCTAGGCCATCTTTTTGGGGGTGACTTAATTTCCTCCCCCACCTAGAGTGGCCCATACGCATGTACCTCACTGCGAGGCCACTTCTATCAGCCAATGAAAGCTCCCCAAAGGCAGAGTCCCCAGCTGCTTCAGGGTGTGGCATGGCTGCCTGTGTCCCCTCACCTTTAGGCAGCCTCTTTCGGGCGATGGAAGCTCCCCAAATGCAATCACCAGCCACTTCGATTGGCCGGTAGAAGTGGCCTCGGGGTGAGCGAACACACACACACACACACTTCCCTCACCACGAGGCCGCTTCTTTCAGCAGACGAAAGCTCCCTTGAAGGCAGAGTCCCCAGCCGCTTCAGGGTGAGGCGTGGCTGCCCATGTCCCCTCGCCTTTAGGCAGCCTCTTTCGGGCAATGGAAGCTCCCCAAATGCAGTCACCAGCCACTTTGATCGGCTGGGAGAAGCAGCCTCCCAGCGAGGGAAATGTATGTGTGAGCTCGCCCCGAGGCTGCTTCTACCGGCTGATCAAAGTGGCTGGTGACTGCACTTGGGGAGATTCCATTGCCTGAAAGAGACTGCCTAAAGTCGAGGGGACATGGGTAGCCATGCCACACCCTGAAGCGACTGGGGACTCTGCCTTCAGGGAGCTTCTATCAGCTATTGGGGTATTCTAGCCTTGGCTACCTGCAGGGCCCTCCTAAAGGCAAGTTTTCTCCCCATCCCCCCCCATCCGTTCCCCGCCCATTTCTCTTCACCTCGTGTAGTTCTAACGAACGATGTGAGAAATGGCGGGGAAAAGCATGGTTGAAATAGGCCTAAATTTTGGGGGTGGGGCTTAATTTCACCTCAGGCCTAGAAATCATGCTGCGCCTTCCTATTGATGGCGGCCGTATTGTTGGAGAAACACGGTATATACACAAATACAGAGTACAGAATTACACACTATATATCTATGTGTGTGTGTGTGTGTGTGTGTGTGTGAATACACATACATTCTCTCTCTCTCTATCTATCTATCTATCTAACAGTGCATTCACACACACATACACATACACATAATTAGATGTTTGAAAATATATGTAATATTGATCATTAAACAGAAATCCCATTTTGTCCAATTAGATGTTTGTCACTGAAATTTGGCAAGTTCAGTTCTTGTACATGACTAAATAGATTAATTAATTTTAAGTAGGACATATATTTTCTGGAACATGAATGACTATATGGTTTTGTTATCAAAACTTTGGTATGTATGTGGTTTGATTAACAATAAAGCCATTCTTTGTCACATCTGTCTTTATTCTTGAATCCAAGAATATACTATCCAGGATTAACCAAAAAAAAGTAGACCTTTGGTTCCTTTTCTTTGTTGTAAAAAGGCTGGTATTACAAGAAGAGAGAAACAGTTTGGTATAGTGATTAAGGCATCAGCACAAAGCCAGCTGTGTGACTTTGCACCAATCCATATCTCACCCCAGGAAGGCAAACCTGAAAAATCTTGGCAAAAAAAAAAATCTGCAGAAACTAATCCAGACAGTTGCCAGGAGATAAAACTGATTCAAAGGCACATGTAGGCACACACCCAAACAAATTAAGCATACGGTAGGTAGGAGTAGGCTCTTTTTTTCTTTAACCTGATTGGAAGCCATGATGGGACCTAGCAACATCTCACCATCCTTCCATAATCATGCTTCTTATAATAAAACTGTAATAAAAACAACTAATATGATAAAACACACACTGTTTCCCAATAAACTGCACGTGCAGTGTTGAGGTGGAGTTTTATAACTTGCCTGCACAGTTCTGGCCAAAATTCAAAATAATCCTGCAAAGCTTTTCTTTGTGCACCCACACTCTGCTTCAACATGCCCTGATGTAATGATTTAGACTTTTGAGGCTTTGTTAAGCCTATTTTTATACATAATTGTAAAATGTCAATTATAACAAACAGATTTCAAAAGGCCTGAAGGTAAATATGTTGATTTAAATATAACTAAATAAAGGTCAGACCAATAATTAAATCGTTCTCACCATTGTTGTTTTTCTCAATTGCATTCATATACTTTATAAATAGATGATATAAAGTCAAGGGCTTTAAAGAATGACTTAATATAAAGTGATAATTCCATAACTTGTTAAGCCATTAGGCATGATAGGAGGTAATATTGCAGCCTGAAAAGTTCATGGTGCAAAATAATTTCATGTAATGTTAGAAGGCTTAAGAGCACAAAGAGATCATCTGAACTCCACCTGCTTAAATCCAAGACATGAAAAATAGAGGCCATTTCAGTCAGATGGTCATTGCCACCATCTTACTCCTTGCTTCTGTGAATGTACTTGCAATTGGCTACATATCCCTCTCAAAAGAAAAAAAAAAAGATAGAGCACTACTGTTTGATTTCATTTTGAAAGTAAGAAGGTTGATTAATGCATGACACCTAAACAGAATATATTAATCCCATACATTTGCTGTGAAAACAATGAGATCCATCTCACAATTAAGAATGAACTGATGATAAAAGCAAATGTGTTGAAAGAGAGTTTCTCAGGACAGTAAAGCTGGTATTCATTAAAAACACTTTTTTTGATGTATTGGTAATCCTCACTTAGTGACTGTGAGAAGTTGCAATGGACTTTCCAATCTGTTTTCAAACTAGAAACTGTTGCACACACACACACATATACACACACAAAAAACTGTGGTCACCTGATTGCATTTTGTGCAGCTGGTTTACATTTACAGGTGACTGTAATTTTTTTTGCATTTTTTGCCAATCTCCAGCTTTTACTTTCAGTTTCTGACAAAAAAAGCCAGTTACTGAAAACAAGTTCACTTAGCAGCCACTTAACAACTGTGGCATTTGCTCAACTGCTGCAAAAAAGGTCATTAAATTGGGTGCCATCAAATGGTGACCTGCTTAATGTCTGCCATGACTTACAACTTCCAGGCTCAATTACATGTTGAGGACTACATGTATGTACAATGGCTTTGTATAATTTAGATCATCCAACTATATTGATTTAAATTATGTACAAAGCCACCCATCTCACTGCAATGACTTCAAGTAATTGAATCTGGGCAGTACAAAGATTAAAACCACTGCCACAATATGTAACCCCTAAAGCCCATGTCACACTGGCCAACGGATGCAAAAAGTACACAGCGGACGAGAAAAATGTTCCACCCGTTGTTATCTGCTCTCAAAAGGGGCAAACATTTGCATAACCAGAGTGGATAACACGGACGGGGGGAGGACGCAGGGCGGATGGAAAGCGGATGCGGAACGGAAGCCTAGCGGATGGAAGCGGATGGGAGTGGATGGCACATCCGCACGGCTTCTGGGGGGCATCAGCGAAGCAGACGCGGAACGGATACAGCGGATGCAGAGCAAACTCCGAACGGACAAAGCGGATGCACAGCGGATGCACAGCGGATGCACAGCGGAAGCCTAGCGGATGCCTGCCATTAATTGCGCATGTGGGGAGGATGCATTGCATCAGCCCCTCGGATATAACGGAAGCAGCTCGGAAGCAGGTCACCATTCAGAGGAAAGACCTGCTGCCGGACGGATTGGCTGCCTTTCCTGCCCTGCCTGCATGTCTGCCTGCAAGCCTTGCTGCCAGCCTTCCTGCCAGCCTTGCTGTCTGCCTTGGTGCCTGCCTCCCTGCCAGCCTTGCTGCCAGCCTTGGTTCCTGCCAGCCTCCCAGCCAGCCAGCAACCCCACAACCATGCGGAAGCACAGCAAGCCTCAGCCATCTGCTGCCAGCCCTGGCAAGAGGGACAGGGCTACCATCCTGCCCCCTGGCCCTCACTCTGGTTCTGCTGGGGCTTCTGCAGCATGGGCTCTCTCTTCTGAGGCTGGCGCTTCTGCTGCTTCTGCTTCTGGAGGAGCTGATGACAAGCACTCCAGCACCAGCCACCTCCACAGCACCTGCACCCTTCACCCCTGAGACTGAGCGACCAAGAGGAGTGCCAGAGACTCATTTTTGTCTTATAGCTTGTTGTTAATAAAGTCTATTTATGATTCACACACTTGTTTCATTTCTTTTTTTTAATAAAGTCTTGCTGGAAACTTTTAGAAATGGTTTAAGCCTTTGCTTGCTTGTGGGATGGGTAAGGATAGCTTTGGATGGGTTAGGATACCTGTGGGATGGGTAATAGCTGTGGGATGGGTTAGGATAGCAGTGGGATAGATAAACCTCCAGTGCAAGCATAGTGGGACTGTATGGTCCACCCTCCCAGGTGCCACACCTATGGCCCTTTATTATCAATAATGATATAATCAATCATCCACACATGTCAACTTAAACACAACTCTTTATTAAACACCCTGTTCATTGTTGGCCAACCAAACATACATGGCCCAATCTCATCCGTGTGATGAGACAGGCTGAAGGAAGCATCCATTAAGCATCTACCATCCTGTCTTGCCACTCCACTGCTCCAGCTGGGGAGTTGCACCAGTGTTTCAGGAGGTTGCGCTGCTTCTTCGCCTCACATGAGGCTCTGTTGGGGCCTTGCACATCCTCAGTGTCGATCAGGTTTTGCCCTTGCCTCCATTCCCCAGCCTCCATGTGCCCATTGCCTTGTTCACGGTCCACAAGCCTGTTCTGCAAGACTGGGTAGCGGGTGCACATGAGATTGTGCAGATGCAGCAAGCTTCCACAATCCTCCTCATGGTCTCTGGGCTATGCTGCATGTTGGTGAGAAGTACCTGGAACCTGTTGGCCAGGATGCCAAAGGCGTTCACCACCCGTCTTGCCCTGAACAGCCTGTAGTTGAAGATCTTCTCTTCACGGGTGAGGTATTTGGAGGTGTAGGGCTTCATGAGGGAGGTTGTGAGGGAGAAGGCGTCATCCCCCACGATGAAGTAGGGCACATCTTGTGTGTCGTTGGGCAGTGGGTCTGGATCTGGGAAGCCCACCATGAGGTTGCTTTCCATCCCCTCCTTGAGGTGACTGGCGTTGTATACCTGGGCATCTGAAGATGACCCGTTGCCTGAAGCATCGATGTACATGAACTTGTAGTCAGCATCGACCATGGCGAAGAGGATGATGCTGAAGAAGCCCTTGTAGTTGTGATAAGTGGACCCCGACTTGGCTGGCACTTTGCAGGCCACGTGCTTGCCATCTATGGCTCCAACGGTGTGGGGGAAGTTCCACTTCTGATACCACTGCTCTGCAACTTTCTTACAGCCTTCTTCAGTGGAGGGGCACTGGAGGAGCTCCTCCATGTATTCTTCGATGATGGCCTGCACCACTTCTCTGACCACAAAGCTGATGGTTCTGGATGGCACCCTCCAGCCGTACTGCATGCTCCTGTAGGTGGTCCCTGAGGCCAGGTGGCGCAGAGTGAGTGCCACCTTGAGCCCAGGTTCCAGGCTGGGCGGGAAGTTGGTGTTTGTCTTGGTCAACCTGGGTGTCAGGTGCTGCACAACTTCGTCAAACATGGCTGGAGGCATCCTCATGAAGTTCTGGAACGCCCAAGTGTCTTCGTTCCTGAGCTCCACCATCAGCTTGTTGTACAGTCCGTCCTCTGCTCTTCTGGCGAACCATCTTCGGATCCAGACTTTTTTTGGGTGCCTCCTTTTCTTCCCGTAGTAGAGTTCACAGAGCCTGTAGATGGCTTCGCACTATTGCAGAAGGATGGTGGCTGCCGAAAGGACTTTGTCACAATCCATGGTGGACATGACTGGATGCTGTGGAAGAGGAAGAGGCAGATGAAGGCTGCAGAGGTCTGCACCGCTGGGCTGCTGTTCTGAAAGTGAGATGCAGGCAAGTTGCTCCCCTTTTTATTGGCAGTATAGGTTTTCCGCTAGGCATCCTCTAGGTATCCTCTCGACATCCTTAATATCCGAGATAGGTCCCCTCTGTGAATGTTTTTTCCGCTTTAAAAGCTTTGTTTCTGTGCTGCATCTGTTCTGCATCCGTTCTGCATCCGTTCCGCGTCCGTTCCACTTCCTCCCTGCGTCCGGGCGGATGCGAGTTGCGCGGATGCGCAGCGGATGCCTAGCAGGTATAGCGGATGTGTAACGGATGCGTAATGGATGCGTAGCGGATGCGTAGTGGATGCAGAATGGACAAACTGGATACATTTTCCACGCAAAGGTTTTAGGCAGCCCAAAACTTTTGGAGCGGATGAAACGTCCATAAATGGATGCTGGACGGATAGAGAGGAAGCAAAACGGAGGCAGTGAGTACAGAACGGATACATCGCATTAACCAACGGATGGCAAGGTTTTTTGTCCGTTTTACATCCTCTTTGCATCCATTGGTTCAGTGTGACATGGGCTTTATGTCCTGATTTGTTTCTTATTAATAAATTAGGACACTAGTCTTTCCCTGCTCATATTTAGTACTGAGATCCATCTACTGAAAATGATTTTCCTTCAAAACATCTTAGATTTATCCTCATGATATTCTAGAGCAGGGGTGTCAAACTCAATTTCATTGAGAGCCATATTAAGGTTGTGTTTGACCTAGGGGGTCTGGGTTGGGCATGGCCAGTTCGATGTCAGTCATGTTGAGGGCACCTGTACTGACCCGAGTATTCTCCATTGAAAACGGGCTACCAAATGCTGTTTTCAGCTGTGATGGCTTCCTGCAACCCTCTGCTAGTGAAAATGGAGCTGGGGGGGGGCACCCACAACCCTCACAAGCTCAATTTTGCTGGCGGAGGCACCACAGGCTGGTCCTTCGCTGTCTCCAAGGTGGCCCCATGGGCCAGATCTAAGCACCCCATTGGCTGGATGTGTCCTACGGGCCTCGAGAATGATGCCCCTGTTCTAGAGGGAAAAGTAAGATATTTTGGAAGTTCTTTCTACTTCGCTATTTGCTGATATTTCTCCTCAGGAATAATGCCTGAGAGAAAAGCACCGTGAATGACATGGAGAAGAATCTTGAGTGGGCCACCAGACCATTATTATCACAGTGCCAGACTTTTAGAAAAGTGAGCCAAAGCAAGAAACAAAATTGTCCATACCCAAAAAAAACCAAAAACCCATATATAGAGAAAAAAATAGAAGATGCATCTGAAGTAAGCTGGTAGGATGGTTAACAGTATAAAAATATCAATATAACAATATAATTTAACAGAATAAAAATATAAATACAACTGGATAACCAAAGTCTCACCCATATCTGAATGCATTGCATGCACATAAAATGGGCAGGGCTGTGATCACCTGGCCACTCCAATTATTGTGATGCAGTTTTTAACCTTCTGCAGATGACATTTTTCCTGTTAAGCAGAGTTAGATGTAATGCCTGAATCTTCAGGCTGAGAGAAATTAACCAAAATTCAATTATCTAATGCAGATTTGTCTCTGAGTTTCTCTGGACTAGATCTGACACTCCAATCCAAGAAATGAAATAGGACTATGGACCAGTTTGCATGACAAATTTAATTGGATTGGGGGTGAGGATTATTGTATTACAGAAAAGGCTAAATTTATCTAACCCTAATAATTAACATGGACAAAACATGCTTCACACCAAAAGATTTCCGGTCTGTTTCAGGGTAAACTATCTTCCCCTTGTCAAGCATGTCAAGAAATAGGGTCTTGAGAGTTAATTATCCTTTTTTATTTCTGTGGAATGAAGCTTTAGTTTAGGGGAACCAAAAAGAGAACAGAAAGGAGTTGTATAAGCAAGCCCCATGAACCCTTTATGTGATTGTGATGATCCTGAATTGGCCATTCTAGCATTTGGTTTCATTTTTGTGCAGTTGGGAAGGGAGGAAGGGAAGGGAAGGGAAAGAGGAGAGGGAAATGGATGCTTCAGCCTCCTAACTTTCTTTGCATTAGATGGCAGAAGTTTAAAAAAAAATGGCTACAGCACATCTGGGCTGGTCTTTAGGGATTATGAACTGCCAGGAGACAGAATGACTCAGTTGCCCCAGGGACTGGATGACTCATATTAACTCAGGGGGACAAAACTTGAAATTCCACAACATCTGGAATGCTTCAGGTTCTTCTCCATTCCTCCAGCTAGAAATACAGCATAAAGTATTTCAGATGAATAAAGGATCTGTTTCTCTGCTAGGATCACATAGTCTTTTCTCAGCAAGAAATACAGTATTACATCAGAGTTAAAGAACATTTTTTTCCTTTTGGAGAGAGGGAAACTAAAACAGACAAAAATATAACATAGCAAAATTCTTTTGAATAGTACATTATTTGTGGCAATATCCTTTTTTTAAAGTAATAAAATGAAGGGGGAAAAAATCACAGGCAGTTGATTTATGATACAAACAAGCCACTTTCCATTTCTCATTACCAGCTTCTAATTTAGGCTGAGCATTTATATAATTGAAAATGAATCTAACGGAGGCAGATTTTATATTTTATGAAGCTAAATCAAAGCACAAGTATCTTTTTCTTCTCCATAATGGCCAGAAAGCTGTTTATCTTCTACAAAGTACATCCAAAAGAACGAAATGATTCCCAAGCTAATTATGCAATTAATATTGAAGGAATAGCATTTGCCGTTCTAGGACCCACCTCTATTATAATATTAGTTCAAGAATGTTGTATGAAACAGAAAGAAAACCATGCACTCTAAATCTGGATCTAGAATAGTCCTTGGGAACATAATAACAAATGGGAGAAAACAAAGACTATGTAAATTAAAGAAGTTATTAAATTTGAAAGTGTTCAAAATTCATTTGCCTATATTTAAATAAAGCTGAAATAGAGGAGCTGGTCAATAAATTGGCCTGTAGCCAAAATTTTCATACACAAACAAACATCCTAGAATCTTGTGCTCCCCAATGAAAATTTGTAAAATTATGTCATTAAATTGGAGGAAAACTGGGGCTTTCTAGACCACGTAGTCCACATCTGTGAAAAACACTGATTATCAGTACAGTAATTGCTTAGAGTTCTGAAAATACAATTTATTACTACTGCCTGAAGTAGTAAAAATTTAGCACCTTCTCTGTGAGAATCTTCACTTAAGTCAGTGTTCCTTTGGGGCTCTGACCTACCTCTATCACCTTGCTTGTTATTTGTATGAATCTTCTCACTTGCATACCAAGGCTGACTTATATTTTATTCTTTGATCCAATCTTCTGGCTTCTTAGCTATAGCTCATATATTTCCCTACTCTGGCTAAGCTCAGACTGCTACCCTTTAATCCAATAACATCCTCTGCAGGCAGGTTAATTTATAGTATTTTCCCCAAATGTGTAAAACCTGAAAAGTATACATCTGAATAGTGGTATCAAAACCTGAAATGTCGATGAAAAATAATCATCAGCAAAGTTTGTTTTTCCCACTGTTCTTGTTTGTTTCAGCAATTTTGCCCATTTAATGAAGCAGGCATAGTAGTTAGAGATCTAGCAAAACTAGTTGATATCATCTTCTTTCAAAACAGTAATAAATTAGGTTTATTCAGCTATAAACAGAAAGTTAATGGAGAAAGTTAAATGCTTGTTACAATTCAACAAGGAATAACATTTCCCAATTTTTACACACATCCCACATTCCATCTGTCTTGTTAGATTAAGAATAACATGCCTAGATTTCCTTTTTTAATGGATTCCTATAACAAAACATGTGCAATTCAAAGTTTTTCAGCTTGCCAATGCAGGAAGTTACTGCCTGGATTGAATTCCTAAATTATCTGTGTTTATTTTTTCAAAGCTAAAACAAGACCTTTTAACAGGACAGGCCACCTGTCCCTTACAACATATATCTTCATGCCCAAAAAAGCTTTCCTATATGTAGAATAAGCTGGACCACCAGTTTCTCCGGATGAGACCCACAGAAAAAAATTTGCTGCATATATTTTTTCTTAACCATTTTAAATCCAAGCTCACAACCTCAAACGTCATAGTGAGTGTGGGAGGGTGTTCATGTATGTGTGTGCACAAGTATAGAGACACACACATATAAACACATTCACACAGACAAACATTTTTTTCTGATTGGCATTTTAGGACTGAAAAGGTTATGCAAAAAGAGAGTGATAGCTAAATATCACTCTCTTTATAGAAATAAATCTATGCTTGTTGGTTCAGACCAGAAGCTCATTCATTCCTTCATTGATTCATTCATTATCATTACTCCTCCAATTCTTTCTCATTTTTGACCTTGACCACACAGTGTTGACACCCTAATTGAACTTAGTCGAGATCTCTTTCCCCATGAGTCACTGCTAGCTTTGATTCTATTCATTTGTATGAGTGGTTAGGATTTTGGCACCAATGTGTATCACCTTACTCTTTTTTTCATTGAATGACATCTGCCATTTTTAGACCCATTCTCCAACTATGCAGAAATCCTTCTGGAGATCTGTGCAACTTTAGTATGTTGATATAGCCTCCCAAAAGAAAAAAAAATCATGATTTTTTTCATGATGTCCCATGACATGCTAAACCCCTAATTATCAATGAAGGAAAGGTTATTAACTTCTATTAGCATTGTAATATATGCTATTTTCCTCTTGAGTTATAGTTTTAACTGATCTATGGGTTCCTACTACAACTTCCAGAAATATCAGTGGGTCTGTGATAGCTTTATCATCATAAATGCACATCAAAAGTATCTTACATACCAGGACTCTTCCAACTCAATCACATATACTACTTAAATTAATACTATAGCTTTGCTCAGACTCCCTTTGCTAGAGTTGTGAAAGGATTGGTTTCTATGATCTCCTGGAAATCCCTTCTAACTCCACACTTCCAAAGACTAAGTTTTCTAATATTAAAGTTATTCATGTGGGCTATCCTGAGGCAATCCTTCTTAAGATATTTTAAAAGACAGTTAATAGCAAGTGGCAATTAGAGGAAAGATGGCCCAAGATAAAAGATAGTTAATAGCAACTAACAGTGAGAACTAATGTGTCCCAAGATACCACAGGAAATGAGAGAAATCACTTCTCATTATTTTCTTCCTATAAAGAAGGGGGAGTCAGGTTGATGAGCAGGAACTACAGGATAAATAGCTAAATTGAGTGTGGAGTCAAATGTGGCTGAAAGAATTGTTCCCCTCCAAATATAATGTGTGAAAAATATCTGCTATAATGTTCATGCTTTGAGCTGCTATTTATGCTCTGCCTGTGTAATGTTAGAAAATAAACCATATATCACACAACATCATAAGACTCCACTGACTTTATTCCAAAAATAAAAACCTGACTAAATGTAGTTGGATTTCTCACCAATAGGAGAACTGGAATATTAACTCCAACATCATATTAGGAACAATGGAATTGTGCATTCTTTCACAAGAAAAAGAGGGAGAAAAAGAGAGAGAAAAAGAGAGATTGAGAGAAGGGAAGTACAATCGTATGTGAGAATGACTTTGGGAGACAAAAGTCTTAGAAGAATTTTCTTGTACATAGTAGGAGTCTTTTGTACGTACAATTCCTAGAAGAATTTCTAAGGAAATTTACTTTAGAATTGGAAGATACTGTTGAGGTAAGATCACAGTAAAGTTGTGGTTAGTACTTTTGTATGTGCTTCTAGTCAGGACTACTTCACAAGACTGACAGGAAAGAAAAGAGGAGAAAAAAATGTTCTTAATAATTGGTTATATTATATATTGCTAATCTCCTTCCCAAAGAGCCAAATTCTGCAATTATATAATGCTGCTTTTACTTCTAGAATAAAAATTGAATCCATGTCATCTGATAATTTGCAAACCTAAACACAAGATACTAATCTGTTGTCTTCTCAACTGCCATTCACTATAAGATCTATTTAGTGAAGCTGCCACAAGAAAATGGCTCCACATAGGAATTTCAATTGGATTGATAGAGTCATTCTAAACGTATTTTATTTCCTTAATAAATGTAAACAGTAATTTAACAGCCAGATTTATTCATCCTACCTCCTATTGAACTGTACAAATTTCCACAAATGTGGGTTTTTTATGGCTAATAACTATTTTCTTTCCTAAACATGAGTGATTTTTGATATATAACAAATTTGTAATGGCTCATCTGAACAACACTTTCCACTTGCTAACTGCATTTGCTGTAAATGGCAATTATTCCTAAGATTTACTTGTTCTTTCTCCATACTGTGAAAAAAAATAGGCCTACTAATATCTGCTTAAGCCAATTACTTTATATGAACATATAAATCTAAGACAGAATACATGGAGAGGGGGGTTATTACATTTTCTTGTTACTCTCCCCTCTATACAAATACATTGCAGAACATCAGATAGAGAAAACATCTAGACAACATCTTCCAACAAAATGGATATCCATCCAACTTTACCAAGGTGTGTCTGACCATATAACTCACTCCATCACAACCAGTAAAGCATATGCAAGGGATATCACTCTCACACATTGAATACCTATGCATTACTGTACTATACAAACCAAGTAAAACCCTCCAAAATATCCTCAGTAAACCAAAAGACCCCAGTAACTCATGAAAAAAAAAAAAAAAACAGTAGCTGGACAGTCAAAAGACTAACAAAGCAAATGCACAAATACCAACTAGCTGTCAGAAGACATGATGAAAATTCCTTAATTTCCCAATGCATGAACAGATACAACCAGAGTTTCAATTGGGAAATTGTGACTATCATAGATCAAGCCAAATCCAAAAATGCTAGAGATTTCCTGGCAGCATGATCTAAATAGACATATAGAGCTCTAAATAGACATACAGAGACAAACCACCATCAACAAACCTAGAAAGAAAACAAAAGAAATAGAACATATCCCCTCCGGCAGCCAAATTCAGATAGGCAAGGATTTGCATCAAACTAACAATCAGGCAGAAAAGCATATTTTACTCAAGGAACACCAAAGCAGGGGAAAAAATCATGGCAGGATAAACTTAACATAAACAGGCAACAGCTGCCATACTCATTCACACCAATGTTACCTAATTGGCAGTGAAATAACCAAGCTCAGAGAGCACAAAAGAACTCCAATCTTCCCTCTGCTGTGTTTTTTATGGAGACAAAAATGTTTAAAACCATGCTAAGCCTATTTTTACTGTACTGAAAAGTTGTGATTACATGAACTACATTCGTCCGTATAACTGTGGATTGCTTAATATATTGGTTAATATGTCAATATGTATGATTTAAAAAAAAAAGATTAAAACTAAAACAGTCTAAAGTAAAGGAGAAAGGAGAAAAAGAAAGCAAGCAAAAAGAAAATAAAAACCTCAAGATAAGTAAAAAAACAAAAACAAAATTATGATTATTAGTTGGATAAATTATAACCATTGATCAATGATCATATATTATATTTGGTTCAAATAAACTATCATAATTATCACCGCTTATCACAAATTATGATTATTTGCCCGCATAAATTAGACTGTGCTCCCAAATAGGGACTGCAGAACCATCTTAATATCTTCAACAATGTGTTGAAAGCCCAACTAGCTGTGGATTGCTTTACGTGGAAACATCTGGAGGAAGAGGGGCAAGAATGAAAGATTTAATACATTTAGAGCACATCCCTAAGACACACAGCTTGTTCTGCAATGTTGGAACCCTCCCAGTCAGCTAGCATTCAGGAAGATGGTAAAAGCATATCTTTTTAATCTAAATGTTAATTGTTAATTTAATCTAAATGTTAATTATTTAATTCTACTTTTGAATTTAACAGCATTGAATATATTATTTTTATTTTGGGAAGCCATTGCTGAGTGTTGGAATAAATCAAAAGGTGTGTTATAAATTCAGGAGTAAAGTCAAATAAAAATATTTAAGAGATGAAATAAGAGGAACTAACACGTGTATATTTTAGTACTGTTTAGAAAATTTTAACCTGGGGTGTAACTGTTAAGTAGAAGCTATGTAATTTATTATGCTTGATTTTTTCTTCTTCAAAAATACCCACTTTGAAACGGAACAAAAATAAAGGCCATTCACTGACCAATGGGGCTGTTCAAAGAATGTTTCAGTTGTAACTTTACCTAATAAAAACAAGGAAATGTATAGTTCAGGGTGACTTCTAATATCTCAACACAACAGGAGTCTTCTTAACCACTTCCTTATTGGGATGCTCTGTAGCTCTACAGCCTGAACAGTGGATATACTTATTATTAGTAACTGTCACATTATTAACTATCTTTACGTTTTTTTTTCTTTTTTCTTTTGGTGAGAACATTTAATTTCCTCTTTTCATTCTACTCCCATGACCCCTTCAGAATAAATGACCTGGCACTATTGCTATTCTGTTGATACCAAGGGTATTAGGACACTTATCTACTGTCACCCAGTCAACATTCAAAAATGGTTTCCATTATTAAAATGTTTAGAAGGCTTTTCCATGTGGTGATTTTAAAAAAATAGGACAAAAGTAACTAGGAAATGTCCATCCTATATTTCCCTTTTTATTTCAGAAAGAAAAGGCCACAAATATCTTAGTCCTGACAGCTATAAATATTCCAAATATTTATAGCTATAAATATTCCAAATAAGGTGTTTTTTTCTTTTCAAAGAAGGAAAAAATAAGCACATACAAACATTTGGAAAATGCTCACAAACAGGAATGGGATATGACAGGGTTAACTACCGGTTCATGATTTACGAGGTTCAGCGATTTATGATGTGCTTCCCTGCATGCTGCGAGAGGGCACCTGTAAATCATCAGCAGCACGCTGTGTGCAGAGAAGCAGCCTTTAAAACAGCTCTCTTTTCCTGCTTTTTAAACTGCAGCTGTGCCTTGTTTGGCATCTGAAGTTGAAAAATCAGGAAATAAAGATCAGGTAAGAGCCCAGGTGGGCGGGTGGGCAAAAACATCAGCAGACATAGAAGCGGTTCTATGTCGGCTGTTCTTCTGAGCTACCGGTTCTACAGAGGTGGACAGAACCAGTAGAAACCCATTCCTGCTTACAAGTCCATTAATAAAAAAAAGCCAAACTTAAGGAAATTATTTAGAGAGAGGACTAACGAAGAATAATCACTTTATTTATATATTCTTCATTTATTTTTAACCCTCTTTATAATCTTTTTTCATTTCTTCTCTCATTATTTTCTGATAAGTCTTTCTTCCATTCTCCCTTCAAAAGCATTTCTAAAATATGTTGTTCACACATGGTCTCAAATCTCCTTTATCCCTTTATTTTGCAAATTTTCTTTTCACTACAATTCTAAACAATTCACAAGGATATGATTTGTTTGTTGTTTGTTTCAAAAATTATATCGAAGGCACTTTTGCCAAACTATAAATGTTATAAATACAATTATGTCCTTTGTATGTTTATAGGTTTCTTGAACAAAGCCTTGTCAAGCTTTTGGTGCTGGTTTTAAAATTCTTATTTTATTCTTTTTTTAATCTTTAATGAAGTGTGACTCACCAAGGATAACTTTCTAGTGGACAGATAGACAAATGGAAAGACAGATGGAAGGACAGATAGCTGGCTGGCAGGCTGGCTGGCTAGCTGGACAGACAAATAGATGAGCAGATGGATAAATGGAAGGACAGTTAGAAGGATAGACAAATATCAGAAGGAAACAAAGAGATGGACAGACAGATACATGGATGGGCAGACACTGACAAAACGATTTAAAGACATACAGATTTATAGATGGTTAAATGAACAAACAGATGCACAGACAAATAGATAGAGAAATTGACAGATCGACAGACACAGATGGACAGAAGGACACATGGATTGACAGTCAGATGAATAGCTGTATGAATGAATGAACAGATGGGTAGGTGTATATACAAACAAATGGACAAATGGATCCATAACAAATAGATGGATGAAGAAATGGAAGGATGGATAGTTGGAATGACAGATGAATTAATGGATGGGTGGATAGATAGGTAAACCAACAAGTAGAAGTCTCTGGAGATTCTCAGTCATCCAGGTTGTCCCAAAGGTGCTTTTGCAAAAAGCAACTAGATTTTATGGTTTTTCTTTGAAAACATTTCACTTCTCATCCAAAAAGAGCTGAAGAAGCTTCTTGGATGAGAAGCAAAAAACCCCAGAAAGTCTAGGTTCCTCTTGAAAAACCACCTTTGGGACAATGGATAGAATGATGATTATAAACCTATTTTCAGTGCATGGTTTGTTCATGTTTTTCATACTAGATTATAAATGTTTAGAAATACTACACTACATTATGTATAATGCCTTCACTGGTTACTATAAATACATTAAATGAAAAAAAAATCTAAAAGACTGCAAGACATAATTTTAATAGTTTCTCTTGTAAACACATGTGGGAGAGGCAGTTTATAGTTTATCCACAAGGTTGTAATCTCTCTTGGGCAATTAAGTAATTAGGTTGTTTAGTAGATTTAGTTCAAATTCTAATTTGTAATAATTGGCAGAAAAAGTGCAGAGCCAATTATTTCATTTTTGATAGTGTGTTTAAGTAGCTAAATTCATTCCTTAACGGAACACCATGATGTGCTTCCATTTCATTCAATTTAGCAAAAATAGTAGGCCTAGTTCCAAATACTATGAGTTAATTTTCTAGGTCTTTCATTTCTACAAATGAGCAAAAAATCAACTCATGTATTTAGATAGCCTGTAGCTGCCTGTATATTCTGTAACACTGAATCCTAGTTTTGTAGGCATAAGCAAACAACCACAACAGAGTAAATTTCTAAAATGTCTAGTGTAAAAGGAGGAGCCAAGCACAAGTTAATGTTTAAAAATTCTCAAATATTCCATCCAGGAGTGGGATTCAATTTTTTTAATAACTGGTTTTCTGTGGGTGTGACTTAATTGGTGGGCATGCCTTGATGGTCATGTGACTGGGTGGACATGGCTTGGTGGTCATGTTATTGGCTGGGCATGGCCAACTCAATATCACTCAAATCGAGGCACCATCTCCTCACCTGGCCTCTCATGACTGTGGGGATACTGCAACAGTCGTAAGTGTGAAAAACAGTCATAAATCACTTTTTTCAGTGCCATTGTAACTTTGAATGGTCACTCCATACAAGCAAAGTACTAGCAAAGGAGGGGGGGAAAAAGGTTCTCCAAATTGCTTAGAAGGTTAACAACCAGTTCTAGTGAATAGGTGCAAACTGGTAGAATCCCACCCCTGATTCCATCCAACAATGAATTAAAACTTTTATGGAACCCCTTCATTGTGATGAGAATGAAGAAAGTAATACAGCATTAAAATGGGGGAAAGACCATTGTGAGAGACCATTGAAAATGTATAATAAATGACACACATACACAAATTGACCAATTTCTAGAAACTCTTCCTCGCTTCTTTGTCTAAAAAATGTGGCAATAATTCAGTGCTGCAGATTAGATGTACATTTTTCTACAGTGGTGTAGAAAATGTTTTGGCCATTATCCTGGCATAAAACTCACAATTATGGCAGAATATTTGAACTTTGTAGAATTTAAATAGCAGAGATATAAACAAATAAATATCCTTGACAAGGAAGAACTGATCTAAATTCATGTTAACAGAGCTTTACATTTCTGTCTAAAATATAATGATTATAAAACAAGCCAAAATTATGTATGTTAATGTTTTCACTCTTGACTTATTTCTCCACTAGAAGAGTTACTATAAGCCAATCTTCCTTAAACACTTTGACAGGTTTTCAATATTCTGTTACCACATCCTAAATTGGTTAAAGTGTATTCCAATTCCCTGGCCTTGCCTATCTCAAAAAGCTAACTTTTAGTGAAATGAAATTTAAAGATTGAAGTTTCTATCCTGGCTATGTAATATTTCATAGCATGAACACATAAAAATTGTCTTCTGCAATTCTTTTTTCAATGGTCAGACAATATACTCTAAAACCAGATGAAAAAAGAACAAGGGGGATATCATTTTGATATGTAAGAGGCATTAGAAATGCACCTTTGAGAATCAGACATGACAAAGGGTAGGATACAAGTCTATCCAGAACATGAAACTCTGAGGAAACTGAAGGTCTACTTAGTTTAATAAACCTCCAAGAAATGACTATCAACAACTTTTTCAGCATATCAAAATAATGGCTGCTGTGTTCTGCTTACTTTGAATTAAAAGTTGTTGTTTTTTTAATTAAAAGGGTTCAGTTAATTAACAGGCAAAGTAACCAATTTATACAATGAAATAGAAAGATAGCAGCAACTCACACTTTGGCGTCAGACCCTTGGGGTTTGATAGACATTAGATGCAAATTCAGATTTTTTTAAAAAAATAAAAGATGTATGCTTTTCTTCCATCTCCCACCCTAATTGGTCTTTGCCCATGTGTTTGAAATTCACACATGGAAGCTTTGATTCAACATAGCTTCCTCCAACGTTTCCTGCCAGGAAGTATGTGCTTGTGATATTGCAAATGAGCAACAACCTGGGTGGCCATTCTGAGTCCTTTTCTCATGCCAACCAGCAAATCTAAACATTTGCTTCAATTTTCACCTTTCATAGTTTAACATATCGTGCTCATTAATGTGCCTGGTGGTCAAGGGAAATTTTACTATTCAGCTGGAATACTTAGGAACCTTTTGTTTCACTGATTCTGATGGTAGACTGTGATATGCGTATATATATGCATAAGGTCTAGTAGAGGGAGAAGGAAGCGGGATGGAGAAGAGGCTGCTGTTTCTTTTACTCTATGCAGTACAAGAAAAGATTCTATTCTACCTTGAACTTTGGGCAGAAAAACAAGACAAAATAGCAGAACTTGCTATATGTATATTTATACAAAAAAAAATGAAAAAAAAAACTTTGCTAGGAATAACAATGTTTGAGATACAATGACTTGGAAGAATACTAGTAATACAATAGGAGTAACATTTTTCTTCACATATCAGCATAACAGTCTTCCAATGTTTGGAACAGGAGTCTCAAACTTGATTTCATTGAGGGCCAGGTCAGGGTTGTGTTCAACCTCGGGGTCAGAATGGGCATGGCCAGCTTGATGTCACTCATGTCAGGATGCCCTGTGGTGGCTTGAGTGCTTCTGCCAGGAAAAACGGAGCTCAGGTGGCCTGCACATGCCCTCTGGGCCCTATTTTCCACCACAATGGCTTCTTGCAGCCCTCGACCAGCAAAAATGGGACAGCCACACACAGCCCTCAAGAGCCCTGTTTTCATTGGCAGAGGCAACGTGGCCCGGTCCTTCACTGTTTCCAGGGTGACCCCGTGGGCCATATCTAAGCACTCCACAGGCTGGATCTGGCCTCTGGGTTTTCAGTTGACACCTCTGGTCTAGAATTTATATAGCGCTCTCTCAGGGTAAGGATTTTTTTTTTTTTAGGAACTGTGTGTTCCTAATTAGCTGTTTGATCAATGGTATCATGTCAATGATGTCCAAAAAGGGTGGCAAAAAAGAAAAAAATAACCAATAGAATGTGGGGAAGAAGGTTATACAGTTATTTTTTGCCGGATTTCAGATAACAGTCCTCAACCACAGTTGAGATCAGAATTCTGTTGCTAATCACTTGTTAATTGAATCATGCCCAATTTTTTAGCTTACCATTATAATTCCTTAGACTTAAAAATCTGTTTCTCCCTTAAGGAAAAGGGGGAAAATGTGTCTGTACTTTATTATGTCACTCCTGCTAATACTTTAAAAACTGGGAAATTGTAAAGTTTGAAAGCCTTATTATTACCCAAGTTGATTTCCAGAGCAAGTAGATAAGTGCCCTTGAAATTGGATCGATTCCTGGACAAATGCTCTCCATTTCACCCTGTCTCTAGTAATAACTTATAGCTGTTCCAGTGATCACTGTGTAATTTCTTTGATCCTGCCCTTCTATCTTGGCTGTTGCCTTTCCTTTCTCCTCTCTCAGCTTTGTCAAGGAAAGTTATTTTTTTCTACTCCAACTCCTTATGTTGCATGTCCAAAATGTCAGTTTCTGCTTCTTGATCATCGCCACAAAGGAGCAGTTAGTCTTTGAACCAGAATGGTTAAATAAGATTTTATTTTATTTTTATTTTTGTACTTCATGGCATTCAGAGTGACCATCTCCAAATTCATTATTTGCAAGTATCAATCTTCTGTCTCTTTTTATTCTTTTCATATTCAACCTTCTCAGCTATGCATTGCATTAGAAAGGCTAATGCTTCAGCTGTTTTTGTCATTGCTGTCATAGAAATATTCTGTGTGATCTTATCTAGGTTTATAAAAAAAAAATCTTCTATTTACTTCTCTAGTATTCTATCCATATCTACATTTATTTGTTTGTTTGTTTGTTTAATATGTTTGTTTAAAACAATTTTATTCTGCCCATCTCCCTATAAAGCTCCCTATAAAGCAACTCTGGGCAGTTTACAGATTATAAAGCAAATAGACAGACAGTTAAAATATATTGAAATATTAAAACTATATAGATATATAGATTAAAAATGTAAAACTATACAAAAACCAAAACTAAGAGACAGATGGCATGGGGATAAAGTCTTCTCATCCTGTCAACCACTTCTGGCAGTGAATGTTTTCTTCAGGGTCCCAAGCCACAGAGAAAAAGGCTCTTCCCCTTGATTGTGCCTGCCAGAATTCCTCAGCAAACATGATTTGTACCAGACTTCTTCTGCTGGCACAAGTAGGGTGAGTTAGTTTCACTGGAAAAAGATGGCTCCTCAGACACCTGGACCCATGCCATATATGTCTTTAAAAGAAATAACCAACACCTTGAATTGGATCTGGAAGCAACTGATAACCAATGCAGTTTGGACAATAACTGTGTTATATGTGTAACCCTAGGGTAAGGGGCTCCAACCTTGGCAACTTTAAGACTTATGAACTTCAACTCCCAGAATTCCTCAGCCAGCTGACTGTGTAATTCTGGAAGTTAAAGTCCACAAGTCTTAATGCTGCCAAGGTTGGAGATCTCTGCCCTAGGGGCAGGGGTGGGATTCAAAATTTTAAACAACCCAATTCTGTGGGCATGGCTTAGTTGGTGGGCGTGGCTTGGTGGTCATGTTATTGGCTGGGTGTGGCCAACTAAATATCACTCACATCGAGGCATGCATCTCCTCACCTGGCCTCTCATGACTGTGGGGATGCTGCAATAGTTTGTAAGTGTGAAAAATGGTCATTAGTCATTTTTTTCAGTGCCATTGTAACTTTGAATGGTCACTCCACACAAGCAAAGTATCAGCAAACGAGGGGGAAAAAAACTCCAGAGAGGTTCCTGAGACAGGAAGTCTAGTCTTGCCAAGAATGTAATAAGGGTTAACAGAGAGGCAGTTTCTGTAAGCAACACCAGAATGTTTCCTTCCTGCCTTCCTTACAGGATTAGGCCAGTAATTTCTTCTAACAACCAGTTCTCTGAACCGCTTAGAATGTTAAGCCCATGTCACACTGAACTAATGGATACAAAGAGGATGTAAAACGGACAAAAAAGATTGCCATCTGTTGGAAAACGCGATATACTCACTGCCTCCGTTTTGCTTCCTCTCTATCCGTCCAGCATCCGTTTATTGATGTTTCATCCGCTCCAAAAGTTTTGGGTTGCCCAAAACTTTTGAGCGGAAAATGTATCCAGTTTGTCCGTTATGCATCCGCTATGCATCCGCTATGCATCTGTTAGGCATCCACTATATCTGCTAGGCATCCGTTCTGCATCCGCGCAACTCGCATCCGCTCGGACGCAGGGAGGAAGCGGAACGGACGCAGAACGGATGCAGAACGGAAGCCTAGCGGATGCAGCATGGAAACAAAGCGTTTAAAACGGAAAAACGTGCACAGAGGGGACCTATCTCGGATATTAAGGATGTCTACAGGATGCCTAGAGGATGCCTAGAGGATGCCTTAAGGATGCCGAGCGGAAAACCTATATTTCCTATAAAAAGGGGGAGCAACTCATCTGCATCTCACTTTCAGAACAGCAGCCCAGCAGTGCAGACCTCTGCAGCCTTCGTCTGGCTCTTCCTCTTCCACAGCATCCAGTCATGTCCACCGTGGATGGTAACAAAGTCCTTTCGACAGCCACCATCGTTCTGCAACAGTGCAAAGCCATCTGCAGGGTCTGTGAACTCTACTGCGAGAAGAAAAAGAGGCAGCCAAAAAGAGTCTGGGTCCGAAGATGGTTCGCCAGAAGAGCAGAGGACGGACTGTACAACAAGCTGATGGTGGAGCTCTGGAACGAAGACACTCGGGCATTCCAGAACTTCATGAGGATGCCTCCAGCCATGTTTGATGAAGTTGTGCAGTGCCTGACACCCAGGTTGACCAAGCAGAGCACCAGCTTCTGCCCCAGCCTGGAACCTGGGCTCAAGGTGGCACTCACTCTGCACCACCTGGCCTCAGGGACCTCCTACAGGAGCATGCAGTAGGGCTGGAGGGTGCCATCCAACACCATCAGCATTGTGGTCAGAGAAGTGGTGCAGGCCATCATCGAAGAATACAAGGAGGAGCTCCTCCAGTACCCCTCCACTGAAGAAGGATGGAAGAAAGTTGCAGAGCAGTGGTATCAGAAGTGGAACTTGCCACACACAGTTGGAGCCATAGATGGCAAGCACGTGGCCTGCGAATCTCCAGCCAAGTCAGGGTCCACTTATTTCAACTCCAAGGGCTTCTTCAGCATCATCCTCTTCGCCATGGTCGATGCTGACTACAAGTTCATGTACATCGATGCTTCAGGCAACGGGTCAGCTTCAGATGCCCAGGTAAACAATGACTGTCACCTCAAGGAGGAGCTGGAACCCAACCTCATGGTGGGCTTCCCAGATCCAGACCCCCTGCCCAATGACACACAAGATGTGCCCTACTTCATCGTGGGGGATGACGCCTTCTCCCTCACAACCTACCTCATGAAGCCCTACACCTCCAGACTCCTCACCCGTGAAGGGAGGATCTTCAACTACAGGCTGTCCAGGGCAAGGCGGGTGGTGGAGAATGCCTTTGGCATCCTGGCCAACAGGTTCCAGGTACTTCTCACCACCATGCAGCATTGCCCAGAAACCGTGAGGAGGATCATGGAAGCTTGCTGCATCCTGCACAATCTCATGCGCACCCGCTACCCAGTCTTGCAGAACAGGCTCGTGGACCTCCAACAAGGCAATGAGAACATGGAGCCTGGTGAATGGAGGCAAGGGCAAAACCTGATCGACACTGAGGATGTGCACGGCCCCAACAGAGCCTCACATGAAGCAAAGAAACAGCGCAACCTCCTGAGACACTGGTGCAACTCCCCAGCTGGAGCAGTGGAGTGGCAAGACAGGGTGGTAGATGCTTAATGGATGCTTCCTTCAGCCTGTCTCATCACAAGGATGAGATTGGGCCATGTATGTTTGGTTGGCCTACAATGAACAGGGCATTTAATAAAGAGTTGTGTTTATGTTGACATGTGTGGATAATTATTACATTATTATTGATAATAAAGGGCTGTAGGTGTGGCACCTGGGAGGGTGGACCATACAGTCCCACTATGCTTGCACTGGAGGTTTATCTATCCCACTGCTTTCCTAACCCATCCCACAGCTATTACCCATCCCACAGGTATCCTAACCCACCCCACTGCTATCCTTATCCATCCCACAAGCATGCAAAGGCTTAAACCATTTCTAAAAGTTTCCACCAAGAGTTTATTAAAAAAAACAAATGAAGCAAGTGTGTGAATCATAAATAGACTTTATTAACAACAAGCTATAAAACAAAAATGAGTCTCTGGCACTCCTCTTGGTCGCTCGGTCTCAGGGGTGAAGGGTCCAGGTGCTGTGGAGGTGGCCTGTGCTGGAGTGCTTTTCATCAGCTCCTCCAGAAGCAGAAGCAGCAGAAGCCCCAGCCCCAGAAGAGCGAGCCCGTGCTGCAGAAGCCCCAGCAGAACCAGAGTGAAGGCCAGGGGGTGGGATGGTAGTCCTGTCCCTCTTGCAAGGGCTGGCAGCAGATGGCTGAGGTTTGCTGTGCTTCAGCACGGTTGTGGGGTTGCTGGCTGGCTGGGAGGCTGGCAGGAACCAAGGCTGGCCGCAAGGCTGGCAGGGAGGCTGGCACCAAGGCTGGCAGACAGGCAGACAGCAAGGCTGGCAGGAAGGCTGGCAGACAGGCTGGCACCAAGGCTGGCAGGAAGTCTTGCACCAAGGCAGGCACCAAGGCTTGCAGGAAGGCTGGCAGACAGGCAGGCACCAAGGCTGGCAGGCAGACATGAACCAAGGTATGCAGGAAGGCAGGCACCAAGGCTGGCAGGCAGACCGGCTGGCAGGAAGGCTTGCAAGCAGGCTGGTACCAAGGCTGGCACCAAGGCTGGCACCAAGGCTGGCACCAAGGCTTGCAGGCAGACATGCAGGTAGGGCAGGCAAGGCAGCCAATCCGTCCGGCAGCAGGTCTTTCCTCTGAATGGCGACCTGCTTCCGAGCTGCTTCCGTTATATCCGCGGGGCTGATGCAATGCATCCTCCCCGCATGCGCAATTAACGCCAGGCATCCATTAGGCTTCTGCTGTGCATCCGCTGTGAATCCTCTTCATCCGTTCCACGTCCGCTCTGCATCCGCTCTTTCCGTTCTGCATCCGCTTTGCTGAGGTCCCCCAGAAGCCTCGTGGATGTGCCATCCACTCCCATCCGCTTCCATCTGCTAGGCTTCCGTTCCGCATCCGCTTTCCATCCGCCCTGCATCCTCCCCGCATCCGTGTTATCCGCTCCGGTTATGCAAATTTTTGCCCCTTTTGAGAGCGGAAAACAATGGATGGAACATTTTGCTCATCCGTTGTGTCCTTTTTGCATCCGTTGGCCAGTGTGCCAGTGGCTTTAACTACCAGTTCTAGTGAATAGGTGCAAATCCCACCCCTACCTAGGGGTTTCCAGAACTGTGTGCTATGCCAGCTGTATCTTCAAAAAATCCATCCATTCATCCATCCATCCATCCATCCATCCATCCATCCATTTTTCTTTCTTTATTAAAGTTTATTAAACACCACACATTGCTGAACTTTAAGGTTTCATGACTATGGTCTTAAAGAGAAGATTTCTTTGTGTGTTACCAGCACCTGTGGCATCTGATTAATATAGAATTGTTTAAAATAAAGCATACAATAATTTTTCTCACATGCATACATTTTTGAATTACCTGCTGAAGAGCAAACATAGTTCATCTAACAAAAAGCTATATCACACTCTTCAACTTTTGCCATTATCACCCCTTGCATTCTTTCAGAAAGAACTCTGCCCAACATTTTTCCAAAGCATGCTCTGAAACACAGAGTCAACAGGAGGATACTAATGGATTGAAATTGTGGAATGTCTTCACTCTGCATTTTTTCTGGTTCTCAGAGTAGCATTTTTCTAGGATTTTCTAGCATTTTCTACTCTAATATGAGTGTAGAAACAGACATTTAGTGCATCAGACAATTCCCAGCTTCAGAATGCCATTCCCCATAAGAGTGGATGACTTCAGGCATTCACATAATCTGAGATAGCTTTCCACCCTGTTAAGCCCATGTCACACTGCCCAACGGATGCAAAAAGGACACAGCGGACGAACAAAATGTTCCATCCATTGTTATCCGCTCTCAAAAGGGGCAAAAATTTGCATAACCTCTGATCCACCTCTGATACCACTGCTCTGTAACTTTCTTCCATCCTTCTTCAGTGGAGGGGTATTGGAGGAGCTCCTCCTTGTATTCTTCGATGATGGCCTGCACCACTTCTCTGACCACAATGCTGATGGTGTTGGATGGCACCCTCCAGCCGTACTGCAAGCTCCTGTAGGAGTCCCTGAGGCCAAGTGGCGCAGAGTGAGTGCCACCTTGAGCCCAGGTTCCAGGCTGGGGCAGAAGCTGGTGCTCTGCTTGGTCAACCTGGGTGTCAGGCGCTGCACAACTTCGTCAAACATGGCTGGAGGCATCCTCATGAAGTTCTGGAATGCCCGAGTGTCTTCGTTCCTGAGCTCCACCATCAGCTTGTTGTTCAGTCCGTCCTCTGCTCTTCTGGCAAACCATCTTCGGATCCAGACTCTTTTTGGGTGGCTCCTTTTCTTCTCGTAGTAGAGTTCACAGAGCCTGCAGATGGCTTTGCACTGTTGCAGAACGATGGTGGCTGCCGAAAGGACTTTGTTACAATCCACGGTGGACATGACTGGATGCTGTGGAAGAGCAAGAGTCAGATGAAGGCTGCAGAGGTCTGCACCGCTGGGCTGCTGTTCTGAAAGTGAGATGCAGATGAGTTGCTCCCCCTTTTTATAGGAAATATAGGTTTTCCGCTTGGCATCCTCTAGGCATCCTCTAGGCATCCTCTAGACATCCTTAATATCCGAGATAGGTCCCCTCTGCGAACGTTTTTTCCATTTTAAACACTTTGTTTCCATTCTGCATCCGCTAGGCATCTGTTCTGCATCTGTTCTGCATCCGTTCCGCTTTCTCCCTGCGTCCGGGCGGATGGAGTTGCACGGATGCGTAGCGGATGCCTAGCGGATGCCTAGCGGATATAGCGGATGCATAACAGATGCGTAACGGATGCGTAACGGATGCGTAACGGATGCGTAGCAGATGCAGAACGGGCAAACTGGATACATTTTCCGCGCAAAAGTTTTAGGCAGCCCAAAACTTTCTGAGTGGATGAAACATCAATAAACGGATGCTGGACGGATAGAGAGGAAGCAAAATGGAGGCAGTGAGTACATCACGTTTTCGAACGGATGGCAAGGTTTTTTGTCCATTTTACATCCTCTTTGCATCCGTTGGTTCAGTGTGACATGGGCTTTTTTGACAACAATTGAAGAAAAGGTAGTATAAGCCAAAGCTGAAAAGTCTTTAATCTTAGCCAGGATTTTCCACAATTTCTAGAACTAACTTTGGCATCTGGTCTTTGACTTCTGTTGTGTTCTTTAGCCTTGGCTTATTCTCATCTTGACTCACCTACATCATTAAGAAATCTCTTCTGTATACACCACCCTTTGACTACTTTATATTTTCACATCTGGTTCAATAGTATTCAAAGGGAGAAGCAGGAAGCACAGCTGAGTGGTCCAAGAACTCTATCCATAGGACAGTTTCATGTGTAAATATGTTTCTTCCAAATACACCCATTCCTTAATTTTCTTAGCGATCTCAGTTGTATGAACTCCACATGCAAATGCATTCACTGACTTCCCAGCTACCTTAGTAGTTGTTTTAGCACCTTCATTGATCCCTTCATTCAGATTACACAATCCCAGGCACATTTAAGAAATTAATCCTCCTGCGGTTCTTGCATTCATGTTTCTCACACGCTTACAATTCTTACAATTATCAGGCAGTGACACAATTTTCACATAGATATCAAACAATTCATAAAGACACAGCCTCTCCATAAATAAACCACATCCATATTTTAGCATTATTCAGTGATTTTTTTAAAAATGTGGCACATTTTTTTCCAATGATGGGTTCTTCCATTATCACCATTCATTGGCATGCGGTACACAGCAATTGCCAACTTGTGTTTTTATGTTCATAACATTCTCAATAATATAGATGAATTAAATGGCATTTTCCGATATACATTTAAGCCATTTCATTCATAATAAATCTACATATTACTCCCTGCATGTATTTGTCAATTTTTGTCCACAAGAGCTAAGCAACAAATCTATTGATATAAGATATGAGATATAAGATCTATTAAATCCTTCTCCTTTCTCTTAGTGTCACTGTCTACCTTTTATTCATTTATAAATTCCTGGTTTTTATATCCCAGCTCTCAATCTTCTTGCCATCAGACAGGGTTGTAGTTCTACCCCCTGTACTACGCATCCTGGCTTTGATCAGTTGAAGCTTTTATATAGTGATTTTTACTGAAATCAAAGATGTGTGGACAAGGTTGCCCACCTTAGTCTTACTAATGCCATTTGAAAATATCCCAATGAATAGTAGGATCTAGGGAACCTATCAATCAACTTGGGAACATTTTGTCAAAACCAAAGCATATTTTCACCTGAACCTGCTCATGTCATTCTGTGCGAGCCAGGATCTTTCATTCCATAATTTTCTTGTAAGCCAAAAATAATGTTGCTTACAAATATTGACCATTTTTACTTCTCACCATCCTCTTAACATATTTAACATTCACCCACTTTTCCTTTTCTAAGTTTATTTTCACATCTTTTACTTTTACATTCACATAACAATCTATGCTGTCTATGTATCTCAAATAAGTAGTGTTTGGATTTCTATTTTGACTTTAACTATTATCTCTTTCAGTTGGAGGAGTTTCTTAAATATATTCATTCTACTATTTTATAATCTTATCTGCAAAAATGTAGGTTTCCATTATGTTATTAACTAAACCTATTTTCCTCTATTAGCTGTCTTCTATGATTACACTTGAATATTTTTATCTTAGCTATCAATTTTCCTGCAATTTCTTCTAATTTTCCTAAAACAACTCTTTTGTTTTATTCTTTTTTTTTCTTTTCCTTGCATCTGTTTAATGCATATATTAGAAACCAATAATTCATGGCTTGTTCCACAATCTGCACCTGGCTGGCTGTGTTGCACTTTTCTATCTTCTGTTTCCTATTATGTGGTCAATTTGATTCCACTGTTGTGCATCTGCTGATGTTCGTGTGCTGGCTTGAAGCAGCTGTTGGCAATAAATAATTCTCCTCACAAAAGTCTTTTAACCTTCTTCTTGCATTACTGCATTTGCTCACTCCCAGTCTTCCATCTCTCCAACTTTTGAATTCCAATCATTCATTAATAGGATAGCATCCTTTCCTGATATTGCACTCACTATTTCCTAGAGATATAAACCTGTCATTTATTGAGTTACAGCAAAGTCTATAGATAGAGATGACCTTTTTGAATATCAGTGCCACTCTGTTCCTTCATAAGATCTTATATCTTAAATAGAAGAGCATGTAATCACCTGATTTAAATTATTCATTCTGGTCTATTTAAAGTCACTTTATTCCTTTCTAAAACGTCTAGTTTAGTTTGCTTCATTTTTGCTCTGACGGATTTAAGTGTTTCTCGGTTCAAGCATTTCATATTCTATGTTCTCATCTGAACAGAATATAAAATGTGAAATGCTTAAACCAAGTTGTAAGCAAGGAATGTTTTCACCCCACATAGTGGCACCTTACATGATCAGATGTCGTGACAGCTTTGATATGACCCAGTCATCACTTTCATGTTCAACATTCTTCTTCACTAAGAAGAAGAATTAAGATAGAAGATTGAATATTTTAATCTGAAGGTGTCATCATCTGGCATCTACATTTATCTAAATGTTTAAGCTATATCCATATTGTTTTCTTGATGACAGTTCAGGAATGTTTTCCTCCAGATTTGATATTTGAGTTCCTTCTCCTATATGGGTTGTCTTCCACAAGTCTTCCATACCTTTCATCCCAGGAAGTGGACAACCTTCAGTTTATGCTTTTTCCATTTGATTTTACCACTTACTTATCAGGAGTTCCCCTGTCTACAGAATATTCTCAGGGCATTTTCAAACTGCTCAGCACCTTGTGATGTAAAACTCTAGAGGAGCAAATAAGGCCTACCACCATTCTAATATCCCATAAGGTCATATCACTCATATTTTTAGAAAAACACTCTTTCGCACATGGCGTGAGATATGATGAGGTAAAAGGAGTTCAGAGAGATTAGCAGATCCTGTGATAATATGTCAGTTTGCAAGGGGGTTGAGAAATATTACCCTTAATTCAAGACAAATTAACCTCCCTCAATACACAGTCATGTAAACCTAAAGGAAGGATTAAGGGGAAATTTTTGACATTCCTGAGAAGAATTAGTACAGAAATTGAAAAGAAAGTAAGTTGCATGTCACCCTACAAATCCTATAAAATGATTTATATCTCTTTACAAATTTTAAAACAAGTCCTAACAGAAATTTCCTTGTGATTTAGCCTGCCCTCAAAATGATGCTTTAGAGCACTACACACCAGAACAACTAGACACAAGGACAGTTTTTCCCTGAATGCCATCACTCTGCTAAACAAATAATTCCCTCAACAAATAATTCCCTCAAAAATAATTCCCTCAATTATTAAACAAATAATTCCCTATTTACAAAGTCTGCACTACTATTACGATTAATCTTCTCATCATTCCTTATCACCCATTCCCTCCCACTTGTGACTGTATGGCTGTAACTTTGTTGCTTGTATCCTTACAATTTATATTGACTGTTTCCTAGTGTGATTTGATTGCTTATTGTATCCTATGACTATCATTAAGTGTTGTACCTTATGATTCTTGACTCTTGATGAATGTATCTTTTCTTTTATGTACACTGAGATGTACATTTGCACCAAGACAAATTCCTTGTGTGTCCAAACTTACTTGGCCAATAAAGAATTCTATTCTATTCTATTCTATTCTATTCTATTTTAAAATAATTATAATTATTATTTTTCACAAAATGTACTGATCTTTCTCTAAGGATTACTGCAATTTTAATGACATTTGCAAATGTTTGTAAGTCACCTGGGCAGGCAGCCAGATTTGAAGTTTGGTGTCAATCATTATTTTTAGCTGGTTAATCTTATCTATCCACAGAAAATTCTGTGCAAAATGCACTGTTGATGAGTGTCCTTAAAACATCTGAGCCATATCTCTAGCATTCTTTCAGAAAGAGTAGTTAATGCCTGAGATATGATTTGATCTGATTACTACCAATGTAAGTGACAAGCTCAGTCTTATGAAAGACTGGCAAATATGACATAAAAATCTTGGCTATATTGCTATTCAAAAATCATGTTGATGACAATAGACATATATATGGGAAACAAGGAAGATGCCACTGCAGGTCAAAAACTATGCCAGATAGTATTAGAGAAATATATTTATAGGGTTCTAAATTCAGCTTTCTGTATAGGCTGCTCATTTTCTCAGAACCTGACTGTAAAAAAGGATTTCTTAAGAAAAAATCCCTGGTTATTGTCAATATACTGGGAATAAAATTAATAAAAAAATCAGAAATCCCTATAACAATCCCCATACCCATTGATCCAAAATCATACTCAGTTTTCAAATGGTTTTGATACATTTTACTTTCTGTATTATTAAAAAAGAAATATGTTCATTGTCCTTTCTTGAATACATAATAATCTAGCAATCTCATTCCAGAATTCACTGAGATGATGATGATGATGATGATGATGATGATGATGATGATGATGATGA
>BLBF01000017.1:22386306-22403997 GCA_015471245.1 Laticauda colubrina
GATGATGATGATGATGATGATGATGATGATGATGATGATGATGATGATATTAAATGTATCTTCCCTGGATTTAAATAGTTTCCATATAAATTTCCAACTGAATTATCAAATTATGGACAGTTTGTCCACTCACATCCATAACCAAACAAGTGACTAGGACTGATGATGTTACCTAGTTTGGGTAATGAAAGGTCTGCAAGAAAGCAACCAAGTTCAGAGAGCAGTTCTCATTTCAACCCCGAGCTACATATATTCTCCCTCATTCGTTATTGTCTGTTAAAATGTCCCTGTGTTTTGAAGCAGAAAAATTCACAACTGTGTGAATGTGACAAAACAAAAATATCACTTGCAAGTAAAGTGAGACCTAGAGCTGAATAAACCTAGCGAACGTGGTAGGAATAGGTAGCATTGCTTTGGACAATGTACACATTTAGAATGAAACCATTTTATGAAACCATTCACAACCTATTCCTAATTTGTGAATGGTTTCATAAAATGATTACCATGGGGAGCAGAGCTTGTACATTCACAAAATACACCCATGAAAACAGAAAATAACACATTGGAGAGGTTCTTCAAGAATAACTGCTTTCTTTTTTTCTACATAATAGACAGTTGTTTAAGTATTGTTTTGGGTTGCAGCCATCCAAAATGTTTATTTTCTGATTTGTCTCTGGGGCTTTTGTAAAGGCATTTTTGGCAAAAAAAAAAAAAAATTATGCAAGACTACAGTCTTGTATGGTATGTGAGAGTAGTGGCTATATAAATCAAATAAACAAACAAACAAATAAAGAAAAAACATGTTTTAATCAGGACTCTACCCATATGCAGAATGCCAGAATGATTGATTGATGGATTTTCATGAAAAAATATGTACATTAATTTGGGGAAATAGACATTAAGGAAGCTTCAATAGCTACATTAATTCCCACAGGGACCACATTGTTCAGCTCTGATTAAGAAAGGCATTATGTTTCCCAAGGTATTGTAAGAAAAGTCTCATAGCTAATTAATCATGCCAACAGGAAAAGGTGCTATATTTGCAATTAGATCAGAAATGATGCAGCATATGTTTCTATAATGCTCATGCAGTTTTGCATATGTGTAGAGTCCTGATTAAAACATTTTTATCTTTATTTGTTTGTTTGTTTATTTGATTTATATAGCCACTGCTCTCACATACCATACTGAGGTAACATGTACAATTGCAATGAGAGATTTTGTTGGGCCCCATATCAGATTAAGTAGTCTTCTGGTGTTCTTATTTTAATCCATACAAGAAAATCAATTTCAAAGCAGTTCCAACATGGTAATGCCTGTCCAATCTTTTCTTAAAAACTTGAAATCCCCTTCAATTATTTTGAGAGCATTTGATGCTATCACTGAACTGAGGATAGAACCATTTGAGCAAACAGATGCCTGCATATTGGTGTTTCAACAAGACTGAACCCAACATTTGTCTTTTGGAATGAAAAGATAATGCTAATCCATATATCTATAGGATGTAATTACATAAAAAATGTGAACACACACACACACACACACTCACACACATTGTACCTGAAAAATGCATTTTATAAGGACTTTTGTGACTTGGTTAAAAAAATATTTTCCCCAAATGAGATAAAATTGCTTGCAAGAGACAGATCTTGAGAAAAGAGAGAATATATTGCCATTGCTGGGATATTTCATATAGCAAGGCAAAACAAACCTCTCACTATTTCTCATGATACTAGGAATCATTTTTTTCCCCTTCATTCCCTATAGAAGTAGTTTGGGGAGACAAAAAATTGCCAATTGCCAATGGCCTGCCTCTGTCATAGAATCGGGCGTAATAAGAAAGGCTTCCTTGCTTTATTTATTCCTTGCAACGTATAAGCTTTAGTTTTCAAAATTTTTCAGAAATTGAAAAACAGCCAGAAGACACTGGCTGGAATACTGGGGAAAGGCCAAGGGTTTTAACTGTTATTTGGGTGTCATCCTGGGAAGCTATTCAGAAATGCTGTTAAGCATCAAATTGGGTCCAGGCATCCTATTGCCTGCTCCATCTTTTGAATGACAACTCCCACAATCCCTTGCTAGGCTGGTTGGGGCAGATGGGAATTGAAGCTGAAACATTTGGAGAGTATTATATTGACTGGTCCCTGCCTTCTTCCATCTCTTCTGTCCTTCCTGATGTTAAGGTTTCATTATATCACTCCTAAGGGACAAAACATTCTCCTTGTACCATTTTTCTTTGAAAGCACTGCAGCAACAACCACAGGAATGAAATCAGAGAAAGATGATCCATACATGGTCTCCTTTCACAGCATAATACACATGCTTACATACTTACACACATATACAAATACACTCTCCAAAAGCAATGAGTCAAACCAACTGTCATGAAACAGCTCATTTTCAATGGTGTGGTTATATTAAGAGACTGGCAGCAACCATGAAACCCAGAAGAATTTCCTCTTTGCTTTTAAAAAAGAAGCTTCAAATAGAAAGAGGTCTGGAAAAGCATTTCTGGTCAATAGAGGTCTATGTGGTTTTGTATTTTTTTTTTCTGTCTTCATTTTTAAAATGCCAGTGAAGACAGTATCAGTGAAGATTTGCAAGGTTTGGTTTATGCACCATGCCAGGCATATAAAGTTTTCAATATTTCCATAATAATGTTTGAAATGTAGCATTACATTTTATTCCTTCCACCCTCTGCAACCACAATATTTTTAACTGATCATATTGTCTCAATTTCCCCATTCACAACAGAGGAAAGCTCTTACAGTCACCTCTACAGATGATCTCATATCATTATCTTGACACAATTACCATTTTCTGAGAGGTTGAAACTTTACATATAAGTAACTTGTTCTTCTGATAGGTAGTAATAGAAGGAAGGGGTAAGAGTAGGAAAGAGGAACAAGAAAAACGAAGAGTAGGGCATAATCATCTTATCCTCCTTTCTCTTTCCCTTCCTTCATTTCTTTTCTTTTCTTTTTGTCTCTTTAAGTCAGTATTGACTCTAACTTAAACAAGTCCCTGCAGTTTACTTGGCAATATTTTTAAAGTGGTTTCTGGGAGGGAAGGGAGAGAGGGAGAAAGACTATACATATTTAAATCTTGTTCCACTATTATAATTCTCATGTGAGCAGTTTTTTAAAAATATATTTGATCCTTGCACGGTGGTATTTATTTTTACCTGATTTTATATCACAATTTCTGGAAGGGCAACACTAGGCACAATATTGAACTGCATCCCACCCTCGAAGACACCAATTTTCCCTGGTATTCTGAAAGCACTGTAAAATCTGAGTTTGGTCCTAAGCCAAGAGTTAATGAAGAATGGGGATGCCATGTCTTATTTCATAGTGGCTGTTTCAGCCCAGGCTGCTTTGCTTTCTCTTTGTAATTATTTTAACTTAGTATTAGACTTTGTAAACTATTCAGAGTCTGTCAGTGGATAGCCTTAACAAATTCAACAAAATAGATTATGTTTCTATTGTCAACTATAATGTCTGAATGGAACTCTAGGACAGTGTTTCTCTGGCTCAGCAACCTTCAATGTGTAGATTCCAACCAATGATGACCACTTCTGGAAATTGCTTAGGAAGGGAAACATTACTCAGAACAATGTTAGACTTATGACAAAGGAAAATAGTTCCTTGTTCAAAGGCAGCGCTTTGAAGGAAGCCACCTTCTACCTTCTTACCACTTTACAACTGTAATATAAAAATGTCCAGTCCCGTCCAACAATCTACATTTCCATATGTAGATTTTGTTTCTGTATTAGGAGTTGCTAAAGATGGACCTCCAAAAAAATCTTTCTCTATTTTGTAGGGCAATGATACATAGAAATGGATACTTTGCACATAGAAAGTATCTCTACAATTGAGTTGTTGGCAACAAAATAATATTGAAGGGATCACATCAGCCATTGAATGGTTAACACAGTCAAGAAGATGGTGCTCTCTACCACATGAAGAAGAATTCAGCATTCAGTAGGTGGTTTTATTGTCAAACTGCTATTACTTTGAGGATTTTTTTCCAAAACAATCAATCAGAGCCTGTCTTCCTATAAGTCAAGGACATCATTTGTGTTCTGTGCTCTCAAATGATAGAAAACATGTGGATGTCCTTTCAAATACTGAAAATGGGAGTAAGCATGAAATGGAATATATTTTGCTGAGAGTCCCAAACAAAACAGCTCACAAGGTCCCACCTCAAATGCCCATCAAAACAGTCAAGTTGGCTGCATTCACTCAGAACAAAACCAAGTGTTTTGTTCCAACTTCAGACCAGAATTCTCAGAGCATGCACATTTTATTTCAATCTCTGAAAAATCAAAATGGTCCATGTGAAGGCCAAATAGTTCGTTTTAAGATTGTTTTCTATGACAAAACAGTCAAAACACCATTTCTCAAAACATCTAAGTCCTAGGTCAAAAGAAGCTGTTTGTTCCTGTGCCAAAACAATGTTTGACATACAATTAATTGGATTGAGTTGGGTGGCTTCAGAAATTTAATAAATACATAAATAAAATAAAGTAGAATATAAACTTTTTGTTTTCAGCTCAAAACACATAAAATATTTGTCTTAGGACTTTTCATAGCCATTCAAGACAGGGGAAAATGATGAATCATTCCTCTTATATTTATATAAGAGTTATATTTCAAATCACACCACAGAATGTATGGTCTTGTGTTCAACTCTGGAATGCATCCAACATGGAATACAAGTACACAAAACCAAGTTTGTATTATGACTTAGTAACACACCTTTTGGGGAGGGAGGGGGCAGTCATTTGCCATTTGTATAGGACACTTTTGTTCCTCCTTGAATTTTTTTCAACCATCTCCCCCTTAGTCACTTTTTCTTAAGGCTTAGCCAATATCTCCAGTCTCTCTTCATAATGTCTAATTTTAAAGTTTGTGATCATTTTCTGTACTTATTCCAGTTTTCCTAAATCTTTCTTAAAATAGGTACACAACTGAACAGAGTATTTAAAGTGCTGAACACAATGTAATCACTGTATTCCTTTTTTTGTCATAATTCTTATTATTTTTATATTTTAAAAACATCTCTTTCATATGGTTCCAGGTTTACACTTCAACACAAACATGACATTAATACATATTTATCTTTCACATTCACTTCTATATCTTATCATTACTTCCATTTTCCAGTAAATTTGCTCCATTGTTCTTATTTTCTTTATACTTATTAAATTCATTTTCAATTTATATCTTATCTTAACTACTTTTTCAATAATTTTTCTCAAATCTTAATCTATAGTCGAACATTCTTATTTTTTTAATTCCAAATTCATTATCACTTTGTACTTTTATCTGTCACATTTGCAGTTTTGTCACATACTTTTATTTCATTATTCAATAAATTCCATCTTAAATCTAATAATTCCCAAAAATTTCCCTCTTTAACTATCAATTAGAGTGTGCCACCCTTTTTTCTTATACATCCCTCCCTTTAATCCATAATCAAAATTTATCATAATATAATCCCTATATAATTGTCACATTCTAGTTTAATAACAATAATCTCCTAATTGATATATGTCTCACACACACACACACACACACATATACACATACACACACACACACACACACACATATCCATGTCATTGTAGTTCTGTTAAAGTAGTTCAATCAAACTCCAAGTCCAATGAACACAGGTCCAGGCTCCCAGCCAATCAGAATGGACTAGCCTCAAATTTGAAACCAGGAACTAACTCAATACAGAAGCCTGAGGATGGCAGATGAGATTCTGCTGAAACGTTGCTACAACTTTAACAGAACTACAATGATGTGGGATAATACCCGAAGGAAGCTAAACAGCACACATGTAAGTACCCGCGAAAGCCTAAGGGAAAAAAAAAATGTTATATATATATATAAGTTTTTGCGGGTACTTACATGTGTGCTGTTTAGCTTCCTTCAGGTATTATCCCACGTCACTGTAGTGCTTTAAAAGTTGTAGCAACGTTTCAGCAGAATCTCATCTGCCATCATGAGGCTTCTGTATTGAGTTTGTCTGTGAGTCAGGCTATCACAGCTGTTAGTTTTAAATTTGAGGCTAGCCTACTGTTGTCTTTTTTTTTACATCCTGATTGGTTGGGAGTCTTGGTCTGTGTTTATTGGACTTGGAGTTTGATTGATTGGACTTGGAGTTTGATTGATTGGTGTTTCTGGTTTCTTCTGTCTGTTTTGTGGCTTTGATTGGCTGGTAACACTCTGTTCCTGTGTTGGAGGCTTTCAGTGCAGCTTGGCTTTACGTGAAAGGACGGCTATTATCTATTAGGAAGCTAGGTTTCATCTGGGTGCCTGGTTGGGGTGTGTTTGAGCTGGAGGTATCAGAGGGAGTCTGTTTGTGCCCAGGTGTTTGCCTGGCTTGTGGTGTGGAGATCTTTCTATTTGTGTGGCACCTGGGAGGGTGGACCATACAGTCCCACTATGCTTGCACTGGAGGTTTATCTATCCCACAGCTATTACCCATCCCAAAGATATTCCTGCCCATCCCACTGCTATCCTTACCCATCCCAAAGGTATCCCTGCCCATCCCACTGCTATCCTTACCCATCCCACAAGCATACAAAGGCTTAAGCATGCAAAGGCCATTTCTAAAAGTTTCCACCAAGACTTTATTTACAAAAATAAATGAAGCAAGTGTGTGAAGCAAAGATAATCTTCATTAATAACAAGCTGTGAAAGAAAAATGACCCAAGTCAAGTGTCCAAAGCAAAAATAAAGTCAACAGGTAGCCACCCAGTCTCTGGCACTCTTCTCAGTCAGTCTGAGACATTCCCATCATCTCAGGGGTGAAGGGTCCAGGTGCTGCGGAGGTGGCTTCTGCTGGAGTGCTGGTCTGAGGTGTCATTGGGGTGCCTGGCCCCGAGAGGACAACAGGGATGATGTGTGGAGGAAGCTCTCAGAGAGCTGGCTCAGCCCCATGATGTTGAGAGCCCCTTCCTCCATGACATGGGGTGTCATCCCCAATATCAATGACAGATGTTCTGAGGCCAGGCTTGGTTGTGGGGTGGAGGAAAGAGCAGTGTAGTGGGGCTTTCTGGTCTGCAGCTGAGTGAGGTGAGGCATTGGTGGCATCGGTGGTGTGGGTGGCATCAGTGGCATGGGTGGCATCAGTGGCACTGGTGGCACCAGTGGCGTATGATGTACCTATGCCTGGACTGGGAAGGGCTGCCTGCTGCTGGAGCTCCTGGTAGCTATAGCCTTGGTAGGTGAGGCCTGTGGAAAGCCTTGGAAGGACAGTGACATCCCCTGGGGTGGAGGAGCAGGCCTGGACTGATTGGGAGCAGGTTCAGCTTGGTCTGGAGGGTTGTGAAGAAGACCTGTGATCCTGTCCTTTACCACCTGGTACTGTGGTTCTGACATGTTCATGAGGGTGTGGTTGACGTAGGCGAGGAAGGGCTTGCGGTTGGAGGATGGGGCCTCGGTGTGTACCAGCTGAGAGAGGAGATCTACGTTGCTTCTGATGGTGTCTCTTATCTCCAGCAGGACAGTGTGGCTCTGCCCCTCCTGTCTGGCTTTCTGCCTTTCTGTGGAGGTGGAGCTGGGGGTGGATGCGGGTTGGCCTGTGGTGGAAGTGGCATCTCCTTTCTCCCACTGCGTCAGGGGGTCCTCCACATGCCCCACCACGGGTATTACAGCTGTCGGGGGGTTCTCCATCATGGGACGCTTCACAGACACCTGCCTGGACACAGGAGCTGACTCTCTGCCAGAAGAGGACTGGCTCTCAGCAGGCTGCCTGGGAGAGAGGGTTGTGAGAGGGGCTGCTCCTCGGTGGCGGATCTCACCCTCCAAGAAGCTGCACTTGGCCATGATGTAGGTCTCTCTCTCCGTCAGCTTGACTGTGGCCTAGACATATTTCTTGAGGTGCAGCTTCCCGTACCAGGTGTGCATGTGCTTCCATTAGCTGAGGAGCACCTCCGAAGTGTAGCCCAGGCTCTCCGCCTTCTCTCTCCAAGCAGCCTGCTTCCTTTTGGTGTCGCGATAGAGCCTGTGTCCCTTCTGCCAAAGATATTCATTCTCCCTCAGCCATTCCAGCACCTCTTCCTCATGTTCTTCTTCTATGGTGTATTGCCTCCTCTCCCGTTCACGCATCTGCCTCTTCCTCCCTCTGGCAGGGCCATATGGGCTCTCATCAGAGGGGCTTCGAGGTTGTAGGGGCTGCTCCTCCACAACACCAACAGCAGCAGCAGCAGCAACAACAACAGTAACAGCAAAAGCAGGACCAGCAGCACCAGCAGCACCAGCAGGACCAGCAGCACCAGCAGGACCTGGAGCACCAGCAGCACCAGCAGGACCAGGAGCACCAGGAGTACCAGCAGGACCAGCAGGACCAGGAGCAGCGCCAGCAGAGTAAGCACCAGCAGGACCAACAGGACCAGGAGCAGTGCCAGCAGAGTAAGCACCTGCAGAAGCCCCAGCACCAGGAGCAGTGCCAGCAGAATAAGCACCACCAGAAGCACCACCACCAGAAGCACCACCACCAGAAGCAGCATCAGCAGAAGCACCACCACCAGAAGCAGCATCAGCAGAGTAAGCACCAGCAGAAGCACTGCCACCAGAAGCAGCATCAGCAGAAGCTCCAGCACCAGAAGAGTTAGCCCGAGCAGCAGAAGCCCCAGCAGAAGCAGAGTCATGGCCAGGGGGTCGGAGGGTGGCCCTGTCCCTCTTGCCAAGGCTGGCAGCAGATGGCAGAGGCTTTCTCTTCTTCCCCATGGTTGTTGGGTTGTTGGCTTGCTGGCTGGCTGGCTGGCTGGAGCAGTGTCTGGCTGCAGGTCTTTCCTCTGAATGTTGACCTGCTTGCGAGCTGCTTCCCTTTATATCCACGGGGCTGACTCAATGCATCCTCCCCGCATGTGCCGTGAATGCTGTGCATCCGCTAGGCTTCCGCTCTGCATCCGCTTCATCTGCTCGGCATCTTCTCTGCATCTGCTCCTTCCGTTGCGCATCCACTTTGCTGTCCTCCCCTGGATGCCCTGCAGATGTGCCATCCGCTCCCATCCACTTCCATCCACTAGGCTTCCGTGGAGCATCCGTTTTACATCCCCTCTACATCCTCCCCCCCGTCCGTTCCTTTCCGTTGTTGTCCGGTCTCTTTATGCAAATTCGGGGCACTTTTGAAAGCGGATAACAACGGATGGAACATTTTTCTCGTCCGCTGTGTCCTTTCTACAAACGTTTTACATCCGTCGGCCAGTGTGACAGGGCCTTTAGTATTTAAGTCTAAGACAATTGTCTTGTAATACAATTTGACCAGCGTCTTTGATTTTTATTTCCAACTATCAACTTCTATTCATTCTTCAAGTTTTTTTCCAAAATTCATCAGTCCAATATCCATAAGTTTTAAATTTATGCCAAGATCACCAAACAGTCCCAGTGTAGTTTCTTCATGCTTTTTTCTTTTATTTTAGTTTTCTATATTTTCACTTTTCACTTTTCCATGTTTCTGTTTTATTGTAACAAAGTTATTGTTTGTAACAAAGTTCCTCTTATTTTGTATCAAGTTTCAGTTTTGAAAGAACCAAACATTTTTTAAAAAAAGTCACTGTAATTTTCATTTACCATTAGGTGGTGCTCTCTATTAAATCCAAATTCCACCCTTTTCTTTCCACTTTTTTGCCTTTTTATTTGAGGTATTTAGGTTTCAAAAATTCAATAAATCCAAACTGTAAATCATTTCTTTTTGGCACATTCAACTTCAGCATTTAATTGCCTATTTAGTGCCAGAATCACATATTCATCCAAATTTTACTCCAGCTGCCTCTTTTAATTTAGCTCCTGTCAAAATTCAAATCCTCTTTTATTTTTTTCCACCCTTTTTTCTTCTCTCTCTGGTCACCACTTTATAATCCTTTTAGAAAAATTCTTTATACCTTAATTCTGGGGTATCTTTATGTCCATGAGTTATGTCTGGTTTTCACACTGTCTACTTCTTCACCGTTCCAGCACAAAACTTAATTCCTGGATAGGTTCTCATCTTCAGGGCAGCCATTAAAGACTGCCATTTACTCCTGTCTTTGAGGGGAATGTACCTAGCCAGGGAGGGGAGATGAGGCTCCCCTCAACCCAACTGGCAGTCTCCCCCTCTTTCCCCACCCTTCTGAGGTGGATCTGGTCCCATTTGAGACCCTCTGACAGGACAAACATGGATCAAGACCACACATGATCATGGTCTCCGGTCCATCACTGACCAAAATGCCACCGGAAAGCAGAATCACTGTATTCCTATTGAGGCAGACTAAAACTGGATTTGCCTTTTATGAAGTATTTGGCTTGGCCCAATCTCAATGGTGTGAACTTCTGTGCACACATAATTATGAGCTCAGATATTCTCTTGGCTTAGTTTCTGTCAAGGGTAAATTGAAAATCTGCATTATCTTTTTTGCCTAGAATAATGCATATCTTCTTCTCTAAGGAACTATCTGAAAATGAAACATTAGACATTTCCATTTTGCTCTTTTCATTCATAGGTCTTTCATTTCCCATGCTTTCCTTTTATTTTGAACTTGCCTGAACAATCTCTGTTTTATTTAGCAATCTTTTGCTACTTCAGCTTGTTCTAAGCTTCTGTTGTCTTGACAACAGATGAACAAATCTCATTTGAACATGCTCTTCCTTGGAGAGCCATGTGTCTTTCTGCTTTCTGTGTTTTCTTCCTTGTTTTCCTTTTCACTTTTTTTTTCTGTAGTAACAACATGGTTTGCAGAATTGTTGCTAAGTGGATTTTGAGTTTTTTTTTAATGAATTCTCTTCCATTGTGACCTCTTTCAATTTTGTTTCCCAAGTCTTCACTTTTAGTTAATATCAAGGCAAGAATAAAGTTTCATCTCATATCTTTTTTTATCCTTTAAAAGAGTAAGGGATCAGAGAAACAATTCAGGGATTGCTTGGAAGAACCATGCTTGGTAGAGTTTCTTAATAGATGTCAAGATAATAATAATAAAAAAACAGGATCATTGCTACTTCATAGTTCTCTAAAAGATCTGTACTTTGCTTTTGGAAAATAACATCCATATCTTTCTTTTTTGATGGGTAGCCAAGAGCACACTCACTTCTTCCATTGCTTTTGATCCTGATAACCACAAAGACAGAGCCAAATTATTTCCCTTGGACTTCTGTGTAGACACTATTTTTAAGACACATTACAATTATTCATCTATGTCTATTGTTTCTATATCCTTCAGTGGCTGTATTCCACTCATAAGTATCATCTTCACATATACTTCTCAATTCTATTGATTAACTGATACTTGCCATCTTCAAATAAGAGTTTAAACTCAGGTACCTATCTGTATTATTATTCTTTCCTTTTGGAGTCTTCTTCCAATGTATAAAGATGCAGTTCCTTAAAAATTTTTCCTTGAGATTCAGAATCTGAAATGATGGAACTGCATGTTCTTTGGATGCTGCCATTTGTCCCATGTTGATGACACAGAAAGGATACCTGTTAAAGGACTTTCATGTCTTAGCACCCCTGTCGCATTCTTGACCTGTACTTCTGGGAGGCAAAAAAATAAAGGGAACACTTAAACAAGACAATGTAACTCCAAGTCAATCACACTTCTGTGAAATCAAACTGTCCAGTTAGGAAGTAACACTGATTGACAATCAATTTCACATGCTATTGTGCAAATCGAATAGACAACAGGTGGAAAGCATAGGCAATAAGCAAGACATCTCCAACAAAGGAGCAGTTCTGCAGGTGGTGACCTCAGACCACTTCTCAGTTCCTATGCTTTCTGGCTAATGGTTTGGTCACTTTTGAATGCTGGCGGTGCTTTCACTCTAGTGGTAGCATGAGACGGAGTCTACAACCCACACAAGTCAGGTAGTGCAGTTCATCCAGGATGGCACATCAATGCAAGCTATGGCAAGAAGGTTTGCTGTGTCTGTCAGTGTAGTGTCCAGAGCATGGATGTGCTACCTGGAGACAGGCCAGATACATCAGGAGACATGGAGGAGGCCGTAGGAGGGCAACAACCCAGCAACAGGACCGCTAACTCTGCCTTTGTGCAAGGAGGGACAGGAGGAACAATGCCAGAGCCCTGCAAAATGACCTGCAGCGGGCCACAAATGTGCATGTGGCTGCTCAAACAGCCAAAAACAGACTCCATGAGGGTGGTATGATGGCCCAACATCCATAGGTGGGGATTGTGCTTACAGCCCAACACCGTGCAGGACATTTGGCATTTTCCAGAGAACGCCAAGATTGGCACATTCACCACTGGTGCCCTGTGCTCTTCACAGATGAAAGCAGGTTCACACTGAGCACATGTGACAGATGTGACAGGATCTGGAGACGCCATGGAGAATGTTCTGCTGTCTGCAACATCCTCCACCATGACCAGTTTGGCAGTGGGTCAGTAATGGTGTGGGGTGGCATTTCTTTAGAGGGCCACAGAACTCTCAATGTGCTCACCAGAGGTAGCCTGATTGCCATTAGGTACCGAGTGTGTCAGCAGTTCCTGCAAGATGAAGGCATTGATGCTATGGACTGGCCCTCCCGTTCCCCAGATCTGAATCCAATTGGGCACATCAGGGGCATGTTATCTCGCTCCATCCACCAACACCACGTTGCACCACAGACTGTCCCAGAGCTTTAGTCCAGCTGTGGGAGAAGATCCCTGAGGAAACCATCCGCCACCTCATCAGGAGCATGCCCAGGCATTGTAGGGATGTCATACAGGCACGTAGAGGCCACACACACTACTGAGCCTCATTTTGACTTGTTTAAAGACCCTGTCACACTGCCCAATGGATGCAAAATGGACACAACGGACGAGAAAAATGTTCCATCCATTGTTATCCGCTCTCAGAAGGGGCAAAAATGTGCATAACCGGAGCGGATAACACGGACGTGGGGAGGATGCAGGGCAGATGGAAAGTGGGTGTGAAACAGAAGCCCAGCGGAGGGAAGCGGATGGGAGTGGATGGCACATCCGCTAGGCTTCCGGGGGGGTGCAGCAAAGCAGACATGGAATGGATACAGCAGATGCAGAATGGATGCACAGCGGATGAAGCAGATGCAGAGCGGAAGCCTAGCGGATACACAGCTGAAGCCTAGCGGATGCCTGGCATTAATTGCGCATGCGGGGGGGATGCATTGTGCAAGCCCTGCGGATATACCAGAAGTAGCTCAGAAGCAGGTCACCATTCAGAGGAAAGACCTGCTTCCAGACACATCGACTGCCTTGCCTGTCGTGCCTGCATGTCTGCCTGCAAGCCTTGCTGCCAGCCTTGCTGCCAGCCTCCCTGCAAGCCTCCCTGCCAGCCTTGCTGTCTGCCTGCCTGCCAGCCTCACTGCCAGCCTTGCTGTCTGCATGCCTGCCAGTCTTGCTGCCAGCCAGTCTGCCTGCCAGCCTTGGTGCTTGCCTACCTGCAAGCCTTGGTGCATGCCTACCTGCCAGCCTTGGTTCATGCCTGCCCGCCAGCCTTGGTGCCTGCCTGCCTGCAAGCCTTCCTGCCAGCCTCCCTGCAAGCCTCCCTGCCAGCCTTGCTGTCTGCCTGCCTGCCAGCCTCGATGCCAGCCTTGCTTTCTGCATGCCTGCCAGCCTTGATGCCAGCCAGTCTGCCTGCCAGCCTTGGTGTTTGCCTACCTGCCAGCCTTGGTTCATGCCTGCCTGCAAACCTTGGTGCCTGCCTGCCTGCCAGCCTTCCTGCCAGCCTTGGTGCCTGCCTGTCTGCCAGCCTCACTGCCTGCCTTGGTGCCTGCCAGCCTTGATGCCTGCCTCCCTGCCAGCCTTCCTGCCAGCCTCCCTACAAGCCAGCAGCCCCACAACCATGCGGAAGCACAGCAAGCCTCAGCCATCTACTGCCAGCCCAGGCAAGAGGGACAGGGCTACCATCCCGCCCCCTGGCCCTCACTCTGGTTCTGCTGGGCCTTCTGCAACACGGGCTCGCTCTTCTGGGGCTGGGGCTTCTGCTGCTTCTGCTTTTGGGGAGTTGACGACAAGCACTCCAGCACCAGCCACCTCCACAGCACCTGCACCCTTCACCCCAGAGACTCATTTTTGATTTATAGCATCTTGTTAATAAAGTCTATTTTTGATTCATACACTTGCTTCATTTCTTTTTTTGAATAAAGTCTTGGTGGAAACTTTTAGAAATGGTTTAAGCCTTTGCATGGTTGTGGGATGGGTTAAGATAGCAGTGGGTTGGGCAGGGATACCTGTGGGATGGGCAGGGATACCTTTGGGATGGGTAATAGCTGTGGGATAGATAAACCTCCAGTGCAAGCATAGTGGGACTGTATGGTCCACCCTCCCAGGTGCCACACTATGGCCCTTTATTATCAATAACAATGTAATCATTGATCCACACATTTCAACATAAACACAACTCTTTATTAAATGCCCTGTTCATTGTCGGGCCACTCAACATACATGGCCCAATCTCATCAGTGTGATGAGACAGGCTGAAGGAAGCATCCATTAAGCATCTATCATCCTGTCTTGCCACTCCACCGCTCCAGCTGGGGAGTTGCACCAGTGTTTCAGGAGGTTGCGCTGCTTCTTCCCTTCACGTGAGGCTCTGTTGGGGCCTTGCACATCCTCAGTGTCTATCAGGTTTCGCCCTTGCCTCCATTCACCAGGCTCCATGTCCTCATTGACTTGTTGGTGGTCCATGAGCCTGTTCTGCAAGACTGGGTAGCGGGTGCACATGAGATTGTGCAGGATGCAGCAAGCTTCCACGATCCTCCTCACGGTCTCTGGGCAATGCTGCATGGTGGTGAGAAGTACCTGGAACCTGTTGGCCAGGATGCCAAAGGCGTTCTCCACCACCCGCCTTGCCCTGGACAGCCTGTAGTTGAAGATCCTCTCTTCACGGGTGAGGCATCTGGAGGTGTAGGGCTTCATGAGGTGGGTTCTGAGGGAGAAGGCGTCATCCCTCACAATGAAGTAGGGCATATCTTCCATGTCATTGGGCAGGGGGTCTGGATCTGGGGAGCCCACGATGAGGTTGCGTTCCAGCCCCTCCTTGAGGTGACTGGCATTGTATACCTGGGCATCTGAAGATGACCTGTTGCCTGAAGCATCGATGTACATGAACTTGCAGTCAGCATCGACCATGGCGAAGAGGATGATGCTGAAGAAACCCTTGTAGTTGAAATAAGTGGACCCCGACTTGGCTGGCGCTTTGCAGGCCACGTGCTTGCCATCTATGGCTCCAACGGCGAGGGGGAAGTTCCACTTCTGATACCATTGCTCTGCAACTTTCTTCCATCCTTCTTCAGTGGAGGGGCACTGGAGGAGCTCCTCCAGGTATTCTTCGATGATGGCCTGCACCACTTCTCTGACCACAATGCTGATGGTGTTGTGTGGCACCCTCCAGCCGTACTGCATGCTCCTGTAGGTGGTTCCTGAGGCCAGGTGGCACAGAGTGAGTGCCACCTTGAGCCCAGGTTCCAGGCTGGGCCGGAAGTTGGTGTTTGCCTTCGTCAACCTGGGTGTCAGCCGCTGCACAACTTCGTCAAACATGGCTGGAGGCATCCTCATGAAGTTCTGGAATGCACGAGTGTCTTCATTCCTGAGCTCCACCATCAGCTTGTTGTACAGTCCATACTCTGCTGTTCTCCCAATCCAATCTTCGGACACAGACGCTTCTTGGCCACCTCCTTTTCTTCCCATAGTAGAGTTCACAGACCCTGTAGATGGCTTCGCACTGTTGCAGAAGGATGGTGGCTGCCAAAAGGACTGTGTTACGATCCACGGTTGACATGACTGGATGCTGTGGAAGAGCAAGAGTCAGATGAAGGCTGCAGAGGTCTGCACAGTTGGGCTGCTGGTCTGAAAGTGAGATGCAGGTGAGTTGCTTCCCCTTTTTATAGGCAGTATAGGTGTCCCTTTGCATCCTCTAGGCATCCTCTAGGCATCCTCTTGACATCCTTAATATCCGAGTTAGGTCCCCTCTGTGAACGTTTTTTCCGTGCTTTGTTTTAAATGCTTTGTTTCCGTGCTGCATCTGCTGGGCATCCATTCTGCATCCGTTCTGCGTCCGTTCCACTTCCTCCCTGTATCCGAGCGGATGCAAGTTGCGCGGATGCCGAACTGATGCCTAGCGGATATAGTGGATGTGTAACGGAGGCAGAACGGATGCCTAGCAGATGCGTAGCAGATTCAGAATGGATGAATTGGATACATTTTCTGCGCAAAAGTTTTGAGCAGCTCAAAACTTTCTGAGCAGATGAAACGTCCATAAACGGATGCTGGATGGATAGAGAGGAAGCAAAACGGAGGCAGTGATTACAGAACAGATACATCGCGTTAACCAACGGATGGCAAGCTTTTTTGTCCGTTTTACATCCTCTTTGCATTCATTGGTGCAGTGTGACATGGGCTTTAATGACAAATTCTCTCATTTGCTACCAGGCCTTTTGTCTTTTTTTTTAGGACCATATTTTGTTTTTCTTTGGAATCTCAAAATTGTTTCTGAATTCCAATCCTTCAGAACATTTTTTGAATTTCATCTCTTGTCCTGATCCATTTGCTCTTTTTGGAAGAACAAGCTCTTTAGCAAAATGTCAGGCATCTGTGCTATTTTTCTCCATCTCGTTTCAGCCTCCTGCCTGGTGACAGCACAACGGAGTTGCCAATAAAGCTGCAACCTGAACACAGGTGTGGGAAGCAAGGGTAGAAGAATGGTTTTGGAACTCTTCAGCTACCAGTAAATGGAGAAAAGCAGCCAAATAGAAGAAGATGTCTTTCCTTCAAAGGGCCTGTATGGTCCAGAAGAAGAGATTGCAGAAAATACAACTTCAGCAACGGAGTGGTCAATGCCTGGAACATCCTACCCAACTCTGTTGTTACAGCCTCAACCCCTCATTGCTTCAACCTCAAACTGTCTACCACGGACCTCACCCCATTACTAAGAGGTCCTTAAAGGGGGCATGTATAAGTGCACCAGCATGCCTACTGTCCCTGTCTTACTGTGCCCATTTATCTGTTTTCACTTCCTTTGTTCATATTTATGTTCATACCTATACTTGTTATATTGTACATGTTTGACAAATAAATAAAGTAAAATTAAGAGAAAGTATAGGCACACAACAAAGCAAAGCACAATGTGGAAATACATATACTCTAAATGCTAACTATTAAGAGAAAAAAAAGCAGAAGGCATCTGAGGGGGGGTAATTAATGCAGAAGACATCATAGATTTCTAAGAAGCAAAGATTTCTTGTAATACTATAGAGTATAATGTAGAAGAAATATTGTAATAGTAATAATATAATTAAATAGCAGTATAATCAGGCATAGTAATTATTATAGTAATGGCAATAGCAATGGAAAGCAATATAGAATACAGACAATAGGAAGCAATACTATATAGATGAATTTCATGTTTCACTTTTATATCTTTGTTCTTCAAAATATAATATCTTCCCAACCTTCATATGTAAATATTTTAAAAATATGGATCCATACTGTTCTTTTGAGTCTGGGACATTCTACTGGGGTACAATTTTAAAAAGAAGCCATGATATTCTTTAATTTGATATTTCTTCTTGTGGAAAGTTACTTCTTCTGGTTGCCTTGTCCATTTATCTATATACGTGTATACATACAGTACATGATTAGATAGAAAACTAGATAGATTTATAGATAGATGATAGATAGATAGATAGATAGATAGATAGATAGATAGATAGATAGATAGATAGATA
>BLBF01000017.1:22418694-22451274 GCA_015471245.1 Laticauda colubrina
ATAGTGACTATGAGGAACCTGATATCATGAAAGAAGATATGATCTCTCTTATGGACATGGGGAGCGATGGGTCGGAGGACGTACCGCTCGCCATTAGTAAGAATAATATCATAAATAAATAAAAACAGACGAGATGTTTCAGTATCTAAAGGTACTCCTGTGCATAGTCACATAGCAGAAAATGAATCATACCTGAAAAAGACTGAAGGCAATAAACAACTCCATATTAGGCAAAAGGAACTGGCAGGAACAAATAAACTCCAATACACATCCTTGTCTCTAAAACTACTCAATAAAAGAGAACGTGACCAGTCCTCTGGGCGCTCTCATCAAGAAGATTCATTGTGTCCGTGTGGTTCTTCTTAATCGATGCGAGGTCTGGTCACCTAGGCGGGTGATCGAAACTCTGCCAGTTCCCGCCGGGTGATCTCTTCCACTGCGGTATCGAACAAACTTCACAGAACAACATATTTCTTACATGGTACCTTTGGAAATATGAATGTTGTTTAGATTTTCCATCCCACATGAACGTGTGCCAGCCAAGTTGGAGATCAAATTTTACAATTTTCTTATTAGTACAGAATATTTTAACATTAAAGATATTGAAGGACATTTTTAAACAATAGACCCAGAAATTAATTTTAAGAGTGTCTGCCTTTATTAATAGATTGTGTTTAAAAGATGTTACTGAAGATTGAGACTGATTGGAAACTGTATTTAAAAATGATAGGCTACAAAAATGATATGGAAAAGGAAGCTACACTGGATCTACAAAATTGGATGACTTCATAATACTTAAAATAGAGATACCAAAAGAGTGACCTGGATAATTTTCCTACATCGAATTTACAAAGGTGACTTGTAAAACTTTGAAGAATTTTGTGAACAAAGAAAAAAATGAAAAAATATTCAAGTTCTAAAGATCTTCAAGGAACTGAAGATCAAAACTGTTAACTAAAACTGTTGAACTAAAGATCAAACTGTTAAAAGTAAAAGGAGAGAATATACTGTAATGTTGATTTATTTAATCAAGGTTAAAGTAGATGTGTTTTCTCTAATAACTCTGAATGGATTTTTGCTGATCAGGACTTTTGTGATAAGATTTTAAGGATTTGTTTATAGATAAGAGTTGGGATATGGGAAGAATAAATAATCTGCTGTATTTTTAAAGATGATAAATTACTGAAATTGCTTATACTCATGATGAAGGAAGAAGTTATTTCCTTAAATATTTCTTTTCTTTATTCTTATTTTCTTCCTTTCTCAATATTTCCCTTTTCTGCACCTTCTAATTTTTTAATTAGTTTTCTTCATCTTTTCAGTTGCTGCTCTCACAATTTTGCAAGAATCCATCTTAATAGTAAGCTGACTTAAAACCAGACATCTGCTGTACTGATTATCTTGTTGTTCTAAGAGATAAATAGGATATATTTTCCCTTTGCAGCTAAATAGGAAAGTAGAACTGGGTCTTCCAATAACTGGAGGGAAAACACATGTCTAAAACAATATTATTTGAATTGCAACTGGAATTACACAGAACCCTTTTAATTAGCTGACAACATCTATTATGTGGCAAATTTGTGTTTGTTAGACCACTGTTCTTCTGGCAATATTCTGATGATTCCCGCATTGCTGATGGCAACTGCCACTAACTAGGGTGGAGAATGGTTTGATAGAATTGCATTTAACCAGTAAGAAACCCAGCCAGCAGCAAATAAAAATTTACTGAACCAGATACTTCATTGTGTTTTCCTTGTTAGCAAATTTAAGTCAGATTTCAAATGTGTCTCGCAATACTGCTGCAAAGATGAGTATGAATGTGTGTTTATTTTAGTACATTCTAATTTGTTAGTGCAGATTGGTCTTCATTCCCAAGGGAAAGTTATTTTAAAGCTGTTGCCAAGAGACTTCAGAAATGAGCAGCCTGATCAAAATAATAACTTGCTGCCATGAGCAAGCTCATAAATTGCCCCAAGAGTGCAATTTAAATTATTTTTAACTAATAATAAGTGTGCTCATGCCCCAGCAATCTGAAGAGATTTTACTTGGCATACCTGTTCTCAACTACTGTACCCAAGAGAGATGAGAAGACATCATCAGACACAAACTAATCCAAAATATCTCCCCTTCAGATTTCTACTGAGGATAACCATTCATTTCTTGCTTACATATTCCATCCCTTGGACACTGTTTCAAGTTTGATTTCCAGCACTGAAAAGCAGTCCTAATAAATTCCTCAAGGCACTGAATTGTGAGATGCATGGCAGTGCAGTTCCTCTTTTGATATCAACTTCAGCAATGCCCATAGATGTTTATACATTGACTGGGCTTAGTTCTTCTTTTGGGTTTGGGTCAGCATCACAAACAAAGATGGACTGATGGAAGAGGGCAAATACTACAAGAGGGTGAGGAAAATGTGTACTGTCCCTTTATACTTTATAAGGAGGAAAAACAATTGAGAGCATTTTTCCATCATTAGAATTTATTATTTTCACTATTGTTGAACAAATCCTAAAGCTGAAGTAATGGTGGAGGATCAAGCTACAAAGTCATAATTTCCACAAGACCTCTGAATGAATTTATGGTTAGGTTAGCATAACTTTCTTTTCACAGATTAAGCTTGAACCTAATTATAAAGTTCATTATGGCAAAGTCAAGGAAACTGCATTCAATAAACTTACTATCTAGCAGGCTTAAGGCCCTGTCACATAGGCCGACGGATGCAAAAAGTATGTAAAAAGGACACAGCGGATGAGAAAATGTTCCATCCGTTGTTATCCGCTCTCAAAAGTGCCCAAAATTTGCATAAACAGAGTAGACAACAACGGAAAGGAACGGACGGGGAGAGGACGTAGCGAGGATGTTAAGCGGATGGTCCATGGAAGCCTAGCAGGTGGAAGCGGATGGAAGCGGATGGCACATCCGTAGGGCTTCTGGGGGAGAATACCGAAGCGGACGCGCAGCGGAAGGAGCGGATGCAGAGTGGATGCCAAGCGGATACAGCGGATGCATTGCGGAAGCCTAGCGGATGCCGAGCGGATGCCTAGCAGATGTAAAGCGTTCACTGCGCATGCAGGCAGGATGCATTGCGTCAGCCCTGCGGACATAAAAAGATGCAGCTCGCAAGCAGGTCACCATTCAGAGGAAAGACCTGCTGCCAGACACATCTCCAGCCAACAACCATGGGAAGAAGAGGAAGCCTGTGCCTACTCCTGCCAGCCCTGGCAAGAAGGACAGGGCCACCATCCCACCCCCTGGCACTGACTCTGCTTCTGTTGGGGCTTCTGCTGCTCAGGCTGACTCTGCTGGTGCTGGGGCTTCTGCTGGGGCTTACTCTGTTGCTGCTGCTCCTGGTCCTGCTGGTGCTGCTGGTGCTGCTGGTCCTGCTGGTGCTGTTGGTGCTCCTGATCCTGCTGGTGCTCCTGGTGCTGCTGGTGCTTCTGGTGCTGCTGGTGCTTCTGATGCTGCTGGTGCTGCTGCTCCTGCTGGTCCTGCTGGTGCTGCTTTTGCTGCTGCTGTTGTTGCTGCTGCTGCTGGTGGTGGTATGGTGGACCAGCCCCTAGAACCTCAAAGCCCTTCTGATGAAGGCCCAGAAGGCCCTGCCAGAGGGAGGAAGAGGCAATCGCGTGATAGGGAGAGGAGGCAGTACTCCATCGAAGAGGAACATGAGGATGAGGTGCTCGAATGACTGAGGGAGAACGAGTACCTCTGGCGGAAGGGACATAGGCTCTATCCAGACACCAAACAGAAGCAGGCGGCTTGGAGAGAGAAGGTAGAGAGCCTGGGCTACACTTCGGAGGTCCTCCTCGGGTGGTGGAAGCACATGCACACCTGGTACGGGAAGCTGCACCTCAAGAAGTCTGGCCAGGCTGCGGTCAAGCTCACCGACCGGGAGACCTACATGATGGCCAAGTGCAGCTTCTTGGAGGTTGAGGTCCACCACTGAAGAGCAGCCCCTCTGTCAACCCTCTCTCTCAGGCAGCCTACAGAAAGCCAGTCCTCTTCTGGCCAAGAGTCAGCTCCTGTGTCCAGGCAGGTATCTGTGGAGCGCCCCATGACGGAGACCCCCCCAACAGCTGCACTCCCCGTGGAGGAGCACGTGGAGGAGCCCCTGATGCAGTTGGAGCAAGGAGAGGGCACCAACACCAGAGACCAACCCACACCTACCCCCAGCACCACCTCCACAGAAAGCAGGCAGAGAGGCAGACCGGAGGGGCAGAGCCACACTGTCCTGCTGAACATCAGGGACACCATCAAAAGCAGCATAGATCTCCTCTCTCAGCTGGTACACACCGATATACCATCCTCAAGCCGCAAGCCCTTCCTCACCTACGTCAACCAGAACCTCATGGACATGTCCGAATCACAGTACCAGGTGATAAAGGGGAGGATCACAGGTCTTCTGCACAACCCTCCAGGCTTAGCTGAACCTGCTCCGACCGAGTCCAGGTCTGCTCCTCCACCCCAGGTGATGTCACTGCCCTTCCAAGGCTTTCCACAGCCCCTCACCTACCAAGGCTATGGCTACCAGGAGCTCCAGCAGCACAGGCAGCTCTTCCCAGTCCAGACACAGGTACATCATACGCCACCGATGCCACTGATGCCACTGATGCCACCGATGCCACAGATGCCACGAACACCACAGATGCCACCGACGCCACAGATGCCACCGACGCCACAGATGCCACCCACGCCTCATCTCGCTCACCTGCAGACCAGACAGTCCCACTACACTCCTCCTTCCTCCACCCCACAGCCAAGCCCGGCCTCAGAACATCTGTCATCGGTATTGGGACTGACACCCCATGTCATGGAGGAAGGGGCTCTCAACATCACAGGACTGAGCCAGCTCTCTGAGAGCTTCCTCCACACACCATCCCCTGTTATCCTCTCAGGGCCAGGCACCCCAATGGCGCCTCAGACCAGCACTCCAGCAGCAGCCACCTCCACAGCACCTGGACCCTTCACCCCTGAGACTATGGGAATGCCTCAGAGTGACTGAGGAGTGCCAGAGACTGGGTTGCTACCTGTTGACTTTATCTTTTCTTGGGACACTTTACTTGGGTCATTTTGCTTTTACAGTTTGTTATTAATAAAGTTTATTTTTGCTTCACACACTTGGTTCAGTTCTTTTAGTAAATAAAGTCTTGGTGGAAACTTTTAGAAATGGTTTAAGCCTTTGTATGCTTGTGGGATGGGTAAGGATAGCTGTGGGATGGGCAGGGATACCTGTGGTATGGGTAATAGCTGTGGGATGGGTAAGGATAGCAGTGGGATGGGCAGGGATACCTTTGGAATGGGTAATAGCTGTGGGATAGATAAGCCTCCAGTGCAAGCATAGTGGGACTGTATGGTCCACCCTCCCAGGTGCCACACCTATGGCCCTTTATTATCAATAACAATTTAATCACTCATCAACACATTTCAACATAAACACAACTCTTTATTAAATGCCCTGTTCATTATAGGGCCACTCAACATACATGGCACAATATCATCAGTGTGATGAGACAGGCTGAAGGAAGCATCCATTAAGCATCTACCATCCTGTCTTGCCACTCCACTGCTCCAGCTGGGGAGTTGCACCAGTGTTTCAGGAGGTTGTGCTGCTTCTTCCCTTCATGTGATGCTCTGTTGGGGCCTTGCACATCCACAGTATCTATCAGGTTTCGCTCTTGCCTCCATTCACCAGGCTCCATGTCCCCATTGCCTTGTTGGTGGTCCACGAGCCTGTTCTGCCACACTGGGTAGCGGGTGCGCATGAGATTGTGCAGGATGCAGCAAGCTTCCACAATGTTCCTCATGGTCTCTGGGCGATGCTGCATGGTGGTGAGGAGTATCTGGAACCTGTTGCCCAGGATGCCAAAGGCGTTCTCCACCACCCGCCTTGCCCTGGACAGCCTGTAGTTGAAGATCCTCTCTTCATGGGTGAGGCATCTGGAAGTGTAGGGCTTCATGAGGTAAGTTCTGTGGGAGAAGGCATCATCCCCCATGATGAAGTAGGGCACATCTTGTGTGTCATTGAGCAGGGTGTCTGGATCTGGGAAGCCCATGATGAGGTTGCATTCCAGCCCCTCCTTGAGGTGACTGGCATTGTATACCTGGGCATCTGAAGATGACCTGTTGCCTGAAGCATCGATGTACATGAACTTGTAATCAGCATCGACCATGGCGAAGAGGATGATGCTGAAGAAGTTGTGATAAGTGGACCCTGAGTTGGCTGGAGCTTTGCAGGCCACGTGCTTCCCATCTATGGCTCCAATGGTGTGGGGGAAATTCCATTTCTGATACCACTGCTCTGCAACTTTCTTCCAGCCTTCTTCAGTGGAGGGGCACTGGAGGAGCTCCTCCAGGTATTCTTCGATGATGGCCTGCACCACTTCTCTGACCATAATACTGATGGTGTTGGATGGCACCCTCCAGGCATACTACATGCTCCTGTACATGGTCCCAGAGGCCAGGTGGCACAGAGTCAGTGCCACCTTGAGCCCAGGGTCCAGGCTGGGCCAGAAGTTGGTGTTTGCCTTGGTCAACCTGAGTCTCAGCCGCTCCACAACTTCGTCAAACATGGCTTCATCCTCATGAAGTTCTGGAATGCACGAGTGTCTTCGTTCCTCAGCTCCACCATCAGCTTGTTAAACAATCCGTACTCGGCTCTTCTCGCGATCCATCTTCAGATCCAGACACTTCTTGGATGCCTTCTTTTCTTCCTGTAGTACAGGTGAAAGAGCCTGTAGATGTCTTCGGACTGTTGCAGAATGATGGTGGCTACCAAAAGGAGTGTGTGATGATCCATGGTGGAGATGACTGGATCATGTGGAAGAGCCAGAGCCAGATGAAGGCTGAAGAGGTCTGCACCGCAGGGCTGCTGGACTGAAAGTGAGATCCAGGTGATTTCTCCCCCTTTTTATGGGAAATATAGGTTTTTCGCTAGGTGTCCTTTTGCATCCTCCAGGCATCCTGCAGACATCCTAAATATCCGAGATACGTCCCCTATATGAACGTTTTTTCCATTTTAATGCTTTATATGCGAGCTACATCCGCTTTCATCCTTTCTACGTCTGTGCTACTAACGCTGCGTGTCCGTTCCGCATCCGTTTCACTTCCTCCCTGTGTCCGTTTTCTGCTGGAGCGGACGTGAGTTGCGCGGATGCGCAGCGGATACCTAGCGGATATAGTGGACACGTAACGGATGATGATGGACATATAACGGATGTTCCCCGTATGCATAGCGGATGTATAATGGACGCGTTGGATACTTTATCCGCTCAAAAAGTTTTGAGCAGCTCAAAACTTTTTGAGCGGATGAAATCACAGTAGACGGATGCTGGACAGACAGAGAGTATGAAAAACAGACGCAGTGAGTACAGAACGGATGCATCACGTTAACCAACGGATGGCAAGTGTTTCTCTTCATTTTACATCCTCTTTCCATCCGTTGGTGCTGTGTGACAGGGGCTTTAGTCATGTTCTCCTATGCTAGAGACTCCCAGCCTCAAGGAGATGATTGAACAAGGCAGAACTTCAGATCATTTCCTCGAAGGCTCTCAAGGAATCACAAGAGAATTTCCTCATTTATTTCCAAAAGGACTCAAATTTGAGGAAGACACAGACCACCCATAGAGATCAGTAGGGTCTTTTTTTTAACCATACAGTGTTCCAGTTTATCATATTGTGATATTTCTTAGTATTGTTAATTTATCTTTTAATCTAGCAATATCATCAGCACTTAGACTTACTGTATATACCACTTCACAGTGCTTCACAGCCCTCCTAAGCGGTTTACAAAGTCAGCATATTGCCCCCAACAATATAGTCCTCATTTTACTGACCTTGGGAGGATGAAAGGCTGAGTTAACCTTGAGCCAGTGAGATTTGAACTGCTGAACTGTTAGTAGTCAGCCATCAGCAGAATTAGCCTGCAACACTGCATTCAAACCACTATGCCACCACAGCTCTTATACTACTGATTTCATTTTGATGAGGCCTTCAGACTAATAATCTATCACCAACACTACAATAGAAACAGAAGCCTTGGCTTAACAAATACCAAACTCATGTTAATACATAACCACAGACCCACAGTCATAGTGACCGCAACAGGTTTCCAAAATGTTCAGAACATCCTTATATTTAGAAATGGACCATTCCAGTTGCGAATAGTGAATAGGGTATGCAGCATCGTGCTTGCATTAGTTATTTTGTGTTTTCTGTAGCGGCATTTGAATTTGACTTGTGGTCATTATGACCATAGATCTTTGTTAACGATTATATTTTTATAATGTCAGGGGTCACGTTTTTTGCCAAACAGAGTGCAATTTGGTGATCCAAACTTCGAAGAAACTGTTCTAAAATGGTATCAAGAAGCAGAGAGTTATCTGACTGAAGGGGAAATGGATTGCAATGAGAAATTTTGTAATGGACGATAAGGAACCCACCGATTCTGACAATAGCATGATGAAGCTCCTGATGAAATTGATGACCAGGTACAGTCTATGTCGTGCAATAATTTATATGACAAGAACAAATTAGAATTGTCTTCTGTACCTTTTGGAAGCAAAGATCCAGACCCACTAGTCACAATATTGTAGTGCAATTACCTGGACTATGGCCAGCAGCTAGAGCAGTCATCATTACCTCATGTCTATAATAGCATAACCGAAATAGTATATCTGTGATTAAGGGTTAAGATAAATACAAGTTATGTAAGAATAAGGGTACTTAAGCTCATCATTTGATAGGTCAGTCAAAACCTCTCCAGGACTGATTTCATGAACTAAGCCTTTATCTAGGCATATGCCAAGATAGTTAACCTCCCATGACTTGGGAAAGTATGATAAATGTAATGTAGGTGATCTATAAAAAGACAAGCTCACAGGTCCACTCACAGCATGCTATACTCTTTCTGAAAATCTTTAACCAGCAAAGCCATTTCTGGATTACAGAAAAGGAACAGAGAAGTAATGACCCTCTGTTGTCCAAGTGTGATACGCATTTCCTTTTGCTATCTTTCCCTTATCAAAAGGAACACAAGGAGAGCCTCAAGGTTAAATCTACAATTTATCATTAAACAAACTCTGTCACTGCAATAACTCAATCCCTCTCTCCAACAACATGCAAACAGCTATCTTTCTTTCTATTTCCCAGTTTTGCACAATTATTCCAAATGACAATACATTTATCTCCTATTTACTTTGCTACGATGGTTTCGTAAATATTTTTCTATACCATCCTTTCCCTTTGTCTGAACTCCTAATGCTCATAAATAAACTCACTTCTCAAAGATTAAATTTATCCTGGCAATCCCATCTATCCAAAAGAGAATGCTCTGTGGATTTACCCTGCAGGCAGGCGCTAACATTTTGAAGTCATTGTCCCAGTTTGCCAGAAACAATACACCAAATATTTGCCCGTCAAACAAAATAAATGTCCCCACCTCTTAAAACATTCACAATAATATTATTACCAAAGTATAGGTTCATCCCCAAGCATAATTTGATAGGCTCTTAAAATAAAATAAACTAAACAGGCAATTTTAATTACAAACTATAACATTGCTTCAGAACATTTCAATTTCTACTTGAACATTTTAAAATGAATTAGGGAAAGCACGCTGAGCATAGTTTTTGGAATTCTCTTCAAACCTTTTACTAATAGTGACATAAATTATGTAACAAAATAACACCTTACTTCAGTGTGTAGATTTCTACTTCACTTTGTCTTGTTTCTCCCTGTGTTTGTGTGCATGCACACACTGGAACCATAGGTTGAATGACATATGTCCTACTTTGGATCACATGACCAGGAGAAAAGGATTTAGAATGGAGCAGTTAGCAGCATTGTGAGCCTCTGCCCAATTCTCTGCAGATTTTTCTGTTTTGCAGCCTCAAACCAGTTCCAATCCATTTTTAAACTTAATCTTCCTTTTGCTCATTTATCACATCATACCAAATCTGGTGCTGCGCTGTTCAACTTTTGGAAAATTATCTTGCTGACATGCTGACAGATAGATAGGTGGACAGTAAAATTGCTTTGCATAATTTCTTTACCACATGCCATTGGGTTGGAAAAAGTAAAATTGAAAGAACATTTTTCTTTCAAAGGACTCTGAAAAATGTACCTTAGAAAATGTATTGAGGTTTTAGAAAAATAGCTTTTTTTCTAGCCATTAGAGTGGGGGGAAATTTACATTTCACAATGAAAGGTGTTTGAGGAAATGTATACACAGCTTGCATTTATATTTTCCTAGGCCCAAAGAAGGAATAATTTAGCTGTGATATGAGATGCTCAATTAGGAATTCAGCTCTCAGGTGAAAATGTGGAGAATCTCTCTTGATTTTTAAGCCTTCTGCAATAAAAATGGACAGACAGACTTCAGCTAATAAAAATCCTGCAAAGTCACCTTGTGGAGCATGGTGTAGGAAATAGTATTAAAGGTTTTCTGGACAGAGTCTTAATATAACCCTTTTGACTGAAATAACATTAGTGCTTCATTTATAAATTCCGGAATACTAATGTTAATGGCATCTTTTCGTTTTACAAAGTCACATAACCACATCTATTTATATAGTAACCTAATTTTAACCACCATGCCAGGTGAAATAAGTTGAACACAATTTGCCTGCTGTCATCAGGATATAAATAACAACAAGCCAGCAGTATAACTCCTGTAGTATCTGTCCTTCTCAATGTCAAGCTGCAGAAAAAAGTTTAAATGTAAGCAGAATTATGACATACATAATTTTGCTGACACCATTGGTAATACATGAGTCATTTCAAGAAGAACCTTGAACACCTGTGATTTACTGAGGGGTACTAGATGCTAAATCTCAGCAGTCAGCAGTACCTAGATGAACTTGATACCACTCAGAAACTAAGCTGGGTTGTGCCTGGAGACCTAAGTTTCCTTAGAAAAGAGGCAAAGGAAAAGGAGGCAATGGAGAGCCAGTTATAAATTATTGCTATTTTTATGGACAAATTTCAAACATGTTTCTTTAGTGATCCCTACCTATCATCTGCTAATAGGTGCAAATAACCAAGGACAGAAGTTGAGATCTAGTACTGAGAGTTTATTCTGTAGCTATATACAAGAATCTGAGCAACTAATGGTCCAAGCCAAATTGGCACTAGATAAGGGTCAATTGAATTCATGGGGGTGAACTGGACTTGGGGTGTCTTCTGGTTGTACAATGATTCCAAACTGATGATGCATTTAATTCCACCTTCTAACTTAGCCTGCTCATCTCCTACTTCTGCATCTGCATTCTTTTTTGCATCAGTCTCAGACCATTTCCACACATTTCATACCAATAATCCCCAAACCACCTCTTTATGGTTAAAGAGAGCATCAATTTCCCCTGGTTGATCTTTATCCTTTTAAAAACTTATTTTCATACTCATGTTTTCATACTCATATTTTGTGTTTTATCCTCATCCAGAAAGAGCACATAAAATATCTCAGCTCAGTGTTAATACCAGTTAAAAATAAGACCAGCTTTCATACATCATTATATAGATGCTATTGATCAAAATATCAACTGAAATGTCATGAAGACATTGACATGTGCCTTTTTACAACCTTCCGGTGGGTTTTAGAAGCCTTAACCAAGATTTGACTACTTTGTATCAGGAAATTTCTCTGCTAAAAGAAAAGAAACATAGGAAGCTTTTGCAGAAGTGCAGTGTTAAAAGTGATATAATTTTCACATAAAGAACTTTACAAAAAGAGTGGTATAAAAAGGAATGCTTAATGATTTCAACAGCTTCTAAACCACAGAAGCCACCACATTTGTTGGAAAATATTAGTCTGTTATATTTGTCTTCTGGAATAGCAGATGGAAGAATATTGGAGTGAACCTTAATAAAAAGCATTCCAAAATTTGTGCAGAGCCAAGGTCTCACAATAACAGACCAGCTGGGTGGAGAGAAGATTTGGTTCCCATATTTGGCTTCATGTTTGACAATAGGAAAAAGGCGCTTGCTAGATCACTTTGCAGTTCTATGTTTGTGATGATTTTCTTTAAAAAAACAACAACAACTTCTCCTGCTGCCTCATAGGGCATATCTGCTGAAAGATAATATCAGCAGTTTGATAGGGTTTAGGACTCGTAAATAAATGTAGAAGGAAGGAGCTAGACCTGATGGAGAATACTTTAATTTTAACAAGTACCTGAACATGAAAAAAAAAAAAAACATTGTTCCTTAAAACATAAGTAACATCATTCCCAGTTGAAACATGTTTGACCATATAGCAAAAGTATCAGAAATTTGAAGTGTAAATCCATAATGAGGTGAAGTTGACTTTGTAACTGGGTCAAACTGAGCTCCATAAAAAGATGGGTTTACCCTTTGGCCATTTGGGAATGATGATCTCCTTCACTTTCTCCTTCTCCTCAATGTATCAAAATATATATTTTTAATTTTAAACTGTTCAATAACATCATCATTTTTCAGTTATACACTCTTGGTTCCGTAGAAAAATATCATAATCTCAGTTTTATTATTCTATGAATTACAAATTAATCAAAATGGCAGTATTAGTCTTCAGAGACTAATTTAAGAGTATCACATCATCTGTAATCATTTGTAACCATACTGTAAAATAAAATAAGTAATCTCTTTCCACTGTTTTGGTGGTGTGTGCGTGTATTCTGAATTAACATAAAAATGAAAAGTATGATTGCAAGGATGGATCAGAAATAGTTGATCTTTTCACATTGCAAATCACTCTCAAAGTTGCACTATAATGTAACATATAAATAAGTAATAACAATCATCTTCCAGTTATGGCATTCTTTCTTCTACAGTTTTATTCTAAAAATAAAGTGAAATTCAGATTTGAGATCAATAAAAACTGCATAAAGGGCTTAGTGGTGTATTTATTGATAAATCAAATGAAATATAAACCCCTGATTCAAAATAGAAGATCATACCCCAAATTTAGCCTGTTTACCCTGTAAGATGGGGTGAGTTAAAATCTTTCTTTTAAAATTTAACCTATTTAAATGATAAGCTTTGATTTTCCACTTCTCTCTCTCTCTCTCTCTCCCTCTCTCTCTCTTTCTGTCTCTCTTTCTCTCTCTCCCTCCCTCCCTCCCTCTCTCTCATTCCTGGTGACTGTGTGGGAAAGTTCTTGCAGTTTTACTTGGCAAGATTTTTAAAAGTGGTTGTTACTGCCTTCTTCGCAGGGCTGAGAGAGAAAGTGTGAGCAGTCCAAGTTACCCAGCTGGGTTCCTGCCTAAGGCATGAGAAGAACTCACAGACTTCCAGTTTCTAATCTGGTGCCTCATCCATTACAGCAACCTGGCTCTCACTTTAGTACAGAAACATCTTATTTATTTTGCATTGATTAAAAAGTGAGAATTTTTCACAATTTTTTTTTCAGAAATAACTTTCATTAATTTGAAGGTAAGTTCCGGTTACTAAAAAATATCACTCTGAATTTTAATTTTGAGATGTCTATTATTTATGGTTTTATCTACAAAAAAGACAAAAACATTTATTTGACTGAGAGAAAAGAAAATCCAAAGTCTGTAAAGCTAGATTACCAACAAATACTTTTTCCATACTATTTAGTAACTCTTTGAATGGCTATCTAAAGGTATTGTCTATTTAAAGAGGGAGAGAAAGTTAATTCAGAGTTACATATATAAATTACCTTCATTTGTAGTGATGTAGGCAAAAACAATAAAATAAAAAAATCTTCACGAGTAAAAAACCACAAATAATATGGTATTTTTTTGATATGCGTAGATGCCTGTGACAGAAGAGAGCCAATGTTGCTTGATTTAAAGCTAGGAGTTCATGAGTTCTAATCCTGCCTTAGACATGGAATCCAACAGGATAAATTTGGGAGTTATTCTATCAACCTAGGAAGAAAATACAGGCAAGCTACTCCCCCAGATGTTACAAAAAAATTCTGCAGAGCCTTGTTCCTATAATTACTAAGTGTTTGACTTCATAGGCCATACAACATTATTTTTACTTAATCATCCTATTGTGAAATAATTAATGAAATGTTCAAATGATGTATTTCAGACAGGGATGAATTGGACAATCCCAAAGACAAAACCAACTAAGAAAGTAAATATGAACTGATTTCACTGGGGAGACAATCAGAAGGAAGTTGTATCAATATAATTCATTGATTTTCCATATGGCATAATGGGTAAAATGATCTGCAGTGTCTTGCTTCGTATTACAGCCAGAGACACATAAACAATTTCAATGTCATTGTTCAACTTCTTTAAAAGGTTTCAGAATGCCAGACTTTCTGAAGTAATGCTCAAATGGCAGAGGTGAAATGCACACTAAAAGAAAATAGTATTGCAGTTGAATTGGATACAGTACTGATTTTGACATCAAATATTCTAGAATGTCAATATTTACCACCTGGAAATTCCTGCACACAACCAAAGCCAATTCAAAATATCCTGTTCCCTGCATTGGAAGAGCTGAATCATATTTCTTTCTTGCCTTATCAAAGTACAAGCTATAAAATATAATCTATATTATTTTGGCACATGGAGCAGAAAATCCTGCAATATTAATAATTACTAGACTACCTGTGACCTGCTAGGTCAACATTTTAGAGATATTTCCTTACCGGATTTCTCAATGCCTTCCACAATGTCAAAGTTTCTAATGCACTGGAAAAGTTCTTAAAAATTCAGATAGATATTCAAGAGTCCATATTGAACTGTATTACACAGTCAAATATCAGAAGCTGAAATATTTTGTAAACATGTTGTATTATATCTTTAAAATGCTCTATGATATTTTTTCTCACAAAAATTAAATTATTAAATTTGCCAAATTTTATAGGTTCTGAATTTTGACGTCATTCTGTAAGTCAATCCATTTGAAGTACTTGATTAAAAAATAGTTGCCCTACGACACAGTCTTTCATCCAGTTAAATGAAACATACAAACTGGAGAATTTTAGTAGTATATAGATGATCAAATTTGTTGTCCTTCCTTTGTGACATCAGAGTTTGATACTTGAGATGGCCTAATGGGAAGGAAAGCTTGGCACAGGAAATTGAAAAAAAATAATAATAGAAGACATGCAATATGAGTTTCTTGATCAACTCACCTGGTTAGAACTTCTGCTCAAATTTTAGTAACTATAGTAGCATGAAAATAAATAAGCTTTTTGGAAGGAGGGAGAAGATACTGAAATGTCTTTTGCCAGATCGTCCTGCAAAGTATTCATTTGCATATATTTTCTAAGCCATTTTATGTGCAAGGGATTGATGAGCAAATATTGTCATTTAACACCCAATCAATCATAAAACATTTGAACTTTATATCAGAATAACAATTTATTTTTTTACAGACAGCCATCCACACCAGATAAGATGAAAATTCATGTTCCATGCTAGGAAAATATATATTGAAATGACATTAATTCTGTAATTATTTACAAACCTAATTTGCAGGTTTCATTCTGGATTACATAAAATAAACACTTTAACATTCTTTGCAAGGCTTTATTTATTTATTTAAAACATTTATATAGCCACCCATCTTATATTGAACTCTACGTGATTCTCAACCAACCATTAAAATATCAGTATGCCCTTAAACATACCTATATCTATTAAAAGCAGACACAAAGTTAAACTTTCACATGCGGTCCATCACTTGGTTATCTCTTCAATCTCAGTGCCTGGGGGGAAAGGCAGTCCTAAGTGCTTTTTGGAAAGCTACCGGTAGGACAATGGATGCAGAATTTCAGAGGGAAGAGTATTCCATGGTGTAGGGGCTGCCATGAAAAAGGCAGGCTTCCTGGATCCCATAAGATAGCAATGTTTAAGGGAAGGGCGGAACATGCCTATCCTATTTGATCTGGTACAAAGGGGAGATGACCTTAGGACAAGTAATCCTACAGATAACCTGACTCCATGCCTTGTAGGGCTTTAAAGGTAACCAGCATCTTGAATTACATTCAAGGAAACTGGGAGCCGATGCAGTTCATGCAACTGAGGGGGCACTCGTTATTGTGCATACTACTGTATTCTAGACCCATTATAGCTTTTCAATGGTCTTCAAGTATACCCCTATGTAGACCACATTTCAGAAATCCAAGTGAATTGACCAAAAGCATGAATGAGTATGAGCAAGACCTCCCCATATGGGAAAGCACACAACTGGTACACCAGATGAATCTGTGCAAAGGTCCCTTTAACAATGGCTGCCTCCTGCTCCTTGAGGAGGGGCCATGGGGCTAGGACCCCCCCCCCAAATTAGTCCAGCAGAATGCCACCTCGTCCAGAGTCAGGGATGAAATATCACTTGGGCCTGGGAGTGAGAGACAAAAACTCAGATCCACTCTGTCTTACCAGAACTGAGTGAAGTGATATAAATGTAAAATATGATATAAAAGTTGAATGATATAAAAATATGGTTACAGTTACAACATAGGACTCATGAGGAGAGAGTGGGGAACTCAACTGATGCTTGCCTGTTCCCAGTTGTCCTTTATTCACAATGGCAACTCTGAACCCTGTTTAAAGTACATCTGTTCATTTATGAATACAGAAAAGCAAAGTATGCATATACAACCAAAGAATACTAAAGCTGAAAAACATGTTCAAAGACATTCTTTTGAGATCCCTCCAATCTGAAAGCTGCTTCCCACAATTGCACAAAATTTTGGCTTTTGTGCAAAGATTTGCACTTATGAAAAGATTTTGAGGTTTCTAAGAATGGGTTATACTATTCGCAAAGGTATTCTCATGTATGTGAATTTAAAAGCTGGATCACTAAACTTCTGATTAAATGGACTTCTCCTGAAATACTTCTGAAAAGACAGCCGAGCATTCTTATTTCCTGTTTAACTACCTATTTCCTGTTTCATCCTAACTGGTGAGAGTTGAGAGAGGCTTTGGAAGTGGCAGCCACTTAATCATAATTTTTCATAACCCTGTTTATTTTAGAAAGGGAGGGAGTTTTCTTTTTATTGAATGCAAAGGCTGTACTATTTAATTGCTCCTAATAAAGTGAAATGTTTTTCTAGGCAAAGATAACCTTTCGTTGAAATACCTCTGCCTTTGATGTATCTGGTACATAACCTAAGCTTGGTCTTTGTATCACATCACACATTGTCTTTTTGTTTTGATACATTAGGGGACAGGCATATCAGATTTCCATTAGAACCAGTTGTCTCTTACGTCAGGCACAAAACATTGGAAGAACAGAGAGAGACAGTTCCCTAAGGCTAGCCAAAAGAAACTCTTTTTCAGTATGTTTCCAGGAGAAACTTGTGTGCCATGTTCCTACAGAAGAGGAAAAGATAAAGACCTGAAATAATAACAAAATGGCCATTAATTGCTGGATCAGCACAGTCAGGCCATCCACAACCTCTGCCTTCAACAGATGAAATGCAATGCTAATCAGCTCAGAAATGTTGCATTTAAATCCTTGTGGATACCTTGAGGCTATAGCCAGTAACAGGAAGTAGTCAAATTTCTTGATTAGAAGGGGAATAAGAAAACCAGGTTGACTTAGAAGGTGAATTTTAAGACACAAATGTCAATTAAATTATATGGCCAATCAACTTCTTTTGCCTATTAGTTTCTTTGCACAAGGATTGCTTTGGGTAAATGTCTCCAAAGGAACATAATCAGTCCAGGATATGTGAAGGAGACATGTCTAAAACTCTGAGCAGAAAAGAAATATTTTTCAAAACAGTATACTTTTGGAAAATCCATCAGTTGTGAGCTTAAAGCAGGAAGGACACATATGCCTTCTGAGTGCAACTGCACTAATATACAAAGATGCCAGAGTATGAATAATCACTATAATGTATAGAGAAATATAATATACTCTTTGCCTAAACAACTGATTCTATCTGCTATATAAGGAGAAACTCTTGTTGAATCATGTCAAAGGTCTTACTTTTCCATTTGAGATTTTTGCTTTTAAACTACATTGGCTTTGCAAAGAGATGGGCAGTAAATAAATTTAATAAATAAATAAATAAATAAATACCAAGAAGTTCTGCAGTCACACTGATGCTCAATTTTAACATAAGCCTAACTACTTTAACTGTCTTTCCTTCTGAAGCCAAACTGTACTTTATCCATGGATATGGCAAACTGTACTTTATCCATGGATACCTTCCCTGAAGAGTATTTTAATGCTGTTATGTTGTAGCAAATGAAAGCACTCTATATTTGTATTTTTTCTTTCCTTACATTTATTATGTCCAGTTCCCAGAGACAGCATGAACAAGTCCCCTTGGTTGTCTTGGCAAGATTTTTAAGAAGTGGTTTGCCATTGCCTCCTTCCTAGGACTAAGGAAAAGTGACTATCCCAAGGTCATCCAACTGCTTTGTGCCTAAGGTGGGACTAGAATTCCCAAGTCTCCCTGTTTCTTCCCTGATGCCTTAACTACTACAGTAAACTGGCACTACATTTATAAATATTCAAGAGTTAAAGGTATTTTTGGAAAGTCACTCAATGCTACTGGTAAATAGGAGAAGGTCCTGGGAATAAACTCTTTGATATTAAGGATATACTGTATAGTAGTCAAAATATACTCTAGAACTGGTAAACAATGGTGACACATAAGTAACTTAATGGTGTGCTTCCAACAGGGCTAGTATCAGATTTTTTTTAGCAGAATTGACACCAACAATTGCAATATTTAAGGACTGCTTTGTAAGGTAGAATGAAGTTTTTCTAAAATTTCAAATCTCAACAAATAAATGCTCTCTCTTACATGTTGGCTAAAGAAATCAGAAAATAAAATACAAGCTGAATAGTCAAGACCTTGATGATCCAAACTCTATCAAGGACCTTGGAGTACTCATCTCTAATGATTTAAGCATTAGAGCCCACTGTAACTACATAGCCAAAAAGGCATCAAAAGTTGTTAACCTAATCCTATGTAGCTTTTTCTCTGGTAATATCACACTGCTAACAAGAGCATACAAAACATTTGCTAGACCAATACTCGAATACAGCTCATCAGTCTGGAACTCGCATTACGTATCTGATATTAATGCAGTTGAGAAAGTCCAGAAATATTTCACAAGAAGAGTTCTCCACTCCTCTACTTGCAGAATACCTTATGCCACCAGACTTGAAATTCTAGACCTGGAAAACCTAGAATTATGCCACCTTCGGTCCAATCTAAGTACAGTATATAAAATTATACATTGCAATGTCCTACCTGTCAATGAATTCTTTAGCTTCAACCATAACAACACAAGAGCACACAATAGATACAAACTCAAGGTTCATCGCATCAAACTTGATTGCAGGAAATACGACTTCAGCAACAGAGTGGTCAATGTCTGGAATACTCTACCTGACTCTGTGGTTTCTTCCCCAAACCCCCAAAATTTTAACCTTAGACTGTCTATTATTGACCTCACCCCTTTCCTAAGAGGTCTGTAGGGGGCATGCATAAGCGCACCAACATGCCTACCATCCCTGTCCTATTGTTTCTTTTTATTTTTCTTATGTGTATCAATTTCGTGTATTCATAATTATGTTTATACTGATACCTGTTATCTTATAATTGCTTGACAAATAAATAAATAAAATAAATAAATAAAATAAATTGTCCCCTGAATGTCTTACAATGTGCAAGAAGCTATAAAAACTATGGAATATTTTTTTGTGCTGGAAAATGAAAAAGCACCAACATTTTATTCTTTCTTTATCATATATATTAAATTTTCAATCCCCATTATGCCAGACTTAGACCTATTGTATAGGTCTGTATAGGTCTGTGAAACAGGCATATATAATCATACTGATTCACAATAATGTTGTTATAAACTGACTAGTGGGTTGCAAATCCACACTTTCTCATTTTCTGGATTTGCACATTAGTCCTGTTTTGATTTGTATTTTTAAAAAATAACAATGGTGCATGAAGATGCATATATCTTGTGAGTATTGCTCCAGATTTATTCCTTTGTGATACTTAATGATCTGAAACTCAGAACTAAACCAAAAAATTCACATGATTACTTCCAAGTGCTGAATAAAACCTTAACACTCTCTTTAAAAACAAGCCAGCCTTTTTCTTGAGACACTGTAACACTGAATAATTTAATGCCTAAATGAAGTGATTATTCTAAAGTTCAGCATGAAATCCTGACTAGAATTTCATTTACAAAAAGGAGAAGACACAGACAAGTACAATGAACATGTTTTGTATACATTTACCACCCTGAAAGCAATATTGCAGAAGGTCTTGCAAGCTATTTCCAAATGCAGGCTTACCCAATGCTCACTCTCTCCATTACAGTGCAGTTGCCCTCCTGAGAAAAAGTTAGAATTATAAAAACTTGGAATATCTTTTTGTTAAAAACTACCCACATCTGATAGATAGAATACTTTATTGGCCAAGTGTGACTGGACACACAAGGAATTTGTCTTGGTGTAAATATTCTCAGTATACATAAAAGAAAGATACATTCATCAGGAGTCGATAATCATAAGGTACGACACTTAATGATAGTCATAGGATACAATAATAAATCAAATCATACTAGAAAACAGTCAATAAAAATTGTAAGGATACAAGCGACAAAGTTATAGCCATACAGTCACAAGCATGTGACACAATACTGATACAAGTATGTGATGGGTGATAAGGAGTGGCAATATAATTTCATAAAACACCATTTTGCCATTTCTGCTTCTAATGTAATGTAAATTTTGGCTTGTTCAATGCAAGATTCCCTGTTTCTCCAAAAAATATGTTATTAATCCGGGGGGGGGGGGGGAAGCATATGAATAGGATTTAAAGGAGGATCATCTAAATTTGGCTAGAGAGTGGTGAAACTGCCTGCTTTGGCTCTTGAAAAGGAGTAAGGAGTCTTCTATTCTACTAGCTTCTGCCTTCCCGTCTTTGGATGATAATTTGTCCATTTGGGGTGGATTGCTACTTTATTATGATTAGATTTTCAGAATATAACTTGATTAAGATTTGATTTACTGCTACATTCCACCTGCAAAGGAAGAAAGGATCAATTCAGTTTAATATTGAGTATGTAGGAAATTCTGTTGATTAGTCTGGTTGCGTCCCTGGAATAGTATACACAGCTTCCTCCAATAATTTTGTCAAACCATTCAAGATCAACCCCTGTGTCAGAGAAGAAATCTGAGGCCTGAAGTAGCAACAGTAAATGACTGATGGGCAGGAGATAGAAAACTGACTCTCATGCAGAAGATGTGGAGAATATTTGAGATCCTGTGTACATTCAGAGGTGAAGTCATGCACACATCACAGCTTCAGACTCCTCCAGCTGAGCTGTTCAGAATTGTGAGAGAATAATATGTGCTTCTTAACTTCTGGATTTAGATTAGAATCCAGCATGATCAAATGTAGTACTTTCAATGAGAATTTTGGCAATGCATTTTTTCAGTTCTCAGCTATCCTGCATTAGATTTAGTCAGAAGTGTTCAGAAATGCCATTATGTGCCCTGTCCCACTGCACTTACAGATGCAGAGGATGTAAAACGTTAAAAAAAGCTTGCCATCCGTTGGAAAATGTTATGCATCTGTTGTGTACTCACTGCTCTATCCCTCCAGCATCCATCCACTGCGATTTCATCTGCGCAAGAAGTTTTGAGCTGCACAAAACTTTGTGAACGGATGAACTTTTCGCCGTGTACGATTTAAATCTGCGACATACGAGCAACTAACGTTCTGTGTCCATTTATCATCCATCAAACATCTGCTGTATCCTCTCTGCATCTTCTGGGCATCCTCGCAACTCACATCCGCTGCAACGGAAAGAGGGAAGAAAAAAGGGTACATGTCTATACATTGTTAGTAGCACAGAAAGGATGCGTTTGCATCCGATATACATCCACACGGTGTCCCCTTTCTTTCCTTTAGGCGTACGTGATGCATCCGCTTCATCCGCTATGTGTCCACTTTGAAATTCTCCCCCAGAACCCCTTTGGAGGTGTCATCCGCTTCCATCCGCTAGGCTTCCTATGAACATCCATTTAACATCCCCGCTACATACTACCCATGTCCATTCTTTTCTGTTCTTTTCCGTTCTGTTTATACAAATTTTCGCCACTTTTTGGAGTGGATGACAATGGATGGAGCCACCCCCGAAATGTTGCTTGTCCGCTGTGTCCTTCATGCATACGTTTTGCGTCCGTCGGCCAGTGGGACCGGGCATTTAGTTGTGGGACTAGTTTCAATATATAAGTCATAAGGAGATAGTTGTGATGATCTTCTTATTGTCCCCTTGATTTATGCTTTTTCTACCTGCTTGGAGCTCTGGGGACTGCCTGGAAAATATTAATGTTGTGAGAAAATGCTGTTTTCCTTCATTCATCACACATAGGGGAGGGGTAGTGGTTCATAATTCTAAGATTGTGGTAAACTTCCCTATTCTAGATAGATAGAGTCACACTCTCAGAAAAAGCAGGTGTGCCACTTGGTTAGTGATCCTGGATCCTTATCTCTCCTTGATCCTGATCCTTCAGGTGGAGACCATGGCCAGAGACATCCTGTATTATCTTTAGCTATGTCTTCCTCCAGATAAAGTCACGTAAAACAGTGGTATGTGTTCAGTTTCTGAAGATCTGTCCTTCAGTGTGATTTGAAAACTGGAGCAGCTTGGTTTCCAAAGTATACCACAGAGACCAGACTGCATCACTTTAAAAAAAATTATACAGATGCCAACTCGCTTTCAGGTAAGATCCAGAGTGCTACTTATTATTTGTAGAGACACGTGTGGCTTGAGATATAATGCCTTGTCCTTCAGGACTTCCATTGTCTTCTAAGAACATTTGGGGAGGTACATCTCTGGGAGCAGCCAAACTATTATGTGTGTCGCTTGGGGTCAAGCCTTCTCGGTGGCTTCTAAAATAATGTGGATAATGCTATCCACAGTAATTTTTAAGAATATTTCCCCCTTTTTCTTTGTTTCTTTGTTTTCCCAGTGAAGAGATGAACTTGGTAACATACAGAAATGCAGAAAATGAACAAGAAGACCAATAATATATTATATATCTTTCTTTTTCTGACTTTTCTGTCTGCTATGAAGATGTATGTTGACTGTTAAAAGTGAAACAGGAATCTAAAGAAAGCCTTCTAATAATGAATGTCAGCATATAGAGATGGAATTATTTTCAAAATATGCAATTGTTTTATTTTCCTCTGCTGTACAGTCGCTGATGGATTATTTTATTTTGGTTTGTTTGTTATACCCTGTAATACAAAATATATTAAAGACTTTAAAAAAACATATATTTCATCTACCTTGTTTCTTTCAACATTTTAAGTCTCTTCCCAACATGACACCACTATTTAAATGCCAGATTGTGTAATTTTTGGACATTTTAATACACATTTAGGGATTTTCTAAATTAATCAAGGATTTTGGTGATAGATAGTCTAGACATAGAAACAATGCAGAATGGTGTCTTTCCAGTATGTGCTACAAGGCTGCAGCAAAAATAAACGCTGAAACATTTATTTTATTACTTTGGGCTGATAAAACACTTTCATTATCAACAATTGAACAATAAAGAAATGAACCACCAACCTCAGTGGCACTTAAGACATCTTAGGTGCATCCCTTTAATAATGTAATGTGCAAAATAGCCCCCAGTTTATCATTTGAAAATAGTAACATTCCTATAAGCTTGCATTCCTTATTTCAAGGTACTCTCTAGGCAATCATCATTTTACTAGTTTTCACCAGCTCTGGTATTTTCATACCAGACAGAAAAGAAATAAAAAGACACTTAATTCATTAGCGGTTTTCGCATTCATTTTCTGCATTTCTGTATGCTACAAAGTTCATCTCTTTACTGGCTATTCCTAGAAGAGATTTTAACAGAGGAGGTAGGGAAGTCGTAATGGCTTTTACATGTTTGAATAGCAGGACATTTTATCACTCAGTATCTCTTTGGAGAAAGTTCATTCATACATCATCAAAAAGTTTTTCTTTCTTGCTATGTATTACTTAAGAAATCGACATTTAAAAGCAAACAACCAAAGAACTAAAATGTACAGTAGACACTCTAATTTAGGAATCTATGGCAAAATCATTAATATTGAGGATAATACTTCTTGTTATTGATGAGGTCCTAAGCCCCACAATTTTGATTCTGCATCTTAGAACAGATAAAGAAAACTCAAGGTCTCCAAAGAAGCAGGAATACATTTTTATCAAACTCCTCATATTTCTAGCTTTTCTGAGAGGTGGACCTCAAATAGTTTCTTATGGAATCTATACACATATTCCAGGGATGGGGTAACTCTTTTGCACTGGGTTTGTCTTTTGGATGATCAAATAGATATTGAAGAAATAGTATAGGTTTACAAGATTCTTCCCCCAAAATGCTTATTAGGTTTTTGAGATGCAAACGAAGGTGTGCTTAGGGCAAAAAAGTGTCTTCCAAATTCACTTGTGCAATTTTGGAACCCTCCAAAGCAGTACAGTGTGTTGAATTCAAAAAGTTCCAAGCTCAAAGCTTTGTTTCAGGTTTTAAAAGGCTAGTCTTCCCTTTATGAACGCATTTGTGATGATTCATTGATTCCAGAAGTTCTTCTGAGTTCAAGCCAACCACAGATCAGGCTCGGAACAGTAGAAGTCACCCAATCTCAATGTTGTTATTTCATATTTGAATTCTAGGCCCCCAATACCATTGGCGCTAAGAACATCTTTGAATTCCTCATGTTTTGCACATCTCAGTTTTCCATTTCTTCCCAATCAAGATAGTTTATCTCAGGTATGAACATCACCTGAGGTGACCAAAGGGCGGAACAAAGAGTTTAAAGCATTCACAGTTTTGATCTCATAATAGTCAAGTAATGTGAAGGGGGCTATTTTAAAATGAGAAATAAGTAGTATACAGAGAAGCAAATACCAGATATTTTTAGGAATGTATTTAAGTGTCTTCTACAATTGCCCAGTTGTAGAGTACTATATAGCAGTGACCTCCTGAATATCCTTCCTAATCAAACTTATTTAGACACATGTCACTCTGAATGTTTTTTTAACTGTCACAAATCTATTTGCCTCCAAGTTTTGTCACTTTAAGATGTAAGATCAAACTAGCTGGCCTTCTTATTTAAACAGTTATATTCTGTAATTAAATATTTAGTTCTTAATAAGGGTGATGACTTCATTAAAAGAAAAGAAAATCCAGGTACATATAAAATATATATTGGCTTTTCAAAACAAATATTTTTTTTACTTAGTTGTTTTATATGCTGGTTTTGTTTTAATAGAGTCCATTCTTTGGACTAGTTTTAAATTGTGAATCTCTATTTGTTGTCTTATTTTCCATTATTTCCAGTACTAGTCACATAATTGAGAAAATCTGTACCTGTATAAACAATCTTCTGGATATATAATTAAAATATTTATCTTTACCATATGGATCCCTATTTCCAAGTTTGTTTGGGCTTTTTTTTTTTTTTTTTGCATACTTCTTTTCTTGATTTAATTTCCTTTTTCAGTTCGATCATTTTTCTTTTCATAAACAATGGGATAGAAATGTGTTAATATTTCTGTAAAACAATTACTCTAAGCTGTGAAAGAGTGGAATAAAACAGGAATATTTATTGGGGAAAGATACCTCAAACAAATGGTCAACATAATTCAACCTTGTTCGTAGATTTTAATAGGATAAGCCAGGGAACAAGCCAATGTCCTTGCTTTCCTTTAACAAATCCCTATAATTACAATTTAATGTGAATGTACAGTATAATATTATAGATGGTTGTTGCCTTAAACCAATCCAGGCCTGATCAGAAAAGGCTGCATAAGATTTTTTTAAATAAAGTTTTTTGGGGGAAGTAAGGGATTTTTTTTTCTCTTAGAAGAGATAGTATCACACGTGTGTGCTACATCCTTGTCTCAAGTGTTTTGCCAAAAATTGCTTTTGTATTTGTATTTTCACTATCCAGATGAGGAACACATGTTAAATGAGTTTTCAAACAAACAACTCTTTGGAGAAAAGAACAACTACTTAATTGGAAAAGAATTTTTTTTAGCAAGTACAGTGCATTCCTTCCAGACTAAAAACCAACTACTCTTTGGAATAATTACCTTTTCACTAAATTCTCCCCACCCCACCTTTCTCCTCGGACATTAATTTCGGTGCTGATTTTGAGGGGAAAATGTGTTATGCCAATAAGCATTAGTTTTTTTCTGCCTGAGGTTAAGACAGCAAGAATGTAAGCTATATTCATGGTGACAGCTATACATTTACTTAACATGTCTCAAAGCCATTTCTGGAAGCCATGCAACCAGTCTGCATCTGTTTTAAAATGTTGCCTGGATTATGAGCTTTATTTCTGTTCATAACACATTCCCCTTCCTTATTTCACACAGACATCTGCCAGTATACTATAATCAATGCATTCTCTTTTTTTCTCTCCCAAGCCCCAAGAACTGTCCTGGGTCCTTGTTGTATTTGTTTAGTCTTCATTAATTTCAGCTGAGTCAAATCTTTCTTAAGAAGACTTTGCTGGCTGCTATTGTTAGCCAAACATCTTGAAACAAAATTATAATTTAAGCCTCAATGCATAAATCTGAAGCCTATGAACAGATACACCTTAAGGGAGAAACACTATTGACTATGAAACCTACTAGCTGCAAGAAGATTTTTATTATTTTTAAATGTAAATGTGGCTTATGTCTAATCCTTCAACCTTCATGAATTGCTCTGGAACAAATGGCTGGACAAGGGCTGACTTGACTGTTTTATGAATGGGAAGCTGGGTTTCAATTGAGCAAATAATGAAAAGAAAGATAGTGCTCTTTTTTTCTTTTATATAATGAACAAAACTCTATGAACAAAACTCTTGCTCTTAAAAATTTTATTTTCTCACTGTTGAAGGAGAGTGAAGGGTGAGTTTTCCCCGCACTCTTTGAAGTACCTTAAGATCACAAAACAAGCTCCCAAAAGGTACAGGATTATGAAGTATCAATTTTGGCAGAATTGTATTATGTTTTAGAAGTATGTATCAAGTATGTACAAAATTGTATCTGTATGTTTTAGAAGTATGTGTGATCCAGACTGGGTGTTATTCAGCAGGTTCTGACCACTTCTGGAGAACTGGTAGCAGAAATTTTGAGTAGTTCGGAGAACCGGCAAATACCATCTGTGATTGGCCCCGCCCCCATCTATTCTCTGCCTCCTGAGTCCCAGCTGATCAGCTGGGTCTTCTTTTGTTCCCCTGCACAAGAGAACAGAGCTGGAAAGCAGGTTAGTGGAATTGGGAGGGAGGGAATGGGGATTTTGCAGTAATCTTCCTGCAGGACTGGGGTGGGAATGGAGATTTTTCAGTATCCTTCCACTGCCATTTCCACCAAGCCACTCCCACAAAACCGGTAGTAAAAAAAATTGAATCCCACCATGGTGTAATCTGCTTGCCCACTGAAAACCTTTCTTCTCCACATGTTTGTGGCTGAGGACACACTAGGCAGTGAGTTTGTTTTTCTTTTCTCTCTTCTGCTACATAGAAGACTTTGATTCCTATACTAACAAAGTTTTAGGACTCTTATTTTTATTTGAAATGGTTTGTATGACTTATTATATTGTTATTACAATGTATATATTCAGTGGAGGACAACACTTCATTAAATCAAGCACTACACAAAAGCTGAGGTGGCCGATGAGGAATAGTCATTAGAGTAGGCCATCATAATGCAGTAGTTAAACTGTTGGCCTACGAGAAGATCTGGAATTTAGTACACACTTAGCTATAGGAGCTCACTTTGAATCAGTCCATTTCTCAGTGCAACCAACCTTACCATGTTACTGCTGTGGGAAAAGGAAAAGAAAGACATCAACCCGTACGCTACATTGTGCTCCTGAATTAATGTTAGGGTATAAATCTAATAAATAAAAAACTTATTTGTAAAAAGTTTCCTATATGAACACCAATATACCTTGATTGATTGATTGATATTCTTTTAACTTTGATTGATTGATTTGATTGATTGTATACATCAAGTTAGTGTTGACTGTCAGAAAACATTACACTATAATGTAATAACTTCAGTTTGTCACTTATCATTCTCATTTTTCTTTTTAGTTTTTTCACCATTATGGATTTTTCAAAAGTGATATGTCTTTGTATAATGTATCAAAAATTTGAGTCTGGCAATTTACACTTTAAGTGAACATTTTAGATTGATAGGTTCTGTTATTCATTTGTTTGTTTTCTTGGCTAGATTTTCTCCAATATTAAAGTTCAATACTTTATTTATCTCAATAGAATATCACAGGGAAAACTTTTCCCTATATGATTCTGAACTTTATAGCTGTGGATATATCACCATGACCCCACAAGCATACAAAAGATTCCAATTTTCTATAATCAGATGGGTGGGACTAAAACCTTTTTAATTCCATACAAACTGATAGTTGGGGGAACTAGGGAGATCATTGATTAAGAACCTGCAGTTTTTACAAACCTGTCAGAAAAGGCTATTTGGATGAAAGCAAGAAACTTTTTCTACTTTCTTATATCTAATCAGCTATGAACAAATCAATATTATATGGTAAATTTAACTAGCTAAATGTTATTTATTTAATAAGCCATGATTAAGCAAACTAAGGCTTAGTATATAGAATGAAATCTGTTGCTATGTAACTCATCAGTAGAAATGGTGATGGATGACTATCAAAATCATGAAACTAACATAATTGATTGCTTCTCTTGTCTGCTATGATTTCTCTTTGATTACTAATTGTGCTCTTGATGCATTCTTCTTGTTTATTCACACATAATATTTGGCTGCATTTGTACAGGATTGGAACAGCTAAATTTTCCCCTTTTCCTTCCTTATCATGACTTTGATTTGGGTAGCATTGGCTTAATTTTTCAGAAATTACACTTTCTATTTTTGCTTAAACCAAAAGTATGTGGATACTGTAGACTACAGTTTAGATCAGGGATCTCCAAACTCTTCAGCTCATGGACCCCTTCATGAAGATGCAGATTGTTCAGCAATGCCCAAACATTATTATATGAAAAATTGTTTAATACTACTTTAATTGTCAACCTGCAAAACAACTTCAGCTTGAAGCCATGCTTACTTTGTTTCTTGGTTGCCATTCAAGGGGAAGGGAGGAGAGCATGGAGGAATGTGGTGCCTCAGCCAGCTAGCCATAACATCACCCAGCCAGCATATGAACCAAGATTGTTTAATGGAGAGTTGTTGAAGTTGAGCGGGAGTCTATATCTGGCCTGGTTGGCCCATGTGACCTGAGGGACAAAGGGGAGTGGGGAGATCTTATTCTTTTAACTATCCATGAGTATGGGAATAATTTAGAGCTACCTTCACCTTTCTAATGCTAATATGATGTACTCAATAAAGGATTTCTTGAACCTGCAAAAAATGTTAGAGTCCTGATTCCTTACTCAGAACAATGACATTAATATTAATATTGCTACTACAGCTAATAAGAATAATGCCTTGATCCCTTTGATAATCCCATTGAATCTTGGATCTTGATACTGATCATGTGGAGGGATGCTGCTTTAGACTAATATGCTAGAATGATTCATCAGAATAGATAGATGAGTTTTCCCACCCTAAACTATAGTTTATGTTCATCAATTTGTCCAGGATTAAGATTGGCTTTAACAAGTTACTGAGGTCATCTGAAGATGGAAATAACACCCTCTGATCACCTGCTAATAGCTAAGTAGACCTTGATCATGATCATCATGCTAAATGATGGATTGGTCCTATGTGCAAAACATATCTAAATCTATAAAATGCTGAAAAGATTCAGGTTTCTAATCTATGAGTTATCCCCAGCTGAATTACAAACCTGGTCAAGAAGCTCAAGCAAGTATACTTTTCAGCATACAGTCCCAATTGTCTATTTTTTCTAGCAACTGATTTCCCCACAAAAGTTATGAAATCTGATGAGAAAATCATGTAAAATAAACTCATTACCTGTAGTTTATTTTTTTCTTAATAATGTAAAGCTTTTCATTACATTAAAGAGTTAAGAGAGCCAGTTTTCTGCAGTGGTTAAGGGGAGATCAGGAACTCTAGTCTCACCTTGGGCACAAAACCAGCAGGATGGGCTTGGGACAGTCACTTTCCCATCAGCCCTAGCAAGGAGGCAATGGCAAACCTCTTATTAAAAACCTTGCTAAGAAAACTGCAAGGTTTTGTCATGCTATTTGTCCAGGCAGTCACTAGGAGTCAATGCTGACTTAATGACACACACATGTGTATGTGTGCACACACAGGGAGAAACACACACACAAAGCAAAGCATCAGCACAAGTATTGGATTAAGTACTATGAAATAACACATATTACCCACAAGTCAGTTTCACTTTGCTAGAGTGGCTTATTTCCTGGTAAATATGTATAGAATTGTTCCCTAATGATAGGAGTGTGCTGGAAAGTTTCTATGCCTTGCCAAATGTGTACATAGTCTCTGTTGCAAACCATATTTCTTTCAACCAGGATGATTGGTGTGGGAAAAGGAAATTGTAACTTTCATCTTTTAAAAGATGGCATTTGAGCCTGGCCAATTATTTCAAATGTCAGTGCAGATGTTCAAGCATTTTTCTGTTGACCCACTTCCTCCCCATATTTTGATTTTGTTAATATGATTAACCCCTGGGTCTCATCTTAGTGCAGTTACATTATATGATGAAAAAACAAGTTTAATCTTTGACTTTGTCCCAAGACTTTATCTGAAGAGGTAACTTAGCATTACAGGCTCAGTTGGACTTCAGTTGTTATATTCAAGAATGTTCAGCTTTGAGACTTCCGGTTTGAGCTTTTTCGGCGACAGACCAAAACCTCGTCTCTGCAAGGCTTCGATCCATGCTCGCCACTGGAGTGCCCCGAGCTAGCTGGTTTCGGGGCTAAGCCACCCCATAGAGATGGTGAAGAAGGGGGAGACTGCTTGCAGGGTTGAGGAGAGCCGCATGTCTCCTCCCCAGCTGGCCATTACTCCCTTTCCCAAAGGCAGTTGTAGCGGTGGTCAGAAATGGCCACCACCAAGAAGAACTCGACCGGAAAAGAATGTGCAGGAGGAAGATAAGAAGAGAAAGTTTTGGTTGATCGGGTCAAACAGCAAAAGCAACAAATAAGGTACCCTGGAATTTAAATTTAATAACATTGTTCCCAAAGATTTTGAAGCTGCAGAGGAGAGAGAGAAGGGAAAGGATTAGGTGTTTTTTTTTTCTTCCCTTCCTTATACTGTCAGCTAAGAGACTTAAGCAAGAAACTGAAAAAAATGCACTTTGACATTAATAGGCATCTAAGCTGAAAATAAAAGTCAAAGGGATAATAAAGATTTATGGATATTTAAAAGTTTTTCAAAAGCAGAAAAGGAGAAAAAAAAAGAATAAAAGGGCAGGATCTGGAAAAATGGAGGAGATTGCCTGGAACTAAGGAATGGAACTGTAACTAAAAGGAACTTACAGTGAAATTTTAACAAGATTCCTCAAAGATACATTTTAATTGAAACTTGGTAACAAAATAATAGAACCCCAGGAAGAGAAAGTGGAAAAAAGAAGCAAGAAGAAACAGCCTTGGATTATTTGGATTATTTGGTGTTTTTTGGTTTTTGCATCTGGATGACTAAAATTAACCGGGTGGTTGTTTAAAAGTCTTTAAAATGGTATCACTCTTATTAGAACTGAAAATGGAACTTAAAAAATGGAAAGAAGATGCACAAGAAGGGAGAGGTTCTTTTGGCTTCGTATTTCAATTCTTAGAAATTGAGATCTGGAACTATGGGAAACAACAAGAAATGCTTGCAGAACAAGAAGACTGAGACAAAGAAGAAGCCATCTTTAATGATCAAATAATTTTAAGTGGGGGGGGGAAGGAAAAGGAAAGAGAGTGAAAGGTTTACGACTAGAAAAAACAATCAAAAAGAAGAAGAAGAATTTGAAAGATAAGTATAATATTAGAAAGCAACAGAAGAGGGGATTACAGACGAGAGAGTTAGAAGTAGAGAGATGAGGGAGTAAAAAGGGGAAGGAGAAGAAGAGGGGGAAGAAGGCAAGGAAAATAAGTTGTAAAAGGCAGAAACAAGAAATGGAGAAATAGGGAAAAGATATAAGGATTGTAACCATAATCTTGTTTAGAAATAATGGGTGAAAATTTAATTGCAAAAGGGATTCTGCAAAGGTACATAAGATAGCATTGTTATATCACAAACAGAAATAATTTTAGAAAATATGATTAAAATGATGGATAAAATATTTACTGTAAGGTAGTTGAATGTTTGATAATAAATAAATGAATTAAATGATTGAGAGAATTAAATGGGAACATTTTTAATTATTAGTAATGATTTATAAAAATATAAGTGAGAAATATGGAAAAAAGAATTAACTATGGAAAGTTTATAAGTATTCCCAAGGAAGTATGATATTTAATTGAAAAGAAATGTTAAAGATGTCAAGATTTTAATGAATATTAATGATAGAATTGAATTGGAATGGAATGTGTGCTTTATTTACACACACACACACACACACACACACACACACACATATATATATATACATATATATATATATATATATATATATATATATATATATATATATATATATATATATGTTTTTTTAAGC
>BLBF01000017.1:22451674-22465927 GCA_015471245.1 Laticauda colubrina
TCTTCTAGGTCTCTGTTATGTCTTGGTGTGTTTTTGTGGATCAAGTTGGTGATTTTGTTTTTGTGGAAGCCATTGGCTGTCAATACTTCAGTCAGGGTGCATAGTATATATAGTATATATATAATTTTTTTCTTTTTAAGAATATAATGTGTATTTTAAGAATGTACCAAGCAGAATTCAACTGGAAGTTATGTATTATATTGAATGCTATAATCTTAAAGGTATATATTGAAGCTTAAATAAGAGTTTGAATTGATAAAATTAAAAGATATAAAGGTGTTATTCTTCAATGGGTAACTACAGGGAAAAATTTGTTTAATAAGAAAAGATAATATGAAATTGAAACAGGATAGACAAAAGTATAAATATAATGATTTGAAATGAGTTGAGAAAATTAAAAGAAGGGAAAAACTGTGTAGAAAATATAAAACGGTAATAAGATTTGGAACAGAATATAAAAATGAGCATGAAATTGAGTTTGGTGTCTGTATGAAGAGGTGATAACCTGGGACCATGCTATTTTCAAAAAAAATGTTTTATTTGTATTTTGTTTTTGTGAAAACCCAAATAAACCCAAATAAAGAATGTTCAGCTTTGTCCCTGTTTATTTTAATTAATTATTAGAAAACTGTTCTAAAACATAATGGATGTGAATAAAGCAAGCCTGGGTTGGTATCTTGCACTGCAAATGTAATATACCTCCTGAGACTTATTTGTCTAAACTAAATGCAGTGTTAATTACATTGAGGCAAACAGTGTACTCCATTTTTGTTTGAGTAGCATTGGGGCCATCAGGGAATGTGAATTGATATTTATATATTAGATTATAAATTAGTTTTATATTTTCCCTATACAATTGAGCAGGAAAAAAAAATCTGTTAGCTTTATAAATGCTCAGTAATTATCATCCTTTATTTTGACACAAAACTGGAAGATCCCCACAATGTACTTACACTTAATTTAGGCAATGCTCCTACAGCTGGGACTATATTAATATTATTCATATATTTGAGCAGGGGATGATTAATATTCTAAGAAGGAAGGATTTTAATGAGAAGGGTACTTTTGGAGGATGTATTTATTTTATTAAAAAGTTGGTCCACTGAATTATTGTTGAATGATTTTAATTGGGTTATTTTAGTCTTACATCTTTGGTATCTGCAACTTAGATCTCATCCAGACTTTTCTTGTGAACCTGAATTTGGTCAGTTTTTCTTATAAGCTGTGCTTGACTCTTGACTTTGTTACATTGGACTGCAAGTCTCAGCAAACTACTTTGCCAGTCTGGAAGCAGAACAAACAGGGACAGGAAATCTTAGTCTTCTTTTCAATGTTCTTGACTATCCTGAAACTTGTTAAATCACTATTAACATAGAATCATAAATATAGAAGGGATCTTGAAAGTCAATTACTTCCACCCTTTTCTGGTGCAGAATCCACTACAATACCTAAAACAGAACACTATCCAGCCTCTGTTTAAATACCTTTAGGTCTCTAATCCTCATATAATACAAAAACTTATCTCCATTCCCTCCCCACTCCTCCACACTGCAAAATCTGCTTTCCCACCCCACCCCACACCTGCCTTCCAGCACTGAAGACCTGGTTTTGCCAGGGGGCCTGGGGAATCCAGAGAGGTATGGAGCCCATCAAATGGCTAGTATGATCTGCTGTCATAGGGGCAGGGGGGGTGGGGGTGGGACTTGGTTTTTAATTAAAAAAAAAAACATTTCCAAATTTTGTTCTATTGTACTTTACTAATTTATTTGATTCTTTTTGTTAATTTTTATTGATTTTTTTTGTTTTTGTTTTTATTTTTTATTTTAAATATTGTTTTACATTGTGTAAGCTGCCTCAAATTGCCATGGGCAAATAGGTGGCAATATAAATAAAATTAAATCAATAAATAAATAAATCTGAGTCTGCTGTATAGGAAAGTCTTTGAAAGTATACTTGTGTCACAGAGGAAAATGCTAACATGCTTTCTTAAATGTACTGAAATCTAACATTAAATTCCTGGGTCTGCAGACTGTGCTTGTTATCTGTAATGATTGCATGATTGTATCTTAGCATAGCTACATCACAGTGGATATCTGCACACTCACTTTCCCAGACAGAATTGTCAGGCAACTAAAAGTTCTCAATGATAAATGTTAATGATTGTGAAATAATGTATCACATAATGCTAATGGTCCTAAATACATTCTGCAGAACAGAGTTGGATGTCCTGATCTGAGAACATACATCAGTGTACACTAACAAAGTAGGAAAATATAGATCAATACCTGGACATCTATAAAATGCATAGCATTATTATCACTCATCCCAACCATTTACTTGAATTCTGTCTGCTTTACCTGCGTATAATTGCTTTTTATGGACACAGCTGATAATGGATGAAACAATAAGGCTTGTAACCAATATGAATTTGATTAAGGTATGCTATCACAATGTATTCACTCAATCAAAGAATAGATTAGCTTGATTATGAAATAGGATATTAATATTTATTTGAATATAACACTGGCAAACTCTGTTTTTCCTGAATGAAGTATCCTGAAGTTTAAAAAGAGTCAATAAAACACAGTTATTAAGGCACAATATTGCACTACAATAATATGTGAACACCAACAAACTCAAAGTGTCATGTTTCAAAAATGTGTATTATACTGCAGTCTGCTTGAAGCTGTTAAACTATGGATAATTTCACTCAATTTTCCAATAGGTTTCTGCCTTGGATAAGTAAATACTGGGTAACGGCTTGTGTCAAAGTCCTTGTAACACTTCATTAAACACAAAGCATGACAATCTGATCAGATGTCTTTTTTATATTTGGGGACTGATTGGTGACTTTGGAGTCACTCAACTGTATCAGGTCACATTAGAAATCTAGTGTTTTCATCTTCCAAAACTTCCCTACGGCAAATGTTGGATCATAATTTCATGGCCTCACTTTGCAATCACTTTGTACCAAAACCAAGAAAAGAAAATGAAATAAAACACCATGCATCAACTGCAAAATAAATTTTTAAAAGCTTCTTTTTCCACTGCTGTTCATGTTGAAAATCAGCTTTTACTTTAAAAAAAAAAAAAAAAATCTCAGAAATTTCAAGTAACAAACAACAATAAAGAGAGGGGAAGATCTGCTGATAGACCAACAAGCAAATCTAAATCAGGAAACTCCAAACTAATTGCAATCAAGGGTCCAGTTTGGGACACTAAAGCACCGTAATCAATTGAGCTTAAATGTAACAATCATAGCCCAGACTGCAGTTTTAAATTCAAATTCTTCAATTGACATCTAGGAATCCTAGTGTCTTTAAAATGCCTTTTAAAATGTTAGCATAATTCCATGATGGGAAATCAAACTGTTACTTACAGTCCCAAATCAGAAGCCCTCGTGGTGAATAGAGTGATAGCTGAACCTGCTGAAGTGTTTCTCACACTGTTCAGTTTCACCCATCATGGGAATCAGTATCAGAAGGGGATGACTTTAGAGTGGTATTTTATATGCAGTGATGACTCTAGAGCAGCTACCAGTTGTGGGTGACAGGTTGAAACATGGTAGTGCCATCCCCCCAAATCCCAAACACTCTTACTTTCTACCATTTTTCATGGTGATTGTCTGGCTAGAGAAGCAAGTAACAGAACTTGGCAGAACTTATTAAGCTGGATTTCAATATTTTTGATTGGCGATTGGTTTTCTCCATTGACTGTAATCGGAAAATAGAGTTGCCCATTATTAAACACATTCATCAAATATTTTAACTGCCTAAGAAAAATGTTTGCACAACTGGACAGGCTATGTCATCTTCATGAGTGTTAAAAACTGCATGGAGACCAATGCATGGTGATGAAAACAAGCAAATCAATGCACCAATAAATAAATAAATGGGCTACTGGTGGAAAATCACTTCCTGCACACTCTGTTTGGCTGTTTTCTGTCATTTCTGTGTTTGTTTTTTTTCTCCAGAGCCTAAGATTTCTGGTAAAAGATTTTTGATAATATTTCTCCTCAAGTCCTCCCAGACACTACTAGAGAAGGGGTGTGTGCATGTGGTCATGGCTGTAGCCACTCTCTGGACATTTTTCTCCCTAAAAAAAAAAAAAAAGAAAACAAAGCAAAGAAAAAGGAGCCATCTTATTGGCTCCTTCAAATGAAAGACCAGGCTAAATCTGTTTCCCAGAATAGTAATAGATATTAAATCTGAGGCAGCTACTTTAATTCATGTTTTGTTCTGGCAATTAAGTTCAGACATTTGATGTTTTTTGCTGACTATCAGAGGTTTCTTGAAATACAGTAGCTGCTGAGGTTTCCCTTGCTAATTAAGGGGAGGGGAAGTAGTTTGGTTGTTTTTTTTCCCCTTACTTATGTTCTTAGAAGTGTATTCTGTACCACCTAACAAAGCAACTCAAAACCAAATCACTGAAAATTAAACACTCCTTCAAGAAAACAGAGCTGAATCTTTCAGCTCATTAAGTAGAAATCCTTTTGCAATTCAACAAAGCAACGGAAGTAAATCTTTGTCTGTTTTGCAGTGCTGTCATTGCTTCTTGTAATCCTGCTCCTTTCCTATGCTTGAATCTAAATAAAATATATACTGTCTCTGTCCCATACATGAAATGGATTTTTAAGATTTAGCTTATCTTACTTCATTGAGACAACCATGTACCACATTATCTATCAGGAACAATATGGTGTGCACTATTAGTGAACTTCAATGAATTTCTTTAGAAATCCCCCTTCAATATTCATATGAATCAGCTGCTGAATATGAAGTACTACATTTTCAAAAATGTTGTCTTCCTTTGGAATGTCAGAAGTTGCTTCTGAGTTATGAACCTCCCTTGAAGGGGCTAATCTATTATAATATATCATGCAGCATTAATGTATTAGGATTTGTTTCCAACCACAATTCTCATTTCTGCCATGAAGAGCCTTTCTGGATCATTCATACCCAGCTAAAACTGCTTTCCTGAAAAACTTCACATGAGGGCATCTGAAGTCCAAATGATGATTTATTTATTTTTTTTAAAAAGGGACATCTGCTTTTTAATTCCACATCACCTCCATACACCATAATAAGTTTAAGGTACCTTTGCATCTACTGATGTAGATGTCGGAGAAAATGCACGTCTCTGTTATTTTACACACCTTCCTGTTTGCATCAAACATCTCTGAATTTGTTTACATAAGTTATTGTTCCAGCTGGCTACATCAGGCATAACTTGAATTTTTAAATCCACCTTCACAAATCTAGCATCCTACAACTTAGCCTCAAACTTCCTGATTTGGCAAACTTGATGGGACAACTGACAACTTCTACGTGCTTATATGCATCGCAAGATCTGTTCAGCCTGATTTCAGCAGATATTCATTCTTTTTAGCTGAATTAGTTCACACAATCAGCTATTAAGGAACAAATCTTGTTTATTTATAAACAATTAGTACAAATGCATTCATGAACTGGTTCTATTCTGTACTTTATGGGTATTACACTAGAAAATATAATTTTGACACAGCAAAAGCAACTGTTTCTAATGTCTTTTCCTGTCAAGAAATGGAAGCTGAGTACAGCTTAACATAAGATGACAAATGTTTTTTCTCTATTGAATATGAATTTTCTAAATACTGGCATTTAAAAAAAAATGATTTAACTATGCTTATTTTTTTACTCAGCTAATCAAGTAACTGAATCTTTAGAGCCCAACTATAAATTAATTATATCAATTACTGTATGAATCAGAGTATTATTATCAATTTTCTAAAATATTCATTTCTAGATATTTATATATCATATATATCAGGTATAACTCTATCCCAGCTGGTCAGTGCCACCTATATTTTGGAATGATCATTATAAGTAGTACTTCTGAGTACAATATGGCTTAAATATTACAATATTCAAAGAAATAGAGTTCAATAATTTAACTATTTAAGGTTAAAGCCTATGGTAAAAGAAGCTTGCAAACTAAAAAGTTCATGCCCATTAAAAAGATCCTCATTATCCAGGTGTGCTTCATTTTATTTTCCCAACCCTAAAAATAAATTGTCCAAAACCTACTTTGTTAACATAAAATATTTACCTCATAGTGCAAGGAAGCCAATGTATGTGCAATTCACCGAAAGAATCTCTTTTAACCACATAAGAAGTTTATATAAATTTATCTTTGATGGCTATCAGTCTGTTACAGAACAAAGTGTCATTCTTAAAATATGTTGCAATTTTGTTTTATATTAAGAAAACTTTCCTTTTTTCATTTTAAAAGTAAGAAGGATCACTTCGTGAAACAAGACTGACATTTTCATATTTAGGAATAAAATGGAATAAATAATGTGGCTGCTTTTCAATATGAGTTTTCTCACAGAAGTATCCATATGTTCCATTCATATATAAATTACTTCCACCATCGAATGACAGCTGAAGAGAAAGTTAATTTTTATCTTTCCCTGGGATACTCCCCCTCTCCCAGCAACTCCTATACTTTCACTTAAGTTTTAGTTTCCAGTTTTAAAATGGTAGGAATTTTGCAAATCAAAATAATGTGAATACCTGAAGAGCAGATAGTTTCCACCACATTACATCATTCTTAAGCTGTTATATGGTTCAAGTTTAGGTTCTATGACATGTGGAATTATGATGTGCACACTGGGCCTTTTTGGTACATTCAAAAAAACATTGTTTAAAAAACCATTATAGTGATTGTGTTTTTGAATATGCAGGGGCATATAAAACAAGAAGAATACATGATCTTGTCTACTACTTCTATATGGTTGCTTTATGATATAACAGAATGCATTATTTTAGTTTCCTCAGCCTCCAGTTGGATAACGAATTCCAAATCTCTTATCTTGTGACCATTTTTTCTCATTCAACCATTATACTTTGTTTCACTCTCAATCAATTTTGCCTTCCTCATGTTTATTCCTGCTACTACTTCCTGGAAGTAAGTAGATTATAATTGTATACATATTCACCTCAAACCAAAGAGATTCAATGTCACTTGTTTTTTGGTTGATCATACATGGAATTGTGCCATTATTCCTTCAAAGCTCACCTTTTCTTCAAAGAGATTGGGAACTCCCATATGTAGCTTAAATAAGAGAGGCTGAAATATAAATCTTTCCCATTGCAACTGTGTTGAATTCTATGAGAGATTCAATAATTTAACTATTCTCTACTGCTTGATACTTCTATCGAGGCATTTGATATCAAGGGATTTGGTATCTTTCTTCTTATTCTATGGGAAAATTCAACTGGTGGAGTTATTGAATGTTAGTTCAACAGTGGGAGGGGAACAGAATCCTTCATTAACCAAAGGCGATTGAGCCAACTTGGGAGCCCTGGGAAACTGTTGGCCAAACATTTCTGCTTCCAACATGTTGCTATTTCTTCCTCTCTCACTGCTTCTGCAGCTTAGGCAGATGCCTCATAATGCCTAATAGTAGCATTGGCAGGAGAATGAACTTGGTGACATTTAAGATGCCTTCCAACTCTACTATTCTAATTATCGTACAGCAGAGAGTCAGCCAGACTAACACAAACCTGTACTGTTGTAAGCTGCCAATTGTGTATGAAACATTGTATTTATTCTTTTTTCTTTCCACTTTCTAATTAAAACAAAAACAGACACAACTGCCCAGAGTAGTTCTGCACTGACATCTTCGTCTGTCACTTTCTTAACTGGAAGGGAAAAGCTAGAAGGGGAAAATGGTTCAGAATTATTTTCAAAGAAGAAAAAAATAATCCTGGTTAAATTCTTGCAAGTGTAGAATTTTGCACTTATTTTAATTATGCAGAAACAAATAAACGGTGTGACTCTACCTTTCCTTGCCATAACTTCTATTGGACTGGAGTCAGATCCAAACATTTCTATGCACACTCCACAACAGCAGTCTTCTCATGATTCTTTTTAATCCTTTATACAGATAGGATATATAGCTAATTTTGCCAGCTGCCAGGGAATTGATCCTGACAGGCTCAAGGTTGACTCAGCCTTCCATCCTTCCAAGGTAGGTAAAATGAGGACCCAGATTGTTGGGGCCAATAGGCTGACTCCTTAAAGAGAATTGTAAAGCACTGGGAAGTGGTATATAAATCTAAGTGCTACTACTATTGCTATACACACATGAGGTGCAATGGGTCATCAGTTGCAGACCTTATCAACTAGAAAGCTGACAGTCCAGGTTTGAGACCCAAGCACTTTGCAACTGGGTGAATTCCCATTACTTGCCCCAGGTCCTGCCCATCCAATGGTTTGAAACCATGCAAATAGATAGATAGGAAGGCTGGGAAGGTAATAGCATTTGGTGAGAAGGTAGTCGGAATCCATGTGCCTTCGGTATATAGTCATACTGGCCACATGATTGTGGAAATGTTTTCAGAAAATGCTGGCTCTCAGCATTTTACCAAAAGTACCAAAAGTACTTTTACCAAAAGTAGCAAAGTACCAGAAAAGGAGCGGAAGAAAACTCCAGAGTGGTTCCTGAGACAGGAAGTCTAGTCCTGCCAAGAATGTAATAAGGGTTAACGGAGAGGCAGTTTCTGTAAGCAACACCAGAATGTTTCCTTCCTGCCTTTCTTACAGGATAAGGCCAATAATTTCTTCTAACAACCGGTTCTCCGAATGCTTAGAATGTTAACAACCGGTTTTGGTGAATAGGTGCGAACTGGTAGAATCCCACCCCTGCTTACTAGGTGCAAGAATCCAGATTAAAAAATTCTCTACATATGGCTCCTATTTGAATATATGAAATGTTAAAAAAGAAACTTATCAGTTCTTTGAATAATATGTTTGTTTTTAACTGCTTTTATCGTTAAGAAGTTTATTGTTACAAAGATTTTTCCCAATGTTTTATCTAAATCTACCTTCCTGCAACTTAAATTCATAATTCTGTTGCTTGTGCTTTGAATCAAAAAGAACAATCTAGATCCAATATTTGAAGAGTGATATTGTGCCTATCATCAGCTACCTTTTCTCAAGGATTACCATATCTACCCCCTTTGATTTCTCTTTATAAGATTTAATTTCTACTTCTTGATCATCTTCATGGCCCTTCTCCAAACCTGTTCTGATTACTCTGAACATCTTTTTTATATTTTGTATTTGGTTTTATTGTATGCCATCATTTTAGAGATAAGTGATGATTACATTGAATAAATGCAATTAAATATAGTAATGCTTCAAATTGGACATGAGTGAGATCTGATCAAAGAAGGATTAAGTGGCACAATTATTTCCTGTGATTTGGAAAGTACACTTTTGTTAATGCAACCTATAATTTCATAATTGCTTTTTTTTGTAGCCACATTACATTACTGCTTCATATTCACTTTTAAGTCAATTATTATTCCAAGATTTCTTTTGGAAATAATGTCACCACATCAGTTATCTCATGCTATACTTAGCATTTGATGTTTCTAGGTGAAGAATTGAAGAATTGTGTCTTGGAACTTTAACCCATTTAAAATTACTTTTAAATTTATTTCCATTGTTTAAATTTTTATTGCCATTTGTTAGGTTAATTATCCAATTCAGTTCCGAACCAGCCATAAATCTGATATATATACCTGATACTTATTAAATAAGTATTATAAGAGTAAAGGCAAAACCAGCAAAATAAATACTTAAAAAAATAAAGAAAACTAAGGTATAGGATACCGAATACTCCAAGCTAGAATTATTTCTAGCCTGTTTCCATGCTGACATCATATCAATGCTTGTGTTTTTGATTTCACTAAATATATTGTTAAAAGAATGAAAAAGTCATTTATCGTACAGTTTTGACGAACAGTCAAAAGTGTTTTAAAAGACATGTCACTTGATTTTCCAACAGAATAACCTATTGGAATCTTTTCTGGGACCATCCAGAAATTTTTTTAAGTATATTACAAAACTCTAATTATAAAGTTATAAAATAATTGAAAATTCCTTCTATAATCTGAATGAATGCAATAAAATTTAAATGCAAATTAAATACAATCACTATTTGTGGGGAAGAAGCAAGCACCCTCAACTCAAAACTCCAGTTTTCACATAAAACTTTTGCCATTGTCTCCTTCCTAGATCTAAAAGAGAGCGACTGGCTCAAAGTCATCCAGCTGGATTTCTGCCTAAGGTGGGACTAAAACTTCCATCTTTCTGGTTTCTACCCTGATACCTTAAGGCCCTGTCACACTGCCCAACGGATGCAAAAAGGACACAACGGACGAGCAAAATGTTCCATCCATTGTTATCCGCTCTCAAAAGGGGCAAAAATTTGCATAAGCAGAGCGGATAACACGGAAAGGAACGGATGTGGGGAGGACGCAGAGCGGATGTATAGAGGATGCAGAGTGGATGTATACAGGATGCGTAGAGGATGCGTAGAGGATGCGTAGAGGATGCAGAGTGGATGCATAGAGGATGCAGAGCGGATGTGTAGAGGATGCGTAGAGGATGCAGAGCGGATGCATAGAGTATGCAGAGCGGATGCAGAGCAGATGCAGAGCGGATGCAGAGCGGATGCAGAGCGGATGAGCTGCATCTGCTTTCATCCTTTCTCCATCCGTGCTACTAATGCTGCGCATCCGTTCTGCTTCCTCCCTGTGTCCATTTACCGCTGGAACAGATTTGAGTTGTGCGGATGCACAGCGGATGTCTAGCGGATATAGCAGATGAGTAATGGATGCAGAACGGATGTCCCCCGTATGCCTAGAGGATGCAGAACAAATTGGATACATTTTCTGCTCAAAAGTTTTGGGCAGCTCAAAACTTTCTGAGCGGATGAAACGTCAGTAAACGGATGCTGGACGGATAGAGAGGAAGCAAAACGGAGGCAGTGAGTACATCGCATTAACCAATGGATGGCAAGCTTTTTTGTCCATTTTACATCCTCTTTGCATCCGTTGGTGCAGTGTGACATGGGCTTTAAACCACTTCACCAAACTGGCTTGCCCTAAAAGTAAAATGTTTATGATTTTATGATTTTTATAATCATATCACACCTGCCATTCTAATCAGATTGTTTTGGAAGAAGGAGACAAGACATTTTCAACAGCTAAAGCATTTTTTTTTCTTTTACCATTCACTCTTTCTTTAATGTTGCCCAAGGCTTCATTCTAAGCAAGTATTTCTAATTGTATTTTACTTGCTGTGTTTGTTTAGCAGCAACTTTTTGTTTTTGTTTTATTTAGGATAGACTTGGACAACTGTGATAAATCCATAGCAATTGCCTGAAAAAATTAAGTGGTATCCTCTTTTCATTATTATTATTATTATTATTTAATTATTAATTTTTTAATTAATTTTTTCAGGCTTTGTTTTTTTTCCTTGTATCTTAAATTTTATATTTATATTTCTTTCATTTATGTTCTGGACTCATAAATAAAATAAATGAAAAATGAGATTTAGACTGCAGTCCCAAATATATTTAAGCAAGAATATGCTCCTTGGAATATAGAGATATACTGCACGGGACACTTTATATTTCACAAGCTAACTGTCTGTTAAAAAGTGGATGAGTAACATTATTTTATCTTTGTGTGCTTTTTCATGCATGATTAATTTGAAACATGTCTGGAAGCTAAATTAGCCCAACATTATCTAAAACATGAAAAATTCACTAAACACTGGTAATATTTAAAGCTACTTTAAGAAGCAGACAAGCCAAGAACACTGGTGCCAGTTTCCATTAAAAGGGACAATTAACTACAGAGTAATACTAGATAAATACATGACTGGTGACAAAGTAAATGCTGTAGAACTATGGAGTAATTATTTGGTTCTCTCTATCTTTTTTAAAAAAATTAAAAAAATAAAACAAAGGCTGATCCTAACATCTAAAAAGTGGAAGTTACATCATAATTAGCTTTTGGTTACTAGGCTTATAATTATCAAGAAATCTGCATAAAAATAATTCAGTATTTATATAGTCTTTTCAATATAATTATAGGGTAGCTGGCTGATTAAACAGGGGAGTGCCATGGAACGAAAAGTGATACCAACACACAAGACAAAAATGAATTGTCAGCGAAAGAAAAGAAAAAAAAAAAACAATAGTAGGTGTGCCAAGAAGTATAGCTTATCAAAGTATTTGAATTGGAGGAAAAAACACACATTTCTCTCAGTAGATCTGGGAAAAGCTTTGTTTTCCTGATGTATGGGTCATTTTGCATCATTTTAAATAGGGTTATATCACTGTCATCTCTCTCTTGCACACTTGAACACATATTCACATGCCCATCTGAACTGCTAATGTGAACAGCAGTTCTTATTAAATGCTGTGTTTTCCCTTTAGATTATATTCTGGATAGGTGACAGTGAAAAAGGGATGGCAAACAGATTTGTGATTTAAAAATGCAACATTATAGGCAGACGTTCTCACATGGTTTTGAAAGACAAAACAATACTGCTGAGTACTTTGGTTTGGACTTCTTTGCCCTGAACTAAACATATGAAATAAGAAATCCTTGCTGCAGACGTGCAATTCCAATTGCGATCTGTTATAGCATGCCATACTCAGGAACAATGGAGATTATTTCTCCATCATTTTATTAGCATAATTATTTGCATAAAAATAGCAGCACGGCTGAATAGGAAGTGAGCTCATTCAAGACTGCATGGAAAGAACCACTGACAAAGCATTGAAAACTAGCACCCAGCTAAAACAAGAAATCTAATTTTTTTTTCTGCTTACTCCAATATAAATCAGGCAATGATTTAAATTTGTAGTACCATCATTGAAATAGTTGAGACTTCTTTTGAGTAATTCTTCATTGCTCTTTTAAATAATCTTTCATTGGTCTTACAGTTCTCTGTATTCCTATGCAATATAGTAGCCTAATTAATTAATCTTCCAACGTAGATCAGCCTAGGGTTAAATGCGTTCTAACCTATAATTTCTTGGTGGAGTAGGTATGTGTGTGGTGTGTTCCAGTAAATAAACAAAACAAACCAAAATTCTAAAACTCAGCCTCTTTAATTGACTCAGATCTTTCCTCATTGAGATTTTTAACTGTAATAAAATAGAAGTAAAACATGCATAAAAATCTGATTATTATTTTTTGGATTTGATCTCAATTTTTTGCTTTTTTGAATGAAACAGCTTACACTCTGCAGCAATGAGAAATATTGCGACACATGGTTTCTTAAATATCTACTTTCCATGAATGCCGGTATTGAATGGCAGTTGCTACATTTTGGAGTTTGTGGAGCAAAGGGCAACTAATATTAGGTGAAACCAAGGTGTCTCTGTAGGGAGAGGAAGATGGTGGAGTCAACTATATGTATTACTCCCTATCTAGAAAATCTTTTGTTATAAAACAAATGGTTATATTTATATAACATTTGAATAGAGTTTGATCACATTTTGTTCAAAAGAATGGACCACTAAGCACAAAGAATTATTGCACTGGGCAAAGATGTAACTGGCTTCTATCATCTAGTCTGATCTATCATCATGGACTTCCATGAGCTGTGCCATTCCTTGAACATGGAATTTAAATCAAGACATTTTGGAAGCTCAGTGTTTGGAACAAAAGAAAAATTTGTAAAGAAATACACAAAGCAACATGCAAAAACTTTTTCAATCCACAATTTATTTCACAACAAAAATTGGACTGAGTGCTTGTTATGCATTCAGAAACCAATTCCTTGCACTCATGTTTTTATTTTTTAATTTCACTTTTTTTAAAAAATGGTGGAAGATTTTTGCTTGCATAATTGTTGGCACCCCTGATTAACAATTACTGTCATCTGTACCAAAGGAGTAATCAGATCAACACTGTGTGAGTAGTTTGTTTTAGGTCATTGAAGAAGAGCTACTTAAATGTCAACCAACCTTGAATTCTTAAGATTCTTGAGATTCTTAAGATATGAATAGCATTATTTTCAAGTTTAAGAGAAACATTTTAATGGGAGAATCTTACACTCATGGTTATATACTCATGTAATTTTAATTAATTGCTCTTTTTTTTCTTTTACCAGTACCAATCTTCTCATTTTCGTATACCTTTTCCTCCCAAGCAGAAAGCTCATAATTCAGGATTTAAACTTGCAGGGTTGCATTCCTACCCCACACAACATAAATGTGATCATACTTGAGTAAAAGGGAGGAGAATACTTTGAAATGAAAATGCAAATGTAATCAGATGCCATGTTTCCAAGCATAGACTATGCCAAAAGAGATAAAATTAAAAGTTTTAGAAGGAAGGAAGGAAGGAAGGAAGGAAGGAAGGAAGGAAGGAAGGAAGGAAGGAAGGAAGGAAGGAA